>CM021105.1:392581661-392644842 GCA_007115665.2 Sequoiadendron giganteum
TTTGGCTTCACTATTCCATTTCCTTCAGTCATTTATTGATACAACTAGAGTGCCATCCAGATCTCAAAGAATTTGGTTCACCATCAAAGGAACAAACACATTGAGATTCATATGCACTACATCAGGGAGCTGATACAGGAGTAGGTCATTGATTTGCAGTATTGTCGTACAACACAACAGGTTGCATATATCTTCACCAAACCCTTCACTGCAAGTACATATCATCATTTGTGATCTCTCTTGGGGGTGCAGGATGTTTCATCTAAGGAGGTCACTTGACTTCTTCATTCTCTCTTATGGGGGGGAATTTTTTCTCTTTTAGGGGTTTTGTCCTTCTCATACATTTGAGAGCATTTTCTCTTGTTTTTCATCTCTCTTTTGGGGGGAGTTTTTTCCCATGTGGTTTTCTCTTTTTCTCCGCTTTATGAGAGATTGCATTGTATTTGTGCATGGGTACCTAACATGGCCTAGTTTCTTTTGTGTACATTCTCCCTAAGTTGCACTTAAGGGGGGGTGTTGGTGTAATTAAATGTGTTGTACCTTGTCCTAGGTCATGATTATACCTTAGTTAAGTTTACTTAGTGACCACATAGGAGGTAGTTAGATATTTTCCACTTTTGGTGGACTTATCATGTTATTACTTTATCACTTCCACCTTTTTGTGGACATATCATGTGATTACCTTTCCACCTTTTGTGGTATATCCACCATTTGTGGTGATTATCACATTATCACATTATCACTTTTCCACTTTAGGTGGAGTGATAAATTTTCATAGTTGTCTCATGTCATAAGATTATGACACTTGTCATAATCTTATGCCCTTCTATGTTCTCACCTTGGCTATATAACCAATGGGTCTCTACTACATTTGTACATTGGACATACATTCTGTTTGCATTATTGGCAGAATACAGTCTATTATTGTCATATTTTTTCTATCTCTCTTATGTGTGTGCTTTCTATTAGGCCTCTTGATCTTGGGTGGCTACCATCATAGCCAATTCTTACAAGTTTAAAGATATTTTAATCCAACCCAACAGGAAAGATTACTAGCCCAATTAAGTCATGATATCTAACACTACAACAAAGATTTAGTAACAGATAAAGAACCTTAGAAAGATTAGGAGCTTGTTTTGTGGTTATCTTTTATCCTCTGATGATGTTTTATGCCCATATTTTAAAAGTCGATCCTCCCAAGAAATTGAACTCCCCTCCCAGAATCTCCATGCAATGCCGAAGCAGCCCCCCTTTATTTCCTCTCCTCCTGTATAGAAAGAAATGCAGTTTTTTTCCCAAAAACCAAAACCCCCATGAAATCTCTAAAATCCCCCAAAAAATATTTACAGAATACAAAGTTGTTTGAGGATTCCATGCCAATTCTCTTTTTTAGTAAATAACTAATTTTAACAACTATTTGTGACTGCATGTTACTGCATGAAAATATTTCTATTTATCATAGTATTTTTAGTATTTATTAATTATAACATTCCACTATAATTTTATTTTATTTTATATTAATATTACATTACAAATTTGTTTTATTATAAACCAAGATTATTTGTAAATATATTTATATTTATTTATTTATCAAAGTATTTTTTTACTCAATAATTTATTTTGATGCATAAAGTGATCAAAATCATTTATCAACCAATTTTAAACTAGCACTTGCACTCCAATAAGGTGCAATACTTATGCCGATAGGCTGAGCCCACATTATTTATGGTCGTGAAAAGCAGTGGACGACGTGAAGAAAGCAGTGGTCTATCTCACCTATCCCTCTCTACCTCTCCCTCCCTCCGTCCCCCGTTCTTTCTCCCTCTTACTCTCTCCTTCCCTTTCTATTTCTCTCCATATCACATATCCCTCTCTACCTATCCCTCCCTCCATCCCACCTATTTATCTCTCACTCTCTCCTTCCCTCTCTCACTTATTCCTCTCTACCTCTCTCTCCTTCCCCCTCTAATTCTCTATAACTCCCCTATTCCTCTCTACCTCTCCCTCCCTCCCTCCCTCTCTCTCTTTCTCACTCTCTCTAGCTCTCTCTTTCCTTCTCTACTTCTTTATATTCCACCTCTCTCTCCCTCCCTATCTTTATCTCACTTATCCCTCTCTACCTCCCTCTATCCCTTTACCCTCCTCTCTCTCTCTTTCTCTATCATTCCCTCTCTAATTCTTTACCCTCCTCTCTCTTTCTCTATCTCACCTATCCCTCTCTACCTCTCCCTTCCTCCCTCCTCCCTTCTCTCTCCCTCTTTCTCTCTCCTTCCCTCTCTATTTCTCTCTATATCATATATCCCTCTCTACATGTCCCTCCCTCCATCCCACCTATTTCTCTCTCACTCTCTCCTTCCCTCTCTACTTCTCTCCCTCTCTCACTTATTCCTCTCTACCTCTCTCTCCTTCCCCCTCTAATTCTCTATATCTCCCATATCCCTCTCTACCTCTCCCTCCCTCCCTCCCTCTCTCTCACTCTCTTTGGCTCCCTCTTTCCTTCTCTACTTCTTTATATCCCACCTCTCTCTCCCTCCCAATCTTTATCTCATTTATCCCTCTCTACCTCTCTTTTTCCCTTTACCCTCCTCTCTCTCTCTCTCTCTTTCTCTATCCTTCCTTCTATACATATTTTCCGTCCTCTCTCTCTCTCTCTCTCTCTCTCTCTCTCTCTCTCTCTCTCTCTTTCTCTATCCTTCCCTCTCTACTTCTTTTCCCTCCTCTATCTCTCTTTCTCTATCCTCCCCTCTCTACTTTTTTACCCTCCTCTCCAGTTCATTCCAAAAACAACACTTCCTATACAACTTTAGTTTTTTATTTTTCTATTTGTTTATTATTTGGATTTGATAACACGAAACAAATTTTATTTTTATTAAAAATTTATTATATTATTTTATTTATGTTATTTAAAGAATCTTTATTATTTGATTTATTATATAAATTATTTTATTTTATTTTATTTATTATATAAATTATCATTATTTTTTATTTATTACATAAATTATTATTATATAAATTATTTTATAAATAAATTATTATTACATAAATTATTATATAAATTATTTTATTTTGTTTTATTTATTATATAAATTACTATTTTTTAAATTAATAACATAAATTATTATTTATTATATAAATCATTTATATTTAAACTATAAACTCCCCCTAGATATATGTGTCCATTATTTTGTGTTTAGACAGACATTGATACTTCAAAGCTTTGTTCTTCTAATTACAACATGACAATGTGATGTTAACCTATTTCCTCCCATAATGCGTATTTTGGTAATCCCGTGATTATTAGATTTATATTCTATGAAATAAAAGTAGATGTAGGCCAAAGAAAAAGAAAATCATTGCTTGCTGACACTCAAAAATGTGTCAGTAAATGCATCATCCATCATGGAGAACCACCGTTGAAAACAAATAAGTTTTTTGAGCCACATACTTTTACCCCTACCGTAAAGTTCGTGAGGTTCCCACCAGCATCAGACTACTGGAAATGTTGGTGGGGTTGCCCCACGTAGAATAGCATATCGGCTAATTAAATAAAGCCAAATGCCAATCAATTACCTGAACCCTAACCAAGGTCGAAAAAGAAAGACCTCAAGCAACGCCAATTGATTACATACACAACTAACAACACTGACAAGGTATCAGATTGGATACTCATCCTCTTCGAGGATGATGGCTAGGGTAGGGGACCAAGTTCTATCTCCACTCAACTAATCCATCGGGTTTTAAGGCATGCTCAAACCTATCAATTCAGGTGGAGTCAATGCCTAGTACCTGCAACCTGTAGCACACAAAATGGTCGTGCATATACATATACATATAATCAGGCACACCGTGAAAGGTAATCACAATGTCGTAGGGTACTCACAAGTGAGTGATGCAACACTGCCCCTTTCACCCAAACACATCAGTAAAAACATCATCAAGTAATCATACCAACTCATATAACAATCAGTTACATAGCAATCCGTTACATAACAATTAGTTACATAACAATCAGGATGAGAATAGTGTTGGCATATGGCTTCTAGTGTTTTCATTGATGACAACCTAAGTCATGCATTCAGTCTACAGTCTAGTTTTGGTTCATACCGATAGAACATAATGAAGAACAAGGCATCTGGTTAAAGGAAAAAAATGTTGATCAAATTACCTCACCGAACTATTATTTTGAGTTGTGGATCTTAGAGAAGGGTATGTTGATGTTTGTACTACCTTATTCTAGAATTACCTTAATGCACATTAACTAGTGTACGATTTGGGAGGTCTGGTACACAAATCTTTCAGTTATCTGTGTTAGAAGGCCGACTTGTCGAATATAGTAGTTGTGGATGTTTAAGGAATAATTGATTATATTTTTTCATGTTCGAATACATTTATTTGTGTCCCTACTATGTTTTGGCCAACTATGGATGATGCACATAAAGATTTAATGGAAGATCTAGCCGACAGTTGAAAAGAACTTTAAGTTTTATGAAGCCAACATGTGAACGACTAAATCCTTGATAGCGGATATCTATAATAAACCAATTTTATCATTTTTAGAATGAAAGTGTGTGTGGAAGTGTGCGAATGTGTGTATGGTGTGCGAATGTGTGTATGGTGTGAAAATAAGAAGAGTAGTGATGCTTATTATGGATTTGTGATGCAAATTATAGAGCAGAGCGGAGCAAAGAGTAGAATTCATCTAAAAATTCAAGATCTGATCCATGAGCCCAACCGAAACTTTAATTAGGCATAAGTAGATGCTATTACTTCAGTTCAAACCTCAAATGGTTTTAATCTAAAATTTTGTAAGGTAGCGAGCCTTCCCTTTTGAGCAGTGAGCTCTAGGAAGTGTGTCTGAATGCAAATGCATTCTCTTTTGTAAAAACTTATATTTGAGTACTCAAATTGTGGATCAACCCCCACCGTGGTTTTTCCCCTAATAGGGTTTCCATGAAAAAATCCTTATATTATGGTGTTGTGAATGATTACTTTGAATGCTTGCATCTTTTCTTTGATTTAATGTTAGAATGGTTTAAATTTTAGGTTAATAAAGTTCAAATTTGTAGAGCACTGATTCGCCCCCCTCTCAGTGTTCCCTTGAGTCCAATAATTGGTATCAGATCCTAGTTCCTCTGAAGAAGTTTAGTAGCTTGAGGTAGATCTTGGAATGTAATGAACTCTGATGGAGTTTAACAACAACTTCTAGTGGCACTTGATGATCTTGATCAGTCTAAAGCAGAAGTCAAGGAATTGAGAGAAAATCTTAAAGATGCTGAGAAATTCATTTAGACATTGAAGGATCAGATTGTTAAATCTAGGGAGAAGAGAAAGGATCTTTGTGATAAGATACAACAAAAAGAGAAAGAAAATATGGATGATTCTCACCTCAATCATACCCTGAAGGAAATAATTGAAGAATGTGAAAAGATTTCTAGAGACAATGCTACCCTAAAACATGAAATGGAATTTATGGTGATGAAGATAACTAAAGAGATTGAAGAGAGGAAGAAGAATGAGGAGAACCTTGCTCAGTCCTTAAAAGATAAATATGATGAACACAAAAGAGTTAATGAAGAAGTCACCCAGTTGGAAAGTGAATTTCAATTATCCAGAAACAATGAAGAAGAACTTCGTAAACGAATTGTTACTCTCAAGAATGAACTTATTATTTCAAATGAATACAAGGAAAAGTTTAAGATTATCTCAGTTAAGATTGATGAGCCGACTCAAGGACGGAAGAGTGGAAATGACAAGAGAGGTCTTGGATATAAAAAACGAGAAAGCTCTGGATCTGGACAAAAGAATTTCAGACAAGGTAACCAGATGAACAAAGGTGGACGATATCTGGTAAGGCAACCTAATGCTCAAAATTTTAATGGATATTATTTTTCTTACAATAAATTTAGTCATATGGTAGCTCAGTGTAGAAGTAAAATGAAATCAAGAGATTCATCATTTTTTGGTTAGTGTTTCAATTGCAAAAAGTTTGGTCATAAATCAATTGAATGCATAAATGTGTCAAACTACTCTATTAACAGAAGTCATTTTGAATGTTATACTTGTGGAAAATTTTGGCATATTGATAATCAATACAAATCAAGAAGAAACCATTGGAATGATTGGTCTGGACAAGGAAATACTATGTGCTATAATTGCAACAAATTTGGTCACATTGCAAGATTCTGCAGAAACAAAAATATGGATAGACGAGGTCTGGTATACAAAGGCAGAAATATAGAGAAAGATGATAAAGGGAAAGGAAAAGTGATTGAAAATGAAATAAGAGATCAAATGAAGAAGACATGGGTAAGGAAGAACGAGTCTAATGCTAGAAATGGTTCTGCATCGAAACCTGCTTTCAATAATTCATCTGGTAATTGATTTCAAGTCATTGGCCTAGGGGGATTTTTTCAAGTAAATCCTTTTTCCCTTGTTTGTAGTTGGTACCGAAATGCAACAATTTGTTGAAAAGGTGTATCAAAGATCTAAAGAGGTTTTGGAAAACATTAACAAGAAAATTCAAACAATCATAGGTCCGCAGAAGAATTTTTCTCTCACTATCTCAGAAAACAGGGCATCCAAAAAACTTAGGGAAAACATATTTATTACAAGTGTGCAAGCTATAAAAGATAAGTTGTAACTCTCATTTGTCACTTTGAATCATAGAAGAGAAGAAGGAGAGCATTCGGTAGAGGAATTTTGAAGCAGTGAAATTAATTTGTCGATGAATCTCAAAATCTATCAAGTATTTCAATTGTTTTCAGAATTTTCATATAATTCGGTGTGCGGTTGTTAAACCTAAGTGCGAAAGAAAAATGCAAAAAATAAAAGGGTCGATCATCCTAGATGAATACCACAATGGAAAGATTAGGTCCATGAGAAATATTTTGTTGCTTGATGAATTGAAGAGGTTGAGTGAAACCAAACACAATAATTTGGATATTTGGAATGAGTTTCCCCATTTTGAAAATGTAGAATTCGTTAAATTCATCTTAAGAAAATTGCATAACGACACTTTGATTCTGGATAAGCCCTACATCATTTCAAAAGAGGCAATCAAAAATCTGACTGGATTATGCAAAGTCAAAGACATACCGAGGAAGAAATCCATCTAGAATAAAGAAGTTGAAACCCTAATTGGAGTAATTGGAGATCAGAGGGTACTGATAATCTCGATGATCAAGGATCCTATTACAAAGTACATTGCACATGGAGTTTCATACAAAATATTTTTTATAAACTTACAAGGAGCAACCTTAGCTGGCACAATTTACATTTCTCACAAAATGATAATTGAAGGTCAAGACTTTGACCTATACGGATTGATAAAGGATCATCTAATGGAGAATGTGCAATTAACAAAAGAGATAGGCTACCCTTTCAGGTTCGGTACGTTGGTCATATGCTTAGTGATGAAATTCTTGAATTGTTTACCTATG
The DNA here is from genome assembly GCA_007115665.2 of Sequoiadendron giganteum. Taxonomy (NCBI): domain Eukaryota; kingdom Viridiplantae; phylum Streptophyta; class Pinopsida; order Cupressales; family Cupressaceae; genus Sequoiadendron; species Sequoiadendron giganteum. Next base: position 392,589,101 of record CM021105.1, read on the forward strand.
ATCAACAATGTGGTGTGGAAAGAAAATGAACCAACATGCAAACAAATCTACACATACTTCAAGAATTTGGCTAATTGTGATCAAGAATTTGGAAAGTTCAGTGAGAATTTGCTAGGAAAGTTTGGATCAGTAGGTGTTCCTTTTTTGGCAAGGACACTTGAAGTTGGTTCCTCTTCCAGTGGCATGGAGAAAAAGCAAAAAAGAGAAAAAGAAACCATTGAGTATAGCCCTCCGGAATGCAAGATTCCCAGAACTAAAGAAAAAGGAAAGGAATAGGAAATTGTTGATATACTAGATAAAGAATCCGATGATGAAATTAATGACACACATGGAAATAAACTGGAATTAGTTGAACCAAATTAGGAAAAGGAATTATCAGAAGCAAGTGAAGAAGAAGATGAATTAACAAAGGAAAACCTCCAGTAGATCATTCACAAGGAAGGTGGAATGCAAAAAATTACCAAGTTATAGTCTTGCAGACCCTCATATGATCAGAACATGATCCTAACTGTTCTAAGTGTTCATATTGTGCAAAATCAGATCAAATTAGAAAGTTTGCAGAATACTCTACCTGAAGAAATTATTGAATTCTTAAAGGAAACAATGGATTTTGAGTCCCAAGACAAAGAAGAAGGTGAAGTTATCTCTCATTTGAAAGGGAAATTCAGGCTATCACTTACCAAATTGAAAAATAAGATGAATGAGCTGAGGCAATGCATAAGTGCAACTAATAACATCTACAACTATTGTATTCATTGGCCCCATGCAGTTGGAAAAAACAAAGAGAAATTGGAGCAGATTTAAGCAAAGTTGAATGGGACTGGAAAAAGCTTTGATATGTTTCAGGATCAGGATGGCACAATCAGGAAAAGGATTCATGATCTGCAGTCTAAACACACAAAAGTTCAATTCACCAAGAACACACTTGTGGATACCATTTTGAAGGTAAAGGACCTAACCTAATGCAGATTGGAACAAATGGTTGAGATATTGAGGAAAGGTGAGAAAATAGAGGAAGAAATTACAATTCTGGAATCCCTCACTGAAATTTTCAACAAGACATCCAAGAACAACAACATGATCATAATAATTGGGAACACAACAAATTCTTGGAAGAATTTCCTTCTGGAGATGAAGGAAAATCATAAGATAATTTTCTAAGTCTTTTCCAAAAGTTTTGAATCAGTTTTGAAGTTTTGGAGAAATTGAACACAAGTTTTGTCATTTTTGGCATATGGTTTCTATGCTTTGTCATTGATGTCAAAGGGGGAGAGAGAGTAGTGAAAAATTCCTCATCAATATTAGGGGAATCTATGTTTTGAAATTTTTGAAGAGTAGGGGAGAGAGAGCAGTGAAGTTTGGCAATGTAGTCATAATGATTCTGACACTAAGTCATTTTTCACTAATTGTTGCCATCAATTACAAAAGGGGATATTGTTGGCATATGTATTCTAGTGTTGTAATTGATGGCAACCTAAGTCATGAATCCGATCTATAGTCTAGTTTTGGTTCATATCGGCAGAACAAAATGAAGAACAGTGCATCCAATTAAAGGCAAAAAATGTCGATCAAATTATCTCACTGGACTGTTATTTTGATTTGTGGATCTCAGAGAAGGGTATGTTGATGTTTTTACTACCTTATTATAGAATTTTTCCTATGCGCATTAAGTGGTGTACGATCTGGGAGATTCAAGATTTGATCCATGAGCCCAACCGAAACTGTAATCAGGCATAAGTAGATGCTATTACTTCATTTCAACCCTTATATGGTTTTAATCTGAACTTTTGTAAGGCAGTGAGCCTTCCCTTTTGAGTAGTGAGCTTTAGGTAGTGTGCATGAATGCAAGTGAATTCTCTTTTGTAAAACCTTATATTTGAGTACTCAAATTATGGATTAACCCCCACCGTGGTTTTTCCCCTAATAGGGTTTTCATGCAAAAATCCTTGTGTTATGGTGTTGTGAATGATTTATTTGAATGATTGCATCTTTTCTTTGATTTAATGTTAGAATGGTTTAAGTTTTAGATTAATAAAGTTCAAATTTGTAAAACACTGATTCACTACCCCCCCTCCTCCCCCACCCCCCCCTCATTGTTCCCTTGAGTCCAACAAATAATCATAATATAATCACATAATATTCATGCTCTGATAATCACATAGTTCTCATGATAGGGTTAGTCCTCATTATAAAATAAAACCATATACTAATTGTAACATGTGCATAAAACCTCAAGTGACAAAGGTGACATTGAAGTATCATAATTGCAATAAGTCCAACATCATTAGCACATACTTTTAAATATCCCTATTATTTTACCTTCATCTCAAAGTTCCAAAGCCAAACTACCTGCACATCCATAATGGTGAGAATGGAGGGGCACTACATCCTCCCCCCTAAAACTTGAATTACTCCTAGAAGTCACAACTAGGGTGGAAACATAACACATTACTACTGCAAATTTCTATTACCGACATCAAAGTTGATTCATTACATCAAGGTAATATACACTAGTTTTGGCTATGAAAATAATTCATCTCACAAGGATATATACTTATCTTGACCTATCCTTTTAGTTTTCAATGTCACAATAATAACATAATCAAGGCTTGCATTTAAAAAATGATTCCATAGTACATAAACCACTCAAAATTAGTGATTTTTTTAGTGGCTAATAGTTAAAATTTTGAAATCCAAAATCGGCTAATAGTTCGAGGTACAACATGAATTGAACCGCCAAATTTTCACAAAAAAAATTATAGTCTTATTTAAATCGCCAAATAATTTATTTTATTAAAAAATTAACTCATATATTCACCACAATATTCGATACATGATTAGATCATAGTCGCCTAAATTTTATAAATTATAGTAGAAATCTATATTAATTCGCCAATAGTATATCATAATTATTAGCTGTTTTAGGACCATATTTCTAGTCTTTAGTTCCCACCATTGATTTATACTATAATCTAGTGGCCCTTGTTGTATTCCACAAGGTAAAATGTACCCATGATCTATAATGCTCATGTGGCCCACAATTTTGGGTCTAATGAGCATTATAGATTGTGGGTAAGTTTTACCTTATAGAGTACAACAAGGGTCATTAAATCAATTATCTAAAAGAAATTTCAAGCCCCATGAGAGTTATAGATCATGGATACATTTTACCTTGTAGAATAAAATGAGGGAAATTAGATTATATTTTAAAACAATGGTGGAAAGTAAATATATAGTCTACCCCTTCAACCCATTGATAATTTCCACCCTCGATGGTTCAGGACACCATGTCAATATTTGTAAATAAGGTCTTATGTTTTGTTTTTGGTGTTTTGAGTCTTATGTCATGTAATAAGGTAATAATAGACCTTTTTTTTAATGTCTTAAGTCATTTTGGGTCAGTTGGAGTTATATTGTTAAAATTTTGCAAAACGTTGCAAAGTTGTTATGCAACAATTGCATTTTTGGTGTTTTTTATGGAAAGTCAAAGGTCAAGTTGGTTTTGTTTAGTGGGAAAGTAGTTGAAATTTATTAGTCATGATATGAAATTCTTTAGAAATCCTTGGTGAATGTTGTGAGAGATGTTGGTTATTGTAAGTTTGAAATTTGAATAGTGAAAGCATTGATTTCCTATGTTTTGATAGAAAATCTATTGGTATAGGTCTCTGTATGATTCCGTACTAAGAGTTATTGATCCAAAATGAATTGAAATTGTTGGTGGAATGAACTAAGAGTAATTGGGTTTTTATTTGGGTTGATCTCGTTTAGATTTGTGAAATTTTGAGCATTTTCACTATTGACAGCCCAAAAACCTTGAATTTGAGGGTTTGAACGAGTAAAATGGAAATTTAAGCCATTCCACCTGATGAAAGATGTGATGACTTGGTGGAATGGAATTTTTAGGCATATTTTTTGTGTTCCTTTGTTTTGTGGGGGCAGGGAAGGTCGTTTGTTGAATTTGGAATGATTTCCTAGTTGTTTTCATGCATGTTTTGAGCCAAGAATGGTGATTAAGTGTTGGAGTTTGATGAAAATGTATTGATAAAGGATGGGAGTTTGTTTAGGAATCATTTGAATACCAAAGGTGATTTTTTTGAGGCATTTATGATGTGTTTTATGACATGGAGTGCAGAGATTCAATAAACCCTCCTTGAACAAGCCTACAATGGCCTAAGTAAGGGTTTAGTGGTTTGGTGAATTTGAAAGAGTTTAAATTGTTAAAAGTTGTTTATTTGGACCTTAGGAAACCCAGTTGAGGTAAGAGAATAGAGATTTGAGATTCAGAGGGTGTTTGGTTGGTAGTTGTTTTGTAAAATAGGGTTAATTGAGCCACTTTTCAGCGTAGCAATCCATTTTTGGGGGTGAAGGTCTGAAACAAGTGTATGTATAAATTGAATATGTTAAAGAAGAGGATAATGGGTATCTAGAATGGTATTTGAGAAGTCGTTTTGAGGCCTTCACAAAGAGATATGTACAAGAAACTAGGTTTGCAGACCTACAAGGAGAATTGAGAGATTGTGTGTGAAACCACCATAGTTAGGGTTTTGAGGGTTATAGAATTGTTTGAGATAGCTTGAATTGTGATTGTAAGATAAACTCCTACCTGCTCGGCATCACTTAGGACCCTACTTTTCCATGAGAGTTATTTTTAGATTGGATAGATTTGCCATCATAATTAATGCATTTTCCTATTATTTTTCAAGATTCACCAATAAAATAAATATTTTTTCTAGTAAAAAGGAAAGATTTGCCAAAAGAAATTAATATTTTTTCCTAAAAAATGAAATATTTTCTAGGATTTTATATCTTTTTTTAGGGGGGTTTATTAAAGTTATTACTACTCAGAATCCTTACATATTAGCATTAACACCCATCAGTTTCTTTCAGGACAAGGAAAACATTGCACCCTTTTAATCCTAATGAGTAGAATTTATCATAACATAAACATATAAAAGTATTAAATTTCAAATCCATTACCATTCCATTTTCTTTACCCTTAAATAATAATTCCTCTTTCAATACATTGTTAAGAAATCAATACCTCAGAATACTACACTTCCAAAAAACACCACATAATTAGACACACAAAGCACACATTTTTTGCTAAATATCTATCATTTACAAATAAAACATTCCACTTTATTCATTATACAACACTGAATCTCATGACATATTTAACACAAGATCATGATTTTACACCTTTTTTGAAGCATGGAAAGACAATTTATAATTTCATAAGTACTATATTCATGATTTGGCATACATTCTTCACATACACACACAAACTCACATCACAAGGCTACACAAGGGTCCATAATGCATCCTGAATAGAAAGAATATCAGTGCATTGTGCAATACATCATGGATCCTATCCTTTCCATCGGTCCTCTGCACCCTTGGACAAATATTAGGTTGTTGGGCGAGGATTAAAAAAAGGGGAAAACAAAATCTCCAGAGTCTAAGAAATTAGGACAACATAATGAACTCATATAAAAGAAGAGTACCTAGTGTTAGTAACTTGGGCTTTGATACCAAGTGTAATGCCCTCGACAAGTAACCCCAGAGGACAACACTAACCATGTCGCATTAATGGAATTTAAAAAAAAAGGAAATAACAAAGGAATGCATAACATGACATAACATATAGTCTAAACCTAGGTCCTCTAAGGTCCCTCAACTATGCTACTCACAAACTAAGAATAAGGTAACTAGAGTCATTTCATCAACTACTAAGATAATATGATTTATCTAACAAGTGAGGTTCATTTTAAAACACCACATTAAATGATTTTATATTACTTCCTTCCATATCATTTCAACTGATAATCAACATTAAAGATCATTTCTAGCTAAGTAATATATGCAAGATGCATTACTTTACAGTACATCATTACAATAGTTACGACAATACTTCCCTTAGTACATGTGGGAAGATTACATCAAATTACAGTAAATGATACAACTAATATAAAATCCAATACAAATACATGAAAGGTTGCCTCCTCAAACTGGGACAAGAACTCGAGTGCACAACACAAAGAACAATCTTCTTGTACAAGAACATACAACAAGAATACCCAATGGAGGAAAAAGCACCAAACTACCAACCATGCGGAACCCTAAGGTCTAGCCCCTATGCTAGGAGATTAAACAAGGTCCCACATCCATCAGACAGTTAGAAAAATAATAGGCTAACATAAACAAGGGTTATACATAACTTCAACATAACATTGATAACAACACCATCATCACTTACAACCCTTAATTTACTTCCCTCATTTATATCACTTACAACACTCACAACACTTCCAGAGGCACTCACATACCAAAGAGGAAATACATCTAGGGAATTCTAGGCTTCAATAGCGAGGAGTGTCACCATATGGCTTGATATGGGTTATCTTGGTAGATCTTCCTAGGCCCTAACCCCCATCCTGGATTATGCTGGAAGCCTCTAGTGATCCTCAACCCCCATACAAATTCATGTGAAATCAATGTACCTTTCATGAGGACAAGGCAGTTGATCTTGCCATTCCAGGCCTTCCCATCTCATCTCAAGTCTAAACGAGTGCTTGAGCCATGATTGAGGCATATCATTAGATCTTGTTTAATGTGAATTCTACCCATTCACCTTAATTCATTAATAAAGTTATCACTTGATTAAGAAACCCTCCAATGGGTTATCCTAGACATCACTTTGGGATTTGGCCCCCATTAAGAGCCATCCCCCCTACTTGCAACTAGTAAACCATACATAGAGAAAGGAATTTTCCATCTTGCACACTCATCACAATCACATGAATCCATATACAGTGCAATGCATTAACCATCTTGCATACTTATCCCAGTCACATGAATCTATACACAGATAGGAGGGAAATACCCTTAGGGTTTATATTTTACACCTTACACATGACCCAAAACATAACCAAACCACATCCAAGGTTAAATAATCATAAGGTCCATACAAGAAAATATACTCCCTCCTAGGCCTCTGGAAACTAACATATTAAACACACTTCCCAATGGAACAAAACCATAAACATACTTTACACAGACGACATCCATCTTTAAAAATAACATAAACACTTAGTCCAAAATCAGGACATGTTGTTTAACACAAACTATTGATCATAATTTTACAACCATGAAGATATTCCTTAAATAAGGCATTATTCACTACAAATAATTATATTTAAGAATAACTATATCATTAATAAAACCATCAACTCTAATGAACTAGTTTATATGAAACACTAATGCAAAATAACAAGATTCTATTAAATCACATGGTAATATCATCCCACGACTATGCTAATAAAACACAAGGAATTAGCTAAAATTTCTCAAAATTTAATAAAATGTGTATTAAAATATAAACATAACACATTTAATTCAAAATAATCTCTTAAAGTATCGGTAATTGAAATCATATTCATTTTACATACTACCCATTAATAAGAACTAAATAATTAAGTGTTAGGTGAGATTGTAGAACAAATAATAATGTAACTATTTCACCCACAATCACTAGGACTAATATCTATAAATAAATATCATATTGATGAAACTTATACAAAAACTACATAAATTTGAGTTGATACTTTAATCAGTTATAATTAATACACAAATAATCAATACTAAAGAATAATAACTCATTAAGTTTACATATACTACTAATAAATTAAATATCCCATTAGGACTAAAGAGAAAATAATATTGTTATTGGTACATCTAGTTTAAAGATCTCTCTAACAATATGATTAATAAATAACATGAATGCCAACTAACTTTTCAAATGAAATATAGATGTCAATTAAAAGAGATTTAATAATTAAATACTATCGTTAACCCGAACATTCTATGACAACTCTAGTTTACGTAATTAGGATAGTGTGTGAAGTATTATTCAATCAATAAGAATTGTTCAATTGAATAAAATCAAACATATATTCAAACACACACACACACACACACACACACACACATATATATATATATAAATGTATTTAAATATACCCTATTTCCATTGATGAGAAAGGGATTTGCCAAGGCTAATGGCTAGAAATCATTTTAAAATTATTTAAACCAACTGAATTAAGAATAAACAAAAAAAACATCATATCAGAGGGGTGAAGGATAGACAGTTACAATATTTTATTCAGAGAGAGAAAGGCTTGTTAGAAGGTGACTTTTAAGGTTCATCACAAGCTGTTGACTGATAATCAACCCTTGCGAATATGAAAACTCCTGGAACGTTAAGACAAAGGATGCTTAATGGTGCACAATAAAACACTTAGCAACAAAATATTAGTGAAACGAACATCTGGAAAAGTACAAATAAAAATTGTGCATAACAAGTGGTATCCATGAATATCAAGTCTAATACACCAATAATCGATATAGGAGAAGAAGCACAAGAATGTTTTAGCGATAAAGAAGATGAAACTGATAAGAAGAAGAGAATTCAAGGGTGCATAAATAGATTGATCCCATACAAAATTGATTGAGAAATTTGATATGCAAGGTACTAATTAAGAACCATTTCAAAATCATATTATCAACAACTCTTTAGTGCTATCAACTTGGAATAAAAGCAATCAAAACAAGAAATATCACTAAAAGTTGCTCGATGAGAAAAGGAATAAAGAAAATTATAGAATAAAAATCTATTAATACTGCCACTATAATAATATATTTCTTTTGCTAAGGAACATCAAGGATGTGTCCATCAAAACGAGGAAAGAAAGTTTCTATTAATAACAAAATAGAGAAGTTGAAGATTTCAAAACCAAAATCACTAGTGCAAATAGAGAGGCATGATAGATAAATAGATCACAAAAAAAAAATGATATCCACAAACTACAACAATGATCAATAGGAAAGAATGTAACAGTCGCCATCTTATAATCAATGCATCAATCAAGACAACTAACATACAAATATATAAATACCTCCAAATTAAATGCATAATATGCCACATCTCTACAATTACATTATCACCAACGATCAAGGAAGTAAATTATAATGCAAGATTCTAATCAAGGAACCAATGTAAGGAAATCACAAGAAACCATTATGGATTTGCAAGATTAAGGGAGACATCTCAACAGGAATTCACGCGTCATGTTTAATCTTGTAGGTTCTTTGAATAGCTGCAGTAAACACAAATCTTTTACACAGGCTAATATTGTGCAGGCAAAGTCACATGTCTTAAATATGAACATCAAAAGATGTTATTGCAGCCAAACTGGCAGACATGAATGCCAATGAGGGAGCAAAGACAAGGTATGTGATCCATTCCCAAAAGGACCCCAAGGGAAGGTGATACCATGAAAAGTTATCATTGCAGATTAAGGAATGCGTTGAAGGGACTTCTAACCTTGTAAACGTATGTGTGGATAAATGGAAAAGATGGTGTGCTAGGGCATAGTAAAAAATGAGAAAATTGATGAAGGAAAGCCATAAGGAAACTATCTTTTTAGGTTCCGAGATGTTTGCATGTTATGCACAAAATGACTTTGTTGAAATAGCTTTAAATGCTTCCAAACAAAGAGATTGGCGAGTTATACAAGCATACAAAATATAGAAGCAGTGTCCGCATAATATTTTATTGACCCAAATGCATGAAGAAAGGTGGTCTCTTTAGTATGCAAGAGCATAGAGGTAGGCAAGTGAATAGTTTGATTGGTGTGATGGAAATATAGTGTAGGCACAAAATGGGTTTGTTGAAAGGTTGGAGAAACTTTCAATCAAATCAGGACTTCACATCCTCCCTTTCTACACCACAATGAGATCTTACGAAATGAAGGTAGAGGAGCTAAATTTTAAATATAATGTAAATTACGAACATGTAAAATGAGGGTCAAAAGATATTTTGATCCAACCCAATATGAAAGATCACTGGCCAATTTAAGTCATGATATCTAACACTACAACAAAGATTTAGTAACAGAGAAGTAACCTTAGAAAGATTAGGAGCTTGTTTTGTGGTGATCTTCTATCCTCTGATGATGTTTTTTCCCATATTTTAAAAGTCAATCCTCCCAAGAAATCAAACTCCCCCCTTTATCTCCTCTCCTCCTAAACAGAAAAAAAAATGCAATTTTTTTCCCAAAAACCAAAAATCCCATGAATTCTATAAAATACCCCAAAAAATGTTTACAGGATATAAAGTTGTTTGAAGATTCCATGCCAGGTCTCTTTTTTAGTAAATAACTAATTTTAATGAGTATTTGTGACTACATGTTGTTGCTTGAAAAACCTTTCTATTTATCATATTATTTTTACTATTTATTAATTATAACATTCCACTATAATGTTGTTTTGTTTTGTTTTATTTTAATATTACATTACAAATTTGTTTTATTATAAACCAAGATTATTTATAAATATATTTATATTTATTTATTTATCAAAATACTTTTTTTCACTCAAAAATTTATTTTGATGCATAAAATAATCAAAATCATTTATCAAGCAATTTTAAATTAAATAAAGCCAAATGACAATCAATTACTTGAACCCTAACCAGGGTCGAAAATCAAGACCTCAAGCAACACCAACTGACTACAGACAAAATTAACAACACTGACAAGGTATCAGACTAGATAGTCATCCTCTTCGAGGATGATGGCTAGGGTAAGGGACCAAGTGTTATGTAAGGCCCCACCTTGTTTTTGATTAGTAAATCTCTAATATGTTTTATGTGATCCTAAATAGATGGTAAGATGTATTATGGATGACAAATAGTGTGATTATTTGATAATATTATTTCTTTTCATTTTGACATTTTATTTATGCTATTGTGAATGTAAGACCCTGTTTCATAGCCCCCATTTTAGTTCAATCAAGCAAGTAGTTGGATGAAAATTATGATGAAATGAATGATGAAACTCTTTTTAGGATTCATGGGCATTAACCTTGATTTAATTATGATAGATGCACATGTGAAGTTTTGGATATAACTTGAAAGAGCTGGGTTATTTAACATATTAAATTTTGGTAAATGGTTCATCGTTAATGTTATAGGAGTTTAATATGAATTACTAAGGTGGTAAACAAAATGATGGAGTGAATATTTCATTTATATTCTTGTATTGGATTGTGCATTTCCTTTGATTATAATGAAAATTGAACTGTTAGGTTCATTTGATGTATTAATGAGTAAATAGTTCATGAGTGAAAATTATGTGAATTGGATTAGCTAATAATATGAAGAGATAAATGATCTAATTATGCTGACATTGGTAATGTGCAGGAATCGAATATGCAAATAGGAGGATGGCTAAATATTGGAATCAAATCAAATACATCTTTGGGAAGTTCTAAGTGTAGCCCTATTTGACTTAGAAGGGTTTGAGGTTTTATTATTGATTGGGTGATTATGTTTGAGTAGAATCCAATTGTAGGACATGTGATGTGAGTTTGGTTGGGGTTGGAACCCTTGATTAGGATCAAAATTCGTATGAATTCTTGTGTGGGTTTTAAAAAGGGGTTATTGAGTCAATTTCCTTGGTTTTTTGAACAAGAATAGACCCCTAAGACCTATACCTATGGGTTTGGAACCTTTTTGACATGCGAACTTGTCCTTGGATTGTGAAAAGACCCCTCAAAATTCCACATTCATGAATGTGAAGAATTCAAAAAAGTGTTGGGGCTTGGGAGGAGTGACTTGTCACTCTCAACCTCCTACTCCCCAAAAGTTCTTGGAATTGGCACAAGACTCACACATGTGTGAGCACTTGTGGGAAAAAGTGTAGGTTTGGAGGATTCATATATATCTCAAGAAGATGGAAGATTTGGGCATTGTACACTTCTCTTTATGGAGCTCTAGTCGAGATGGAAGGATACATAGAAGAGAGGAGAGTGAGCAAGAGGTCTTGGTTGCAAAGGCAAGAAGGGTAGAAGAGTTTAACCCCTCATCTAGCGAAAAGAGATAAGTTTTTCTTCCTCTTCTCATTCCTCATTGATTAATTGTTGTTAGAAGATAGTGTGATTGTAGGGATAATCATTGAGTATGGTGAGAAGAGAGCTTATATGTTATGTTATCTTTAACTTCTGTAAAATCTTGATTGACTACATTTATCATCTTGGGGTTAATAAATTTCTTGCTCGGGGGTATGGCTAGAGCCCACGAGGCTCCATGACGCCATTACGGTAGGGTGGAGAGCAAGCCCTTGCACAATGGTTTGTGATTTATTGTAATTTCAATGTAATGTTATAAACGAAAGGTTTAAGTAAGAAATAGTATTTGTTGTAAGATGAAATGAAGAAAAGAGCATTCATTTGTTGATTATTATCATAACATAGAAGAATTGTATTTTGTTGAAAAATGAAAGAATGGAAGGAATATGGTGATTTTTAGATGGTATGTTAACCATCGAATCTGTAAATTTTATTTGCAATACTAACCTTTTTTTTAATTTTTCTATTGAAGAAAAATATCAAAAATTAAGATAAAATTTTCCTTTCTAAATTTTATGATAGGTATTAAGATGTTTTTTTTAAATTTTTGTGCTAAGTGATTTTGACCTCCCTCATTTATGAATAAAATTCTTTTGTGTTCATTGAGTTGCATACATGAAAATTGGAGGAAAACTAATCATCCATTCATAAGCTTTCAAGAGCCTCATTGGGAGCCTAAATGTCACATTTTGAAAAGATAGATAAAGTTGTTTGAAATGAATTGTTTCCTGCTATACAAATTTATCAGAATATATATATTACGAAATGAGGGTATACATAAGGTTTAGTCTGACATTGAAATTTTCTATCCTTGTGAAGATTTTTCCCAGGATATCCAGATGTCCTTCCCTAGAATAATATTTAGCCAGAATATCATCTACGTAATCCTCCATAAAGGTGTCCATCATATCATGAAAGATTGTGGTCATTGCTCTTTGATAAGTTGCCCCTGCATTTTTCAAACCAAAGGGCATGACATTCCAGCAAAAGGTTCCCTATGGACATGTGAATGCAGTTTAATCTTGATCTTCTGGAGCTATCTTAATTTGGTTGTATCTGGAGAAACCATCCATTATTGACAACATGGCATGCCCTACAGTTAAGTCTACAATGATGTTTATATTAGGTAATGGGAAATCATCCTTGGGGCATGCCTTATTCAGGTCCCTGAAATCTGTACATATCCTGATACTATTGTCCAGCTTTGAGACAGGTACAATATTGGATATCCATTCAGCATAATCAATAGACCTAATGAATCCAACATCTTATAATTTCTTTAGCTCAACTTTTACCATTAATGCGATATGGGGATGCATTTTTCTCAATTTTTGCTTTACAGGTTTGATTCCAGTAGGAAAAGACAAATGGTGCATTAAAATATTTGGGTCCAAACCTGGCATATCAAAATATGACCAAGCAAAGTTAATGCTTCTTTCTTCAAAGAATTTGATAAATTCAAGTCTCTCTTGCTCTGTCATAGATTCTGCCAGATGTAAAATCTTTGCTCTTTCTTTGGTGCCAATATTCACAGATTGTGTGGGTTCTACTAGAATTGATGACCGCTCATGATAATGCTCCGGAAGAGTGTCAAATATCCCATCTTTTAGTGCCTCGGAGAGGTTTTCACTGTGAGATGCATTCTTTATTTTTCCTTTTTCAAGATCTAATGCTGCCATAGAATGGTTTTCACCATTAGATCCATTATTCTTGTTTTTGATTTTGCAACTGGAATATTTGACACCCTCCGACCGAGTTGCATCATTATAAGAGTTATGGATAGAACTTGTATCATGTTCATCACAACATAGGAAATTTATGATGGCATCATCGTTTGCAAATATGGGTACATTTATAGGTTCAACAGGTTCCCAGTCAATAAGTTCGGGATGGACTAAAGGCATGAAGTCATCAGATTAACTCAGGTTAATGGTGGTAAGGGTTAGGATAGCTATTTCATCATAATCGTTATTAGGGATTTTGAGATTAATGATGGTACTCTCTTCAAGATTATCTAGTTCACTCGATGTTTGTTCATCCTCACTTGAGTCATCAATATTTTGTGATCCTAATACAAATGGGCTAGACCCAAAGCTCTGTCCCTCCTCATGTGTAGGTGCATATTGTTTTATGAAATCAATTTGGACATCTATGTAAGATATGTTGGAACATAGATCCCATTCATATTCATTTGAATCCATTTCAGAGCTATCTCTAACCTAAAGGATTCTTTCAACAACCTTCTTTGTTATTTTTTGTTTTTCTTCTTCTGAGTATCCCAGTCTTGTCTTATCTTTTGAATGAAGAGTAAGAGGCTGAATAGATTCTACAATGCCTTCCTTCCTTTTTCCAATAGGTGCCTGTCCTTCATAACCCATTTTTTTCTAAAATAGCCTTCCCTTTGCCATACTTATCTGTGTTGATGCTGATGTTTGTTGATGCCGATGTTTCTCCATCTTTGTATAACCAATTGAGGAAAGCTTTGTCATCTGATTCATCCTCTATAGTATCGTCTTTCACAAATATTTCTTCTAGAACCGTGGTAGGTAGTGATGTTTGATGTTTGATCATTGATGGTTGGCCATATGTCTTTGGAGATGGCATCAATTGTGAACGACTAAGAGATTGCTCAATAGAATATTGTCCCATTCCCTTGTCTGTCAACTAAAATTGTTCTTGGAATTTCTGTGATAAAGAATTTTGGGGATCTGGATTGTCTATTAATTGAGTGTCAAAAAGACTTGCATCTTTTGATTTATCCTTTTTCTCAACCCACTTGGTGGTAATATTTGGATGTTTTTCTTCATTTGATGAATTTGAACTACATGCTTCCCTATTGTGAGGCACAAAGGTATCTTGAGAGATTCTGAGTGTGTCACAATGCTGAGGATGATTATTATTTGCCGATATAGTCACCTCCTGTCTATTTACTGGGAATTTTAAGCATTGGTGATAGGTGGAAGGTATTGCCTACATTTCGTGAATCCATGGGCGTCCTAAGAGTATGTTGTAAGCTAACTCTTTTTCTAGTACCTAGCATGCTATAGTTTTCATCATTGGTCCCACTTGAATGGGTAACACAATCAATCCCTTAGAAGATCTCTCTTCCTCACCATATGCCTTTATTGTCATTTTCCTTCGGGCATCAATAGCTTTTTTTGAATACCCTAGTGCACGGATTAACTTTAGAGTGCAAATGTTCAAACCAGATCCCCCATCTATTAGGACCCTTTTGACATGATGATTGTGGATCAAGACTTTGATATGGAGTGTGGTGTTATGGGGATGGTTAAGCGACACATCATCCTGTTCAGAGAATGATAGACAATGTGGTGTAGTCAAATGTCCCACCATAGCCTAGAATTTGAAAACATCTATATTTTTAGGTAGTGTGGTGGTAACTAGTGCTTGTTCTAGAACTTCCTTGTGTGATGGTGATAGTTTAAGGAGTTCCAGTATTGATATATGTGCTGGAATTTTTTGAAGTTGATCAACAATGTTGTAATGAGATGGCGGTGGAGTTGCATTTTTAGGCACAACCCCCTTTAAGACTACCTTGGATTGTCCCCTTGTCATGACATTAACTGGTTGATAGTCCTGTCGTTCTCTAATTTTTAAAACGTTTATTTGATTTTCAGAGACTTGTATGCTTGCGAGAAAATCCAAAGGGGTAATGTCATTGGTTTTGTGTTTGTCCATGTGATGACCAATAGTATTATCATTTTCTACTTCGATAAGACAAAGGATCGTGGTATCGTAAAAATGATTGATATTTTTACCTTTGTTGTTCGTAGAAGATGATGCTCCTTTGTCATAATTTGTTAAAGGGCCCTTGAAGGCTGTATGATCATTGTTGTTTTGGTGTCCCTCTACATATACCTTGTTATTGTCGATCAGATCTTGAACTGTGTGTTTTAACTCCATGCAATCATTAGTCTTATGGCCTTTATTGTTGTGGAAGTTGCAATAATCTACATCATTCCACCATGGTGGTTTGACCTTTGGATCCCAAAATCTTGCTTCCCGTGTAGTGATAAGACCACTTGTGACTAGTTCCTTCATCTCTGATTCCAATGTTTGGCCTAAAGCTGTGAACCTACGCCGATTTGATGATTTTTGGTATGTTTGTGGCTTTGTGATCTTGTTGTTTTGAATGACATTTGACTTGACGATTTGATCGTTGTTTTGGTTTGTTTTTGAAGTAGATGCTGTTAGGTTGAAAATGGGTTTGGCATTTTGTAAATCATTTTCCATTTCGTTGGTCCCTGTATTTCTATTCTTTTGCCAGAATTTTGGCTTGTCATTGTTGGGGTATTGATTTGAGGAGTTTGTGTTATTTGATTTTTTGTTGTAATGTTTAATAACCCCTCTTTTGACCAGTGCTTCTTCAATCTTAAGGCCATTTTATACCACCTTTTCGAACATAGGAGGACATTGTAATTCGAGTCTGTAACTCATCTCGTCTGTCAAATTATCAATGAACAACTCCATTTTTTCTTCCTTGGGAATGAAGCGTGGATATCTAGCGAATAATCGTCGCCATCTTTGTAAAAAGGACAAGAATGTCTCCCCTTTGTTCTGTTTCATGTTATATAGATCCTTTATTGTGACATCATGTTGGATTTTAAGAGAATACTAGGATATGATCATGTTGACAAGCTCTTTGAAAGTTCGTATCCTTGGTTGTAATTTGGAAAACCATTCCATACACGAACCTCCCAAGCTTCTTGGGAATAACCTCACCAGGTAAGTTTCCTCTTGAGCAAACTCTAGGTTCATGGTCTTCAATTCTCAGATATGATCGATCGGATTTGTCTTTCCATTGTATTTTTCATACTTGGGGAATTCACAATGTCGAGGAAAAGGTATCAAGTCCACCATTGAGTCAAAAGGATGAGGACAAATATCCTGCAATGCATATCTCTTTGTGTTTCCTTTTGTTATGTCCTGTAGTTTTTGTTGTAAATTCTGCATTTGGTTTGTTAAGGCAACAACTGGATCTACACCTTGTGTGTGTGGTGGTATTTCGGTTTCGCCTATTCCAGGTGCTTCTTTTAGGTGATTTACGTCAAAGTCTTTGGGAAGCTTAGCACCTGATTCAGCCAACATTAAGAGGTATTTCTCCATGTCCTACTCTAAGATCTTTTCCATGAATTTATGGAATTTTGGATCTTGTTGGGTTGTTTGTATGTCTTTCGGAGTTATTTCATTTTTGTCACTTTGATGTAGACTATTCCAAGGATTTTCTTCTGCCATTGTATTTGATGTTTTGAGTTCCTTTTCTAAGAGCCTCTATTTTTGTAACTTGGTGAAGATTGACATACAAGTTTTTTGTTCTTTCTACCAAAATTTGATCTTCTATGTTGGAAAATGTCAAGTGAATTTTTAACAAAGTCAAATAAGATGATATATGCTATTGATAAGACTAGGTTAAAAATTTGATTACTATGCCTCATTTTGTGATAATGGGATGATAATATCCCGATGATGAAACTTCAACTTAATAATCAAGATTTTGTTTTGATTTGACACTTTATGATTTGCAAGATCTGTGTTTTAGTTGAAAAGATTGGTAACTTGTAGGAACCTATCTGATTTTGGTTTCTAGATAGTGACTCTATTAAATAGATACTTCTGTTTGACAAAAAAATTATGTTTAGATGGTAATCAAACTGACTGATATGTTTTGAAACTCTCTATTTTGAAAGCGCTAAAATAGAGTTTAGGAGTGCTAAAACAAGACTTGGAAGCGCTATTTCACAGAAGTTCTAAAATAGTGGTCGAAAGCTCTGAAACAAAGTTGAGAAGCGCTATTTTTGTGAAAGCGCTAAAATAGTGCTCGGAAGCGCTGAAACAGTGCTTGGAAGTGCTATTTTATGGAAGCACTAAAACAGTGCTCAGAAGCACTGAAACAGATGATGAAAGCACTATTTTGTGGATGCGCTAAAATAGAGTCCCAAAGCATTGAAACAAATCTCCAAAGTGTTAAAACAAAGGGTGGATGGTTAAGACTCTTTATTGCAAAACTTGATTTGGCCTTGTCGAGTATTCGATCATCGGTTATGGGATGTAGGACTAACGTATACGTTGACTATGATTATGATATTGTGTGAGGGCTCTCCTTTGGAAGAAGGCTCATGAATAAAGAGGTTCTACGGCGTAATCAATAGTATAACCTCTAGCGAAATTGTGATACCTATGAATGAAGGTTTTGTGTTGCAGCAAGATTTTTTGACTTTGATATAAGAAATGCCTTTTCCTCAAAAGATTTTGGTAACGAAGTGATCTCTTGGGTTTCTTGACAAACTTGGTTGATTTCCACTCTTGAATCATGAATTTTTCTAACCTAATTTGATTTGCAATTTTCTGGATGATTTGTTATCTGATTTATAATGTTTTGAAAACATAGCAAGCAAATTGTAGAATAATTATTTTAATCCTAGAATTTGAACAGATAGTGTATATTCCAGAACCACGAATGGTCCTTATTGATTTTCACCGGTTTGTTTTAACAAATATATACTTTCGGACAGACTCACTCTTAAATTCAAAAAGGTCATTGTTATACTCAACAACCCACATCTTAAAATTGCATTGACTCACACAGTTGTGTCACCCCCTAGAGGGCGCCTGTGTTTTTGTCGTTTCCAGGTGCATACTCAAAGTTGGATTTCTTGTCCCTTGAGAAAACGGTCCTTGACAATTATATGGTGAGTGTCTTGGGGGCAGATTCTTCCCTCCCCTTGCACTGTGAGTATTACAACGTCTGGTTACTGACTCGGCTGGATACTATGCTATGGTTTTTAGATAGGGTTTCCATGTAGTTCGGCAAATGATAGACTCCCTCTAGAGACCTCCCAACCTTTAGAACAAAGGCTTTAGGGATGGTTATCTTGCACACTACCGTCAAGTTGGATTTTCATCAACAACTTGCATTTGATTAGAGTGGGTTGGAAACCTTGGCTTTAGGCATTCCCACTTAAGTCATTCCCGTAGGGTGAGTACTTTTTCCCACTACGACATGCCTTCTAAAGGTTTTAATAAAAGCGAAAAATTGCATGAAAATAAAGGATGAGTCTGGCACTTTGATCACCCAGTTAAGGGGAGAGCATAAGCCTATTCACCACACAAGCACATCAAATAAATAATTTGTTTTAAGCCCAAAAGATAAATTTTGCTAATCTATGTGAAGATTTTGCTTCACAAAAGTCATGGTGTCCATTTTAACTGATATAGCAAAAGTGTGATGGCTACCCTAGGATTGATAAATTTTAAACTGAAATGGCTACCCTAGGATTGATAAATTTTAAACCAAGTGACTATCCTAGGATTGGTTCATTTTAGTCCAAATGGATCAAAATAAAGTTTTGGTCGCAGTCACGTCAAATCCAGATAAATAATTACAGAAGCGCTAAAATAGTAAATGAAAGCGCTATAGTTTTTACTAGATGAGCTATAATTGAAAGCACTAAAACACAGCTTGAAAATGCTAAAGTTTTCCACGAAAGCGCTATATCAACTGTACTGGAGATGGGTGGTTGATGTGTTGAAACAATCCATGGAAGCGCTATAGTTTTACTTCCCAAAAGCACTAAAACATTTAACGGATGTGTTATAGTTTTACGGAAGTGTCGAAATAGAGCATGGAAGCACCATAGTTTTCCATGGAAGCTCTATAGTTGTTGATGGAAGCGCTATAGTTTTTGACGGAAGCGCTGAAACAAAACACGTTGAAAACCTGTATGACACTTTTAAATTTTTTTTTGCAAAATATGGGGTTAATGCCCCATGGTGGGCACCAAATTGTAAGTGTGAATAAGTAAACAAAGTAAATACACTTATTAATGAAACATTGTATCAAAGATTAAGAAAATAAACTAATCTAAAGAAAGAATCTACTCATAGTATCTCATTGTTTCCTATCTTTAAATATTTATTAAGCTACAGTGCTCTCAGATTTAAATGAAACACTATGACTATTAAAATGAAAATTTAAAGAACGGAATGATGCTAGATGCAATGATAATATCTAGATGATAAAATAACTATTGTAACATGAATTGACATGGAAAACTATGGATGAAGCTATAGGATGCAACCATGATATGAAATCTATTGTTGGATGCTTGAACTGCTTGATTGCTTTATGCTTTCCTGTAGAGTAAGATTGCATAAACTTTGATATTTTGGATCCTTTCTTTGTTGAATGAAGTTGTATTTATAGATTTTTTGGTAGCAGCTTTGCACAGGGGCAGCAAAGTAGAGGCTTGGATTCAATCTGGAGGATTGAATGGTGAGAGATGGAGGGGATTGAGAAGATTTTGGGAATTATCCCTACCCATGAAAACACCAGGCAAGAAGATAGGAAGGATTGATGGAAGAGGATTGAGAGATGGATTTCCAATTTGTCTCCAAATCTTCCTGTGAAGATTGAATCAATTAATTTAGACATAGGATATCTAATTTGATTTTGAAGAAATATAGAGGAATATTCTTTAAGCTTTAATTTAAATATTTTGATTTATTTAAATTAGTAAAAGAGGGATAAATAATTTAATAAAATAAACTATAAAATTTGTTTATTAAATCAAAATAGAAGAATATGATAATTAAAAAATAAAGTATTTAACCTTTATTTAATTAATTAAGACTGATGTGATAGAATAAAATAGGGGAATTCATAATTAAATCAAACAAAGTATTTAATTTTGTTTATTTAATTAAGATGAGATAATAGTAGAATTAGAAGAATTTAAATGTGAATTTAAACGTGAACTATATAAATAAATATTTCTATTTATTTAATAGTAGAGGAATTTAAGATAATTAATCAAATAGAATGTATTTAATTAATCAGATTCTCCAGACCAATTTTAGGTGTATACAGATGGTACACACTAAATTTAATGCAAAAGAAGCAATCATCATCTACTACTGAAAGGAAGAAAGAAAAGCTAAGTATTGCACTTGGTTGTTTAAATAGTTGAAGAAAGCTTTGGAGTATACAGTCAGTGTAGAGGATTTTGAAGTGCAGAATCACTAAAGTGTGTGTAAGAAATTGCATACAAATGGAATCTTTTGCCCCTGAAGTAGCTCAGAATTCACAGAGGAACAAGCCAGGTGAAGCATCTCAAAGCTTGGCTGATGCAATGCTCGCAACACCCATGGTTAAT
Organism: Sequoiadendron giganteum; assembly: GCA_007115665.2. Taxonomy (NCBI): domain Eukaryota; kingdom Viridiplantae; phylum Streptophyta; class Pinopsida; order Cupressales; family Cupressaceae; genus Sequoiadendron; species Sequoiadendron giganteum. Next base: position 392,610,241 of record CM021105.1, read on the forward strand.
ATTTTTCAGGATGAGTCTTATGTTATGCTTGGAATTTCAGAAAAGCTAGACTGGTTTCGCATGTGACCAACCAAGATGGGGACTCACAGAGACGCAAGCCTAATAAAAGAGGAGTGGGATAACATTTATGACCCTATCCTCAAAACCAACCCTAAAGGCTTAAGAGAAGCAGCCTTCGCCAGAATGAAGAGAGCCTTTGATAATCAACTACCGTATAAGTAATGGCTCTGTGTACTTCCGCAATATATGGTCCCCTATGTGCACCACTGCACTGAGATAATCCATGAGAGAATTTAGTGTTTCAATCCAATGACTGGCGTCATTGAGGGAAGAAAGTTAAGAGTGGTAATATGTGAGGTCCACCTCTATGATACATTTATTGCTTAGACTATTTTGAGTTTTAGTATTATTGACTATGTTTGGTGATACCATTTAAGACATGATATTTTAGACAATTGAGTTTTTATGATGGTTTGATTATGAAGTTTAAACATTTGAATTCTTATGATGATTTGATTATGGGTAGGCTACATTCTTAGTTGGCTTATTGTGATGGTTGACCAAATTTTATGCTAGTTACTGTGGTCGTTCAATTTGGTTTTGAAATGATGAACAAATGAAATATGTGATATGAATGAACCACATTGTAATTTGAAATTAAGGTAAATGAATTGGAGATGATATGTGATTAGTGATTTTTCCAGTTATGATATGAGATATATATATGCTATGTGAAATTCTGAAACTTGAGTATATGAAATGGTGATTCAATTGTTTTGATATATGATTTATTTGAATGAAAACTTATGTATATGAAATGGTGATTCATTTGTTTTGAAATACGATTTATTGGATGGATTAATGTGTGCATTGAGTGTGCAGGTACACTTTCCATGGCCAATGAAAATTGGAGGTAATTTTGGGAACCTTGAGTAATTAACCAGTGAAAGCGAACTATAGTCCATATGAAAGGACTATAGTTTCATTATGTAAGGTATTTTATTCGTAATGTTGATTGTGAATGTTTGTAAGTGATTTTTATTGCCATGTCAACCCATCTAGAAGGCAAGTTTCCACCCAAGTGGACAAACTCGGATTTGAACTTTAGGACACTTTTTGGGGGTTGAAAAATTATGTTTTTTAAAGTATTTTTATGGGTTTAAGGTCCCTAGGTCAAGTACCTATGGGTTAGGTACCTTTTTAGCTCAAAAGTTTAAGTCAATTCCATGATTGGGCACTCTTTTTGAGGCCTTAAATTTTTTTGACGAAAATAAGGTTTTGAGAAGTGGGATGGGGACTAGTCCCTTTCCATTCCCACTTCTCTATGTTGTCTTGGAAGTCTCCCAAGCTCTCACACATGTGAGAGCACACATGGGTGAATGTGCTTGGGAGAGTGAATGGATGAGTGACAAGTGTCACTTCTCCATTGAAAGGAATTCAAACTTGAATTCCTATAAGGCAAACCAAGAACAAGGGTTTTGGGGGGTTCTCTTTTGCATTCTTTATTTTTGGAGTTGTAATTTTGCTTGGGAGCTCTTAGATTTGGCTTGGGAGATTAGAGAGTAAACTTGGAGGAAGAGTTGGGCTCATTTTCTTCACATCCCTCCTCATCTTGGATTAAGGTAGGATCAACAAACACTTTTTCTTCTTATCCTTTTTAAATTTGCATGCTATGTACATACAATTGTGTGCTTGAAATGCTTTCTCTTAAACTTTGGTTTTGTGTTTTTTGTTGGGTAAAAGGGTTGTAATGGGATAGGCTCACCCAATTTGGGAAGAGCATCCCAAGTTGGGGATGGTTGGAGTAGGAACCTCCATGGGGACATGTTATTTCTCCTTATAATGGAGAGGTAAGAGAAAGGGTTTGAGTACCCATATGCTTTGTGAAATGTGAATGGTGGTTTGGGTGGAAAAAGAGATGTGAAAGAACGGTTGGTAATGAAGGGATGAAAACTTGTGATGGTTATCCATTGTGTATACTTTTGAGTCCCCAAAATGGAGTGCGTAGTCCACCCTCCATTCCCCATTGTGAGTTCATAATGAACTCTTTGTTATGCGAAGTTTCCCTTGGGTGGGTGTGAAATTTTTATGTGTATTTTGTGTGTTAATGTTATTTGGGTTGCATGTTTGTGCCCGGTTCCCATGTTGCCTCCTAGCTCGGGGTTGGTTGGTTTTCCAACCAAAGGTTGGGAGGTGAGCTCCCCATTGGCCTCTAGAGAAAAAATTTGTGTGTATTTTGCAAATTGGAAGAAGCTAAACAACTTTTGGAATATCTATGTTCTTGTGGATAGAGTTGGTGTTATTACGTCAAAGTAAATTTTCCCTTTTGAAGTTGAATGTTATAGCCTTGAAAGGTTGTTGTAAAGAGTCTATGTGTAAATCACTTTGGTAGAGTGTTGGGTTTGATATGGACTTAATAAGAAAGAAAAGAAAGAGATTCTCATGTCTTGTATGTTGATGTCAATCTGGTTATGTATGCTGCAAATAAATATTTTGTATGTGTGAGAATATAAAATTTTCTTGTTGTATGAAGGAAAGAAAAGCATATTTTATTTTAGAGAAAACAACTTTTATTCTATTTTGGAAAAAGAAAAGAAAAGAAATACTTACATTTCATGCTATGTTTTAAGGAAGAAGCCATACATTTTATGGGTAGAGAAGAAAAACATTATTCTGTTGAAAAGCTTCATATATATGAATTTTTGGTTTTAGAGAAAAACATGTGATCTGTTGCAAGTATGTTTTACAAAAATAAATAAGTGCTTTACAACAAGTTTTGTCTTTAACATAAAGGAAATATGAACTTTTTATTATTAATAATTATCTAGAAATAAATGAGTGACCTACTATGAATATGCTATACTTGATTTATATTGGAAAGAAAAAAAAAATACATATATCATTCTATTTCATTAGTTTAAGGAAGGATCAAAACATTCATAGATGTTTCCTTTAAAAGTAGGACTGTATTTTCTTTTAGAGGTCTTTCTCTTTGTTGTTTTACATGGTGGTATTTTTGTCTTACAAAATATCAAGATAATATGTCCATAGCAATAAACGTAATATTTAGGTGAATATCATTCTGTTTTACTAGTTTAAGAGAAGATACAGGTTTATGTTTGTATTTAGAAATCTGGAGAGTTTTATTTCATTAGATATTTTGAGTTATTCAATGAAATGTTGCATTGACTATGAAATGAGAACTTCCTTAGTTATACGCACCAGAGTAACATTTTTTTGTGCAACCAAAAGTGGCCATATACATAGAGGTAAGAAGTCACCCCCTCCTAAAATAGAGATCTTGGTCAGATATGGGCTGCAACAACACTGTTGATGCCCTCCAACCTGCCTGTGCAATAAGCCTATCATAAAGATTTCCTACACTAGTTCATTATCCTGCAAATAAAATAAAAAATAAAAATTATCGACTATATACTGTTGTATGGGAAGGGAGCAGAGTAAGTAGAAAATGTGTTATTAGGTATAAACTTAGTCGTTGGAATGTTGTAGCTGCTGTTTACCTCTTTATGTTGGGGTTCTAAGAATGACGTTGCTTTATAAAACTCGAACCTCCATACTCTTGATAACTGAACATAAAATTTCTCCCTCCCCCACGCAGTTGCTATGACTATCCTATGCTTAGAAGCAAATAAAGAGAAAAAAAAATTAAAGCTTTGTTAAAATCACCCTTCATAAAAAAATCCGCCCTGTAGTGTTTAAAGTAATGCAATGTCTAAAATGTGCAAAGCGATAGAGGTAAACGAGCGCTGGTTTGTGCAGCACGCTAGGGTGAGTGACACATTCAAGGTGGGCATGAACACCTCACAACGCTGGCAACAATACAATGCATCCAAGGTGTAATAAGAAAATGAAAGGAAATAGAATGAGTATTTAGGGTTTGAACAGTCTTCATAAGTCAAAATAAAATATCAAATAATGCCTCTTAAATAACATTTGAAATAAGAGCGTTTCACCCAACACTGTTGATTCAATGCCTCCATGTGACTGCCTCCATGAGCAAATCTCGTCCAAGTACTACTGCCCCTATTGAATGGATAGGCTTAAACATCACACACTAAGCGTTTGACCTACTTAGGTGGCTGTTGTGGGGCCTGCTTCACCCGTCTTGCTTTCATTCGCCGTTCCCGTTCACCATTAGTCATGTGCAGTTAAGTGGATGCCAGTAAATTCAATATTTTAAAATTGTTTCTCCCGCCCAACTGCACTACAAAAGTTTTTGGTGATGTCGGTTAAAGTCTCTACGCTGCACTAGCACCATTTCATCATTACCCTATTTGCAACCCGATCAGTTTTCATTAGCTAGATACCACACTTGGATGTGCTCGGGTAGACATGCATGCAAAATGAGGAAGCACGCCAACTATTTGATAGGATGCCTCAAAGAAATGCGATCTCATGGAATGATTTGATTGCAAGGTATGCACAAAATGCATTTTTTGGAAAGGATTCAAAAACTTTCTCTTAAATGTAAGTTGCAAGTATAAAGCTGAACTCCACAATCTTTGCTAGCATCCTCCCTGCCTGTGCTAAAATGGGAGCTCTGGAACAAGGTATGGAAATCCATTGCAGGATAAAGGAATTTTGTCAGATGTCGCTGCAACTACCTGGTAGACATGTATGAAAAATGTGGAAGCATAGACAAGGCATGTGAACTGTTTGACAAAATTCCTCCAAGAAATTTGTTCCCATGGAATGCCCTGATAGCAAAATATTCACAAAATGGATTTGTTGAAAAGGCTTTAGAAAATTTCAAGCAAATGCAATTTGCAGGTGTAATGCCAGTCTCTACAACTTTTGTCAACATCCTCACAGCTTGTGTCGAATGGCAGATTTGGAATGGGGTATGGACATCCATCAAAGCATACGTTATAGAGGAATTTTGCCAGATGTAATAGTTGTAACAGATCTGGTAGACGTATACAAAGTGTGGAAGCATACACAAGGCAGGTGAACTATTTTATGATGTGCCTCAAAGAAATTTGTACAAAATGAATTTCTTGATAAAGATTTAGAAATTTTAGGCAAATGAAATTGGTTAAATATTATTGTTGGAAATGCTCTAGTAGACATGTATGGAAAATTTGGAATCATAGACAAGGCATGGGAGTTGTTTAACAAAATTCCTCAAAGAAATATGGTCTCATCGAATGAGATGTTTGTGGGATAAGCACGAAATGGATTTTGGGAAGATGCTCTCAAAATGTTTGAATTAGTAAAGTATTCGGGAACACATATTAACATGATGGGAATGCAACCATTCAGATTTAGTGGATGAGGTTTGTATATATATTTTCAATTACACAAGTAATTCTGATTCCATTAGACCTACAATTGATCGGTGTGTGCATGGTTGAGCTTTTTTGCATATGTTGAATATCTTGAAGACATCCCAGAATTTATCATTAAGATGTCAATTTTGTACCTAGAGCTGCGTGGATGTGTTTTCTTGGTGCTAGCAAATCATATACAAAAATATGTTTAGGAGTATTTATAGTGATTTTTCTTTTATATTTGAATCTTAAAAAATTTGTGACTTATGTTCTTCTTTCAAACATCTATGTAGATGTGGGCATGTGGTGTGAGGTTCAAAAGATAAAGAAAAAGAATTAAAAATATTCATAGATGTAGTTGGTTTGAATGTCATGAAATGTTGTGTGATTTATGTGTAGAGGATAGATCACATCCACAAAGATATGATATCTATGCAAAGTTGGAGAGATAAGTTTGGGAGATGAAGGTAGCAAGGTATTGTCCAAATTTAATACAATTACTTAATGATGTGAAAAAGGAGGGAAAAGAATTATTTCTCTACCACCATAATGAAAAGTTGGCGATTGCTTTTGGTTTGTTAGATGCACCCCTAGAACAACATTTTGTAGTTGTTAAAAACCTTTCATATATTTTGATTGCCACACTACAATGAAATTTATCTCCAAGATTGTTCCAAGAAAAAATGGTGTGAGAGATGTGAAGTGTTTTCATCATTTTAAATAGAAAAAATGTTCTTGTGGAAATTATTGGTTATGCCAGATGAATTAATCTAAAAAATAGGCTTACACTATAATGATGTGCACTATGTTACATCTACACTAATAATAAAGGAACAAGGTTTAATTTTCAATTCTAGAAGAAAAAAAGTTTTGTTTTTGTTTTGAATATTTGGCAATCTAGACCCATGATGTTGGCTTCGTAAAATTATATGCATAGAGTTCATATATATTGTTGGGTATCTATCAAAGACTTATTTTATGATAACGTGAACATTTAATTAAATTATTTTCATAAGCCTACATATGTATGAAATGAAAATTTGGACGTGGAGAAAGAGAAAAAAAAAAGTGTGAAACACTTCAAGTAAATCAAAGGATGCTTGACTAGCAAGAAATGGGAGAGGAGGGCTCACAATTACCCTTGCCATTTTCTATAGTTATTTTGTTTGGATTAATTGTCAGAATGAGAAATCACAAATCAATTTAAGGGGCAATATAGTGCATTAGACATGGGCATGTAATTGATTGAATCACTAACTAGGAGCATCTAATCATATATGATAGTGTTTAAAGGTTGTATGACTATCTTCCTAATTACTTGGAACAACATCAAAATCAATAACATTGTACATAGTCACCCCTCTACCTATTTTTGTAGGATATAATGAGTGGACAATCTTTGAATGCTGGTTATCTTTTATAACAAAATTGATACAATAACTCTCTTCTACCATAATGGCAACCCCTAAATATGATTAACCTTGAATCTAGTGTGCTTTTTGAAGTCCATTTGAATGTTGATGTTTTTATCCTTGTGTATGCAATAAGGGTTTAAAGATAGGACAACCCTTCTTGATTATCAAATTCATCTTATGACACCATTTCTTCCATGACACCTTGATTATAGCAATTGTATTAATACTCCTTCAGTAGTTAAGACATGATTATTACCTTGAAATAATTGTCAGAATGGGACATGATAGTGCCCATGGATCGATGAAAACATTACCTAGGAATAAAGGTAATTTTTACTATTACAAAATTGGTGTGATTATTATGCGCATAGTGTAGTAGTCCTTTTAGGATAATTTTTTATGATAACACAATGAAGTGAAGTAATAGCTATGCAAAAGTGTTATGTTGCAATGACTATCTCCTTCCTTGATGACAACCTACTTTATATGTTTGACAAGATTTTATATTTAAATAGATTCTCCCACATTTATGATAGTCTTTATGAATAAAATATTGAGACCTTGATAACAATGCTTCAATGGTTCATGGGATTATTAATGGAGTGATTATCGCCCTATGGATGATTACGTTCATGGAATTCATCATGATATAACGCTTCTCTCATTTATGATAATCATTGAGGTAATGATGATTTTCAATATGTCTAGAGGTTAATGTTAGAGCTTGAGGGTAGTAAGGTCTCAAGCACCATGATTATCTTTGGTGTTGATGTAAATTTCCCCTTAATAATTTAAGACATTATAATAGTTCAATAATAATTTATATATTTCTTGAATGCTATTGGTTACCATGATGATTTTGACTTGAGAAGACCCAGATATAACACAACATACAATATTAATGTTTCTAAGATTAAGGACAACTGTGATTTTTGTGACCATATGGGTGACTATGTCTATTATGATTATGGCTATACAATAGACTTGGGAGAATGTATTGTGTAGCTTACATAAGGCTAAGATATTAAGATTTGTTGAATGGAGTCCTTAGTTGTCTTTCTAATAACATGATTATCATCACTCATGTGATTGTCCTCCTCATTTATAATTCTTCAAAACTTTATCATGATAATTTCCTCATAGATTTCAATGATATCATGTGACCTAGGGACTTCCTTAGAAGGATAATACTATTCATAGTAGTACTATAATATTTTCCAACAACCCAACTTCCTTCCTTTCTTGTAATATTCTTCAAGGTGGTTTTATAGCAATCAATGAGAAAATGAGCTACAATTTTATGCTCTAAGGTACATAACAATCATAGATTTATTACTATGTCTTGACATCCTTCATTACTAAGATGGGGACCCTATCATTGAAAAATAAAATAGTTAGTTCACAACTTCACACTCAATAAAATCAAACAAGGAAAATCATATATGTTATTCATGAAAATATTTTGACTTAATTACAAGGTTATCTTAGTCATACAAAATGTATTTTTGGACCATCTCCTCTATATGTGTGTGGTATAGAAATTTTAAGTGATGTTAAATTATCATGAAAAGCCTCTTATGTAATACAAGAGTAGGCAATTGGTTATTACTATCTTCTAAGAGTGAAATGGTAGGGTTCTAAATAAAATGATCTCAGACTTGATACTAACGTTTATGACACTCTTACCCTTGATGAGATAATCCTCTCATTTTCATGGTTGACTTTTAACTGATGTCTTACAACATGGTGGAAACCATCATAATTTAGTATTTACAAAGAACCTAATAAATTATTATTATTTATTATGATAACCTTAATAAAACTATCTAGGCACATGACCATCCTATAAGATTTATAGTAGCCTTAATAACCATTGTAATCCTAAATTTGTATGGCTTTAATGATTTCCTAAGATTATCCTTTTATCATATTGTTGTTATCTATGACAACACAATTATAATACATAAGATATTAAGTGAGTGTTTGACCTAATTATGATAATAACTTAGCATGATTGTTATCTTATGAAAACGTTTTTCATTGGTACTCCTACTGGATGCTATGAAAGAATTATAACTCATGCTAATAAGAGGCATAAAACTTATAGAAGTGATGCTTGACTATATTTTATGCCTTTCCATCATAAACTCCACTTAATTATAGTATTTTTTGTTGTCTCTAACTCCCTCTTGACAATTCCTATTGTCAATAATAGTTCTATGGATACCAATAAAATATTTTAGAAGTGTGATATCCCCCATGATGCTATTAAGATAACCTAAGAAAGATTATAGTCATTAGTCATTATATAACATATTGTGCCTATGTTTGATAGTGTTATTGTAGGTGAAGAATTATTTCTGATGGTACATTTATGGGCTGAGTAACTAACCTCTATTGTGTTCCATTATTTATTAAGTTAATATTATCTTATTGTTGCTATAATAGTCCTTGGATGCCATTTATTGTTGACTGTGTTGTTGCTCTCAAATGGTGTTGACTATTCCACCTAGTTTTATGGCATATCTTTCTTCTTTCTTAGTAGACTATTACCCTTGTGAGGAATGATCTTTTACACTTTCCTTTATAATCATGGAGCTGATAAGGAAGAGATAAGCCATTATCTAGGGTTTGGTGAAAGTACTTGTCATGGTTATTTTCAATTGCTATGAGTGTTGAATTTTGACCACTCAAAGTAAACAACCACCTTTACTATGTAGGAAACTCATGTAGGATGATAAACAATTTTATATCTCTCCACAACTATACTTGCACCCTAATGATGAAATTTTGACTAATGAAATAAACTTATTTTTTTCGCTTGAAATAATTTCTTAGATCTAAGCAATGATGTTGACCTTTAAATAATCATTTCAACTACACAAAGAAATTAAAATCTATTATATCCTACATTATTATACTTGCATGCATGTCAAAAGAAAAATCACCATACTAAAATGATATAAGTTTCTATTAGGAATCTTACAAAAACTAAACCCTTCTAATTCTATCTTTATTCATGGTTGAAGAGTTATACATCTACAACCTATTTTATCTTGATTTCCTAAAATATTAGGACAAGATTTGCATGTATAAATAAAGGGTTTTTACAAGTACGATGTGTTATCCTTGAATCCAATTGTGCTCGATTCATGGGATAACCCCCTACGAAACTGGTCCATTTTTTAGACTTGTGTACTTCAAGCATGCAAAATGAGGCATATTTCAATTGGCCTTAATGCATAGTCTCGAGTCTCGAATCGTTTGTTCAAGCACTCATCCTTTGTCGTTTCTTAAAAACCTTCAAAATGAGTGTTTTGTTGTTTTTTGGCCTTCGAGAGTTCAAATTTGTTTTGCTCATGTAGGAGTGTTGTTTTTCACGCCCTTACATGAACATATGTTGAGAAATTTTCTATGTTGGAGCGCTATTTTTCAGCGCTCCTACACTCTTCCTTCATTCTTTGTATGTTTGAGCGCTGTTCTTCAGTGCTTATGCATTTAAGGCTTGTTTAAAGTTCATTTGATATTGAAGTAGGGTTTTTCGCCACTTTGTTATCTTTGAAAAATTTGAATCATGCAAAAGCGGCAATTTTTACCACTCTTGCATATTCCCACTGAACTCCAATGAGCGAATTAATGAACTTCAAGTTCATTAATGATGGTTTATTAATGACTTTTTAGATACTCTTAAAAGTCTTTTAATCATCATTTCTTCTCGTTTTCTTTTGTTTTCAACTTCCTTTGTCTTCTGAGTACCTTTTAACCTCTTGGTTAGTGTCGAAGCTTGGATCTACTCTAGATTTCTTGTATCTTGATTATCTTCATCAGTCTAGGGCACGTGACCTATTTTCATCAAGTGTGTTTTGTGTTTCCTTCGTTCTCTATTATCTTGTTGGTTTTGATGGGTTTGATTTATTCTTCATTATATTTTCTTTTGCATTTTCTTTTGTCCTTAGTTCCTCTTTTACCATCATTTGCCCTAATTTCTTTGGGTTTTCATGTCCGTCGTTTCCTTTTGTCCGTTGTGTCTTAGGTTTCTTTCTTCTGTATTAGCGTTGTTTTTCAATGCTATAACTTGTGGTTTTTTGTGTTTTTCGAATCCATTTTTTTGCCTTAGGTTCTTTCAGGTTGGTGTATGCCATAACAACATTTTTAATTGTTTTATCATGTAAGGTTCCTCCTATATGTTGAGGTGGTATTTTTCCCGCCTCAACATAAAATATTGATAACTTCTCTGTGTAGGAGTGGTGATTTTCACCTCTCCTACAAGTTTGAATTCTTTCCCCTTTATGTAGGGATGGTGATTTTCACCACCCCCGCATGTATAGATTTTCCCTAAACTTCATATGTAGGAGTGGTGAAAATCACCACTCCTGCAAAATAATGATCTTGCCCTTTGTGCACAAGAGGCAAAAAATCCCGCTTTAGCACATGACTTGATGTTTTACTGATACATGCACAAGCGGGTAAAATTAGCGCTAGTACATGAAATATTCCTTCTTCCCAAATATTGGAGCGTTGATTTTCATTGCTTGTGCATCAAATTGTTCAAGCTCTTCCAAGGCATGTTCGAGCGCTGATTTTTAGTGCTTGTGCATCAGAAGCAGAACTTCCAAGATGTGAGGGTGCTGATTTTTAGTGCCCTTGCACAAAAAATAGATTTTCACTAAACGCGCAAAATCATTCCAAATTGCTTTCCAAACTTTGTTCCTTCTACAATTGCTTTATTTTCTGTGCTTAATAGCTCACATTTGTTTGTTCCAAAATGCTTGCTCGATTTCACGCATTCTATTTTCTCTCATGATGCATATGCTCCTAACATCTGATAAATCCATGTTTCCTTACAGTTGCTCTCAAATCTCATCAAGTACTCTCTAGAGGTGGTTTTCAGTGATCTTTTGCAATTTTAATGAAAACGAAAGAATCTCCATCATCCTCCAAAAAATGAAAATGAAGTACAAGTATCAAGGTGTTTACCCACCCACATTTGTGACCTCCAAGATTGATGAGACCAAGGACACGGAGATTGGTCACCTCAATATGGAATAATTTGTATAGAGGACATAGAAGAAACCTTTGGAAGAGAATTTGCAAGCAATCGTCCATATCAACCTACATCGAGTGGCTTCATTTCCAATTTTTTCTCACTGCCCAATTTTTTTTCTTCAAGTTGCCTCTTATTATATCATGGATGATAGAAGTGTCTGAGATTCTTTTGGGCTCATTATGATGAGATTGGATCCTGATTTCTTTGATATAGTTTTCACGGTTGAACCGCACACGGAGAAGTATACCACTATTTTCATCCAACAAGGATAGGAGGTTTATGACAAAGACCTAAACAAAGCCAAACAATTGTTGGATGGAAATAGTGGTATACTTCTCTATGTGTGGTTCAACCATGAAAACTATATCAAAGAACTCAGGATCCAATCTCATCATAATGAGCCCAAAAGAATCTCTGACACTCCTATCATCCCTGATATAATGAGAGGAAACTTGAAGAAAAAAAATTGGGCAGTGAGCAACAACTGGAAATGAAGCCACTCGATGTAGGTTGCTATGGACGATTGCTTACAAATTCTCTTCCAAAGGTTTCTTCTTTGTCCTCTCTACAAAGTCTTCCATATCAAGGTGACCAACCTCTGTGTCCTTGATCTCATCGATGTTGGAGGTCACAACTATGGGTGGGTAACTTTGAGGCTCGCCATTTCTAGATGGCCCAAAGGTCATCCATGAAGCGACTTTAAGGAAGACGTTCGAGATATGATCACTCTTCTTAGTAGGGTGAAAGGTTTAACCATTTCATTCCATTTCCAAGATTGGATGTACGAGTATATCTGAATAATCAGGAGGAGAAAAGAAAATATAGACTGGGGTACACAAATTAGCGATGAGATTCATCAACAACTAATCAATATGAAAACCACCTTGAAGTTTTACATGACTTCCTACCTAGTATATGATGTTGCTATTAAGAGGCAATTTCCAAGATTGACAACAAAAGGAAATAGAAGTCTTGTTTCGGTATATGAGTTCTACTCTCATATCACTTTGAGAGGAAGTATCCAGCATTTCAGGAGAGCCGATGATGCCTTCTTTTCACCTTTCCTCTTCCTATTTGACCCAACTCTAGAGAAGAAAAGAGTATTAGACGAAGCATACAAAGTTGGCAGTAAGTTTGGATGTATCTTCTTTTAGTTTCCTACTTTTACATATTTGAGAGTAGGGTGCTACACTTGATGTCCATACATGTTGCCAAGATACCCCTCCAACAGGTGGATATTAATGGAGTTATGTAGACAGTTGATTATAGTCCACAAGGAGCACCAGAAAATTCACAAGACATGCTTTAAGTTTCCAATTACTATTGGAAGGTATATTATTCAAAGTGTGCAAAAAGAAAAATCAGTAGTTGCAAAGATGCAGATTATGACCATAAGGTCATATAGGTACAAATTTGATTTTGATTATAGAAATGTGAATAGGAAACTCAATAAGCATCACCGCCATGTCTACCATTTTGAGGATATGTGGGTTGAATGTAGAGATGAAGAAGACATCCAAAGAATGAAATTTTTTAGGTTAACTATGGAACAAATATGAGACCTGGGCTTGGCTAATATCCCAGAGGATTTTGAAGATCCTAGTGACATTTTAAACTATGCATATGAAGAAGAGGAGATTGCCAGTAAGTCCTTACCTCTGAGTCAGTGGTCCAAGAAGCAGAGTATTTCTATCAGGGAAAGACTTACACAACACAAATTAATGGTTTTAGAGGCATGGTTTTCGATTGAAATCTTTCAGAACACAATATGAGGGAGAAACATCAGGAGATGAAGCCAGTTGCTAGAAGGAACTCTGAACCAAGCACAAAGCTATTGGTGCCCCCTCTTCTTCACAGAGAGGTCCTAAGATTAAATTTACTTGTGGCAAAGGTACAGTTCAAACCACTAAAGAGGAATAGGCTATTGAGGAAGAACACCCATCTGGTGAGGAACAAGAACTTGCATCTGAGGAGCAATCAGAAGGAGAAGAAGGAAATGAAAGTGAAGAATCAAAAGAGTTAGAATTAGAAGATTTTGCAAAAGATGAACAGTCAGAAGAGGATCACAGAGAGGAAGAAGGTAATGAGGAAGGAGAAAGGGATGATGAAGAAATACAGTTATCTCCCCATGAGAACATTTTTGACAGTCCCCCTCATACATCATCACCTGTTACTACCAGTACTCCTCACACTCCAAATCCCACTACTCCTCCACCTCATCTTCCTACTTCGCCTCCTCCAACAAAAACTCTACATGCATTGAAGGTAACCATTCCTCCATCAACACCATCAGTCCTTTCCACTACCTATGTGGGTTCCATCTTGCAAAGTGTTGATGTCTCCTCAGGTTCCCCATCATCTATCCCAAGTCTATCCTCTCCATCATATGATATTTCTTCCCAAGTTGAGTTTGATCGGTTCATAAAGGAATCATTGTAGGATCCACCCATTTTACAAACTCCTGGCACAATCATGACTGATACAACACCAATTGTCACCATAAAACCTGTTTCTATAGATGTGGTTGTTACACAAGAATTAGCAGTGAGTCAAGAAGGTGATACTTCATTTCTTCCCCCTTGGTTAATCTCAAAATTATCTAAGCGTAAGAAACATATGGTTTCTTTAGATGAGCTAGATCTTGAAGAGATAGTACTTCCAAAAGCCAAAGGGAAAAAGAAGGCAAAGATTCATTCTAGACTACATGTGGACAAATCAGGCCATAAACTATATGTGGATATTGGAATACCTCCACAAGATAAGGGTGATGTAAGTATGGAAGATTACACTGTGACTAGAGTTCAACTTGTTAAGGTAACTAATGAAAGTGCCAAGGAAGATGCACAAGTGACTCTAAATGCATTGTTAAATAGACTTGATAAGATGGAACAAGCTAGGGATATGTATAAAGAGAAGGTTGAACAATATGCATCAGTTTTGAGAAAGATCACAAGTACCTCAAAGAATGTGCAACCTATGACTATGATAAATGGTGAAGAACCAACAGTGCAAAAAGTGGAAAAGTACTACTCCAAAGGTAAAGTATTTTTATGAGTTTGTTGATGAAATAATAGAGCAGGGCTCACAACTCATAACTATTATTGATGAAAAGACTGCCCAAGTATCCAAGATGAAATTGGAATTGGAAAAAGTAGAAGGCACACTTTCCCTGGAGCAAAAATAAATGGAATGAAGTCTTTCCTTTTGGTTACAAATGAAGGAGATAAAATTGAGCAAACTAGAGGAAGTTGGGGTAATTCCTGACAAAGAAAAGTATGTGGAAATAAAAGAGTCTCTTAAGAACCGCATATAGGTTATCAAGTCCCTCATCAAGGGCATACAACAAGTGCAAGAAGATGTCGAAGGACATCGTATTGTTATAGTGAATGGGATTAAAGGGTTGTCGAGAAAACTTCTTGATGATAATCATACCTTCCTCTCGGTAAGTGAGAATTCCCAAATTTTCAAAGAAGCTATCCAGAAGCAAGTGGAAGACGAAGCCTTTTCAAATACTTTAATGTATGCCTTGTGTGATGTATAGATTGCTTTGGACAACCTCAAGACGCATTGGATAGGTGCAAAAATATTTTCTCATCTACAAGGAAGTCAATCACAAAATTTCATGCAATTATTGACTACACTATTGGACCAGATGAGGCGACCATGCAGGAGATTAAGAAGAAATATGAAGACTTCCAAGCCAAGAGCAAGGAACTATGAAAATATTTTTACATCTCCAAAGGTAGATAGTTCATATGCTTTTTTCTATGCTTTATGTAAATAGGTTTTGACATTTTACATGTCATTTTGAAAAATGTAATTACATGTAAAAACAGAGATGTTTTCTTACATTCATGGACAATATTTTTGAATAAGTCAACTAGTTGGTTAGGGTTTTCCTAGATTAGCTCTCCTCTCCCATCTATAAATACAAGAGGATTCTATTGTAATGTTTACCTTTTATCTTATGCAATGAAGTGCTGCCCAATTGTGAAGCAAATATTAAAACTTTGAGCTCATTTTTGTGAATCTATTTTTAATCAATAAAGAAGCTAAATTGCACATCAAAATTTGTGTTGGGGACAATTATCTTGTTATTTGATTGAATTGATAGTGTTGAGTAATTGAGATTGAAGGGCTCTTGAGTAAATCTGTGTAGACTTTGAGCTACACCCATTGCTTGAAATTGTGATATTATTGATATTATTGGTGAATTCTCTATATAAGACTTTGTGCTTATATTTTTTCATGTTGCTCGTGGAATTAATTGTGAAGTATATATCAAAGACTTTGTGCTTCTTTTACAATATTGGTTACTATTTTGAAGAGTTCACTATCAGAAACTACATCTAGCGAATTTGTGCCTCTGTGAGCTTTCTTGTTTGTTACTTGTCTTTATCATGCTAGTATTCCTAGACTTTTCTTTGACAAGTTAAGAGTATTGGAATTACTGCTTAGTTTTAATTTAAAGTTGAATTGCATCCAGAGATTAAAATCATAAAACATTGTAAAACATATTCTCTGAAAAAAGAGAGAATCATGAATGTGACACACCCCCATTTCATTATTGTAGTGTATATTATTGTAAATATTTGATTAGTTTTCCTTAGTTTCAATAAGCAGTAAGAAGGGCGCCTCCCCTTTCTGAGAGGAGAGATTCTATCTCACATAACTGTGGTTGAATTTAAGTTTTGTAATCTGTTAAAAGGGATTACAAAATTTTCACCCAACATTATGCTTCCTTAGCATTGAGATTCAGAATGAGGTTGTAAATCACTACAATTAGTTAACCCTAAGGTTAAAATACAACCAAAAAAATATCTTTCAAAAACATTTCCACATTCCAACACTAATTACGCATAGTAAAAATCTAGTTTTCTTTTTGCAACAAGTATAGGGGGAGTTTGATGTCATAGATCACATGTGCCAAACCTTGTAGTAGTTGTTAGGCACCAAAAAATTCCTTGTATAGCTTTTATAAGGGTTGTCTCCTAATTGATAATTGTACCTCTATCATTATAGCTAGGTGAGGGCTTGCAACACATACCAAACTATCAATTTCAGCCCCAAAAGTATTCATAAACTATAAAATAATTAGTGATCTACTAAAGGGAATCTAATAGTGCATTCAAGGTAGGCCATATATCGAATGATCCTTGTTCAAACCTTCATTCTAAACTACCTTCTTATCATCCTTTAAATTTAAATTCTTGACAACAAATATTATTTTGAAAGATAATGGAGGGTTTCAATGTTCAAGGAGGGTTTTTTAAGGTTGTAAATACTCCAAAATAGCTTCCAAGCTATTTAAAAGACTATTTAATGGTTTCAGGAGAGTTTAAAGGGGTTAATATCATGGTGAACATTTAGAGACTTTTCTAATGTATGAACAATAGTAAGATAGCAAAAAGAGTATCCATAAATGCTCAAATCAAGAATTCTAACGATGGTAACTTAGAGAATAGCTAGGAAAGAAAATACAAAGAAGAAGTGGATTTGAGAATCGAGATCACATCTTGATACCACAAAACTAATACCTCATATTGGAAAAATTCTAATTAGCTCAAATATTTAGATCTTACAATGTAATCAACTCATCAAGAACCAAGGAAAACTAAGACACTTCAAGCTAGAAGAACATTTGATCAATAAAATTGAAAATAAATAAAGGGATTCATCATTTTTTGGGGAAAAGTGGCATCTGTATACAAGGCACAACATGTTTCTAGTTAGCTTTGTAGGTTATTAGTAAGGAAAAAGAATAACATAATCTTGTATTTTTAGGATGGATGTTATCTTCCCAAGTAGGTACATATATTCATTTTAAGTAACATATGGTGAGCTTCAAAAGTAAATAGAATCGCATAATTATTGAACCATTAAATTGCATAAGGAAAATAATTGCTGGAATAAGTCCATATCATAGAAAAAGAACTTGATGAATTCTATCAAATTGATTCCAACACTTAAAATATCATAAATCAAGCACTTGAATGAATCATGAATTAGGAAAGCGATCATAGAAATATGTTATGTGAATAAAACTTGTAAGGAAAAGAATACAAAATATATAAAATGTGCGTCAATGTATTATCAACTACAAGGTTATATTACATACATTCTCTATTAAAAAACATTCTTGATGGGTGTTCAAGACCACTCCTAAGGTACCAATAAAGTGTAGGCCTACATAGGTCAAAATTTATTAAGAGCTAACAATGTATACCTTATGGATAACTCATTGAAGGGAGTATTAGAAAATAGCTTTGAGGTAAATTCCAATTGCCTAGATTGAAACCACTATCCTATGGCTCTTTGCAATATTCAATTATCTAAAGTTTAGATAATTTAAATATGGGAGGTTGTTGCTTGAATTAATTATAATAAGTCTTAGAGTCCCTTGATGAGAATTTCTCTGTCAAAGCTATCCTTCCAATTCCTTTGTAATATTGAAGCCAATTTTTTTCCCAAGTCTTAATAACTCCTAAACATATATTCATATGCAATTTGTAGGCACCAAGAAAATACATTCACACAACTACCATAAGTTTAATTGGCATCTTAATGATAAAGTTCAGGGCGTCCTTAAGATACTCAACATAGACAAGAAGCTCAACCATGCACACAATGATCGGTTGTAGATGTAATCCAATAAAGGTTACTTGTGTGATTGAAATATGTACAACCCTCATCCACTCATACTAAATGGCTACATGCATATAGAACACAAGCAAAAAAAACTTATAATGTTACGACACATTCCCATATGCTTCATTAATTCAAACATTTTGAGAGCATCTTTACAAGATCCATTTTATGGATATCCTGCAAACATCTCATTCCATGAAACCACATTTCTTTGAGACATTTTTCATTAAACAATTCAAGTGCCTTGTCTATGCTTCCACATTTTCCATACACGTCTACTAGAACATCTCCAACTATAATGTTTGACCAATCTCATTTCCTTTAAAGATTCTAGATCTTTGTTAAGGAATCCATTTTGTTCATATCTTACAATCATGGCATTTAATGAAACCAAATTTCTTTGAGGCACATTGTAAAATAGTTCACCTGCCTTGTGTATGCTTCCACACTTTCCATGCATGTCTACCAGAGCTGTTAAACTATTACATCCGACAAAATTCCTTTATACCTTATGCTTCGATGGATGTCCATACCCTATTCCAAAGCTCCCATTTGGCATAGGCTATGAGGATGCTCACAAAGTTTGCAGAGCCTGGAATTAAACCTACCAATTGCATTTGCTTGAAAGTTTCTAAAGCCTTTTCAACAAATCCATTTTGTGAATATTCTACTATCAGGGCATTCCATGGGAACAAATTTCTTGGAGGCATTTTGTCAAACAGTTCACGTGCCTTGTCTATGCTTCCACATTTTGTATACATGTCTACTAGGCAGTTGCAGTGACAACATCTGACAAAGTTCCTTTATCCTGCGATGGATTTCCATACCCCGTTCCAAAGCTCCCATTTTAGCACAGGCAGGGAGGATGCTGGCAAAGATTGCAGAGTTTGACAAGTTACATTTAATATAAATTTTCTGAATCCTTTTCAACAAACACATTTTATGTGTATCCTGCAATCAAATCATTCCACGAGACCGCATTTCTTTGAGGTATCCTATCAAACAGTTGACTTGCTTCCTCATTTTGCATGCATGTCTACCCGAGCACATCCAACTGCGATATCTGGTTAATGAAAACTGATCGGATTGGAAATAGGGAAACAGTGAAATGGTGCTAGTGCAACGTAGAGACTTTACCGGCATCACCAAAAACTTCTGCAGCGCAGGTGGGCGGGAGAAATAGTTTAAAAACATTGAATTTACTGGCATCCACTTTAATTGCACAGGACTAACGGCGAACGGGAAAAAACGAACAGAAGCAGGACAGGTGAAGCGGGCCCAACAATAGCCACCTAAGTAGGTCAAACACTTAGTGTGTGATGTTTAAGCCTGGCCCTATTGAATGGGTCTTATGAAGATTGGACTGTGTAAATAAAGAAAGAAATAAAAGAAGACAGATTAGTCAAACGCTTCTGACATAACTTTCTGCCAAAAACTAAGTGGAACGCTCACAACATAATATTACTATTACAATAGACAATATTAAATTTAATGTCACTATTTACAAATGCAAAAAAAAAAGATAAAGAATTTTTGTGGAAGCTCATACGTTCACTAGTATCAATATTAATTTACGTGGTAGCAATCACTTAAAAAAAAAATCGCTATAATGCATATCTCTGCTAGGATGCTCAATCACTTTATTGCTAGTATAGATAGATACCCATCGTAAACACTTTGCATCGAAACCATTGTCTCTATTAATAAGGTTTAGTGGGACGATAGTAATGAAGTAACAAAAAAAAAATGGTAACATTCCTTATCAAGGAAATTCTAATCTTAGCCTTGAGAGTTTCACGTAATCCTTAAGTTTAAGGATCTCTTATTAAAGAGAATAGGGGAGAGGAGCCGATACGTAGGTGGGGTCCTGAATGTGTGATGGGACATGCGCTCATTGGGGCCCACACCTATATGCTGGTCCTCCACAAGGTAAGCTTAATTTCATCCATAGATAGGCTTGATCACATCAAACATAAATTAGATATAAAATGCACACAAGTTAGCATTAATTTAAAAACTTAACAAGTACACGATGGCAGCCAAACATGATGAAGTGTATCCAACTTGTATCTGACATTGAACAAGTACCATTCCGACATGGAATTAAAATAGCCCAAACACTAAGACATGCACCCTTCCCCGTAAACTATTAAACCCAACTTTCGCACCAATACAGGTGTCACTTTCACATTAGTCACAACTATAAAAAATAAACAAGATGCCAACTCAATAACTTTGAAACCCATCCGACCCATCTTTGACCGACTGGTGAACCCATTACAAGATTGTTTCCCATCGTAGCATAACCAAACCAACACGCAAATGCATTGGCCTGTCCCATCTACCATGAGATCTACAACATGTATCAGCTTCAATCTATCCCATCTTACCAAGTAGGGTGCGCACGTACTGGAGCCAAATGCAAATATCCCACCTGCATCCATTTAACACTCCTATAAGGCCGCCATTATTCAAAACAAAAGCATGCAAACAATTTCAAATAATCCACCAAACCAATCAAGTCAATAATTAAAGGCTGAAATCAATCAAATCTTCAATTCATATGAAACAAAACTCAAATTCAAAAGAGGACAACAAGTTATTTCACCACACCAAACAACCATCAATCAAATTCAAATAATTCCCAATTCAAATAGCCATGAAAACCAACAAGTATTTAGTTATTCTACAGTGAGCGACATAAGAAAAGGATGAGTGACAAGCATAGAATTGAACGAGTTAACATCAAGGGGAGGCAACAGCTCAGATTCCAGTGCACCGGCATCCATATTGTACCAGGTTTTATTTTTCACACTTGTTCTTCATTACAGCCATTAACAACATCCATATTGATCTTCATTACACCCATTACAGTCATATTACATGTTTCTTTATGTATTGGTAGGGTTTATATTGCAAATATTGCAGTCATAGGTTAGCATAGTGTTCCATAGGCTTTATAATGCATATATTACAGTCATGGTTTACCATTTAAGGCTTTCCCTAGGGTTTATATTGCAAATATTACAGTCATAGTTTACCATCTCTATTTCCCTAGGGTTTATATTGAAAATGTTACAGTCATAGTTTACCCTTTTTGTTTCAGTAGGGTTTATATTGCAAATATTACACTCATAGTTTAACATTTCTGTTACATAGGTTTTGCTTTATCATTCACTCTGCTTATCGTAGTCTCATAGGTTCTGCATTATCATTCACTCTGTTTATCGTAGTCTCACATCGTAGTCTCATAGGTTCTGCATTATTGTTTATATGTTACATATTGGTCATGGTTTACCATTTCTGTTTCAATGGTCCTGCATTATCATTCACTCTGATTATCTTATTCTGATAGGTTCTGCATTATCATTCACTCTAGTTATATTATTCTCATAGGTTTTGCATTATCATTGACTCTGCTTAGCATAATCTCACAGGTTCTGCATTATCATTCACTCTGCTTATCTTATTCTTCTTTCAGTTCTACATTTTCATTCACTCTAGATATCTTATTCTCATATCTTCTGCATTATCAATCTCTAAAGTTTTTGTTGTTCAAACATGAGTGTGGTTTTCACTTTCATGTGCATGGGAATGTTAATGTTGTAAATGCTTAAAAGGTTATGAGATGTTCTTAAACTCTAACTCCCTTGCATAGCTTGTAATTTTGTGCTTCTTACTCCTCTACTTCCTTATGTTGCTCACTCCAGAATAGATAACTCAAGATAACAAACTCCTGTTACAGAAGATAATCTCAATTGAAATGCAAGAAACTAAAAATATAACACATACACAAACTAAATAATCTTTTGTTCAAGCATCACTCTCTTCATACATATAAAGATAACTATTAAAGCATTTGTGTTTCATAGCTTACCATTTATCTTTCCTAGGTTCTGCATTATCATTTACTCTGGTTATCATATTCTCATATGTTCTGCATCACAAACTAATTATTCTTCTGTTCAAGCATCATAGGTACATAGATGTATTTCATAGTTTACACTCTCTTCATACATACACATAGATGTATTTCATAGTTTACCATTTATGTTTCATAGGTTATGCATTATCATTGACTCTGCTTATCATATTCTCATATGTTCTGCATTACAAAGTGATTGTTTTTCTGTTCAAGCATCACTGTTTTGATTCTAATTATTCTGTGAAGATCGCCAAGGGCAATGTAGTGGTGACCCGTACTGGGAACAAAAAAAAGAAAAGAGCCACGACAAGGCTGCCTGCTGAGAAACGAGGATGCAGATTCCCCTCTAAAATAGATCATGTTGCACAAGTAGATGAGGTTTCTACTCCTCAAATACCACAGATTGAGGTTACTATACCTCAAATACCGCAGAAGGTAAAACAAATACAGAAGCTGTGGTCTGAGGATGACATGAAAAGGGCACTCTATGACGTTGAAGAGAATGACATGTCGATAAGGGGGGCTTCGAAAAAGTGGTCAATCCCAACAGCCACACTGTCCAAATGGCTAGGGGGTCTAACAACAACTTCCAAGAAAGGTCCGCGAACAGTCCTCATAGAAGAGGAAGAAAATCGCATTGTGGAATGGTGCGAGCAAATGGTTGATATTGGTCATGGTCTTGAGATAGTCAATCTTAAGTCTGAGGTTTCTCAAATATGTCAAAATAGGCCAAACCCTTTCACCAATGGCTTCCTAGGGAAGTCCTGGTGGATAGGCTTGAAGCACAGACATCCTCAACTCGCATTACGAACTGCTGAAGGCCTAGACAAAGATAGGGAATTCAATCTTAGACCTAATGTTGTAGATGCATTCTATAAAACATTGTCTGCAGCATACAAAGCCATGTTGTATGGTCCTGATTGCATATGGAATTATGATGAAACTCATATCCAAGTAGGCAAAAATGGGTCCATGAAGGTGCTCGCAAGAAAAGGTAGCAGGAATGTCTCTTACATTATCCCAAAGAGCCGTGAATGGATAACCATTCTATGTTGTGTCAATGTTGCCGGGCAGAGCATTCTAGGATTCTACTTGTTCAAGGGGAGTGCAAACATAGATAATTACATCATAGATTGTGAACCAAGTGCTTGCATGGCAGCCCAGCCACATGCATGGATGACCAAAGACTTGTTCATAGATTGGTTGACCCACTTCAAAACCTCCATTCCAGGTGGTGTCTCGCCCATGAACAGGGTCTTGCTGATCTTTGATGGCCATGGAAGCCACGTAGCGCTCGAAACCATCCAAGAAGCAAGAGATATCAGTATAGATTTGTTAACATTGCCATCACACACATCACATAAGCTACAGCCATTGGATGTGAGTGTGTTTGCACCTTTCAAAGCTTACTTCAAATCAGAACGTGCATACTTTTTGTCAAGGTTTCCAAACATTGAAGTGAGGAGGAGAGAACTTGCAATGTTAGGTAGCAAAGCAATGCAAAGAGCTTTGATAGTTGACAACATCAAGGCTGGGTTTAGAAGGACTGGTATATGGCCGCTGAATCCCGATGCACTTGTCAATGACATGCATCCAAGTGAGACATTTGTGGTCAGCGAGGATGCTGACGCAGTTGAAAACATTCTCAGCCTTTTTGGACTTGGTGTGTCAAGTGATGATGTCACAGTATTGCAGTCCACTCTTCCAGATGGACACATGTAGCCTGCAACAAAAACATAGCACTCACCTCATACATGTCCTGCTGAATCAGTTGCACAAGTGGTGGTTAATGAACACACCCCTCCCATGGTGGACAGGACCGTTGATCAATTCAGTGAAATTTTAGATCTTCCATCACAACGAAGCCAACCATCCTGGTTGGTTGAGGGAGCAATGAACTTGGGCATTCATTTGGAAGTCCTAGAACAAGAGGATACCTATACTTTTCCATCACCACCACCAGAAATTGACCTTTCTCAAGTTGTCCATTACTATGCTCCTTCTTGCAATTCAGATTTACAAGCCAATGAAGATGTACCACAGGGCTCACAAGTAGTCGAGGAGGTCATTGGCACACAGTCAGATGGGACACAAGAAACACAAACAATTTCACACATCAGCAAGTTCCTCAAGTTGCCTGTGCACACTATCCGTCAAATGAAATCCAAAGTAGGTGCAATTCGGATCAGTAGATAGTCTCAATTGTTGACAACAGATGACTACATGAAGCTGTTAATGGAGCAAGAGCAAAGGAAGAAAGAGGTGGAGGAGATAAAAGCAAGAAAGAGACAATAGAATGCAGAGAAAAGGGAAGCAAGAATTGTGGCAGCGGAGTTGAAGGAGAATGCCAGAATTGAGAAGGACATACTGCGAAAAGAAAAAGAGCAGCAAAAATTACAACAAAAAAAGGATAGAGATGTTAAAAAGGAGCAAGAGAGGCTTCACAAGGAACAGGACCGAAAGGAAAAAGAGATTGAGGAGGCACAGAGGGCTTTATAGAGAGAGAGGCGTTTAAGGAACACTTCTAATCCATTGTCTCAAAGTAATGGAGTCTTCCATGATATTCTCAACATTAATATCCCTCAGTTCTCCACAACAATGAATTATTCAAGCCTCTCCCAATCTGACTTTAGGGGCATTCAATATCCATATCAATTTGGCACTCGTGATGTACAAATGTCTTCACCACCGCCCCCAACACATGTCACTTGCACCCAATTTACCACTCCAAGTCCCACTCATGTATGTAGCAATCCCCGTCGACTGGAAGGGGACGAGAACATGGCAATTGGCACCCCAACCAGCCAAGATCCTTTTCACAACAGCAGCAACTAGATTACAAATGCTAGTTTCATAGACTTTAGAAGTATTGATATTTACAAATACACCGAAATTGTGGACAGTTGTAATTTTTTGATAAGTACAGATTGACCGTTATTGTTTTGTTTTGTGAAGTAATCTGATCAGATTCGAAAAAGTGTTGTATGTAATTTGCAATGTATGCTTCTTCGTTGACATTTTTAAATATATGAGAATTACAGATGCATCATTTTTGTTTTGATTTGCAATGTATTAGGATCATATTGCAATGTGTGTTCTATGTAATTTGCAATGTGTCATTGTTTTGTTTCAAATGTTTGCTTCTTCATTGACATTTTGTCATTTTCTATTCCTTTTTCCAAATATTTTGCCACGTGGAAGGTCCAACTTTGTCCACGCGTCAAAAAAATGGAAAAAAGACCCGTCGACCGATACAGACGCACCTCGGGTGCCACTACCTGTGTGGCTCGACGTCCGAAGGTGACAGCCTTGCCACGTCAACTCCTCCCAGTCCGCCACCATAACAATCCACTACTGAGCATTTATCACTCGCCGCCACTTCCTATTCCTATCCACTGTCTGAAATAAATGTGTCACCTCTCCTAAGCTCCACGCCACCCCGCAATTTTATTCCAACCAACCTATACATATACATATGCATATGTATATGCATACATA
Organism: Sequoiadendron giganteum; assembly: GCA_007115665.2. Classification (NCBI taxonomy): domain Eukaryota; kingdom Viridiplantae; phylum Streptophyta; class Pinopsida; order Cupressales; family Cupressaceae; genus Sequoiadendron; species Sequoiadendron giganteum. The sequence goes on from CM021105.1 coordinate 392,636,065, forward strand.
TGCATATGCATATGCATATGCATATACATATGTATATACTGCATATACATATGCATATGCATACATATACATAGACATATGCATATGTATATGCATACATATACATATACATATTAGACATATGCATATGTATATGCATATATGCATATGCATATACATACTTATATGTATATGTATATGTATATGTAGATATGTATTGCATATGCATATGTATATGTATATAGATATGTATATGCATATGCATATACATATCTATATACATATACATATGCATATGCAAATACATATCTACATACATATGTGTTTATTCCGAAACGAACTGCATTGAATGCTCCCAGTGCCTCGCTCTTCTCGCCATTCAACCAGCCTTTCATTTTCCCGAGTAAACATTCCATCTTCACTTGCTCGCTGGTACCTGCTCGTTTCGTCGTCTGCAACCTTCGCCGTCTCACGACAACTTGCAATGCTCGGAGACCATATCTTGTTTGGGTAGAAGCCGATACGGAGATGGGTAGACGCCAATTACCGAACGTCACCAGCAGCTCCACTTCCGCCATGCAAGCAACGAACGGGTTCCTCGCCACCATGAACGGGTTCCATATACATATACATATACATATGTACATATATATATGCATACATCCACATACATATATTGTATATGTATATATATATGCATACATACACATACATATACATATGCATATGTATATAGATATGTATATGTATATGCATACATATACATATCTATATACACATATACATATTTGTATACAATTAAGTCGTGCAACTATTCTATCTTTTTCAGGTGCCATTGATGAATTTGGGGGTGTTAAATTTTTCATAGGTGATGGCAACCTATGCTGCACGGGTCCACAACTCCATTCGAATTGTGAAGTGTTGCATAGGTAACCATGAGAAGCCTTCACAAAACCAAGTCCCCTAAGTCGTTTAAATACAAAGCTATGGACACCTATGTGAAGTGCTACATAGGCCACACATGTATATACATAAAACATAGACATACAAATATACATATAGGTTATGCTTCATCATTTCAATCAACTAAGCAATAGAGACATGTTTTAGGGAGACTTGATTTTATGAACGCTCGTTTGATGGCAACCTATGCTGCATGGGTCCACAACTCCATTCGAATTGTGGAGTGTTGCATAGGGAACCATGACGAGCCTTCAAAAACCCAAGTCCCCTAAGTCATTCAAATACAAAGCTATGGTAATCTATGTGAAGTGCTACATAGGCAAGCATGAGAGGCCTTGGGAAAACCAGGTCCCCTAAATACATGTTGTAAGAAAGCTTTAGTGCTCAATATTGATCTATGGTAATACATGTGAATACTTGAAGGTTTTCATGGCTATTTGAATTGGGAATTATTTGAATTTGATTGATGGTTGTTTGGTGTGGTGAAATAACTTGCTGTCCTCTTTTGAATTTTGAGTTCTGTTTCGTATGAATTGGAGATTTGATTGATTTCAGCCTTTAATTCTTGACTTGATTGGTTTGGTGGATTCTTTGAAATTGTTTCCATGCTTTTTTTTTGAATAATGGCGGCCTTACAGGAGTGTTAAATGGATGCCGGTGGGATATTTGCGTTTGGCTCCAATAAGTCCGCACCCTACTTGGCAAGATGGGACAGATTGAAGCTGATACGTGTTGTATATCTCATGGTAGATGGGACAGGTGAATGCATTTGCATGTTGGTTTGGTTATGCTACGATGGGAAATGATCTTGTAATGGGTTTGCCAGTCGGTCAAAGATGGGTCGGATGGGTTTCAAAGTTGTTGAGTTGGCACCTTGTTTAAATTAATGCTATCTTGTGTGCATTTTATATCTGAGATATGTTTGATGTGATCAAGCCTATCTATGGATGAATTTTTTTTGACTTTGTGGAGGGCCGGCGTATAGGTGCACACCATATAAAGTTGACACCCCCAAATTAATAAATGACACATATAAAAGATACAATTGTTGTAGGTCTGAATTTATGAATATAGACATATACATACACATACACATAGACATAGACATAGACATAGACATAAGTGAATTAAACACGACTGTAGAGAAGTATAGGAAGAGGCAGCGAGTGATAAATGCGATGCAGTGGATTGTTAGGGTGGTTGACTAAGAGAAGTAGATGTGGCAAGGTTGTCCACTTAAGACCTCTTCACACATCTATACACACACACATTTACATATAGACATACACATTCACACATACACATTTACATATACAAATACATATTTACATATAGACATAAATATAGACATACACATACACATACACATAAACATAGACATAGACATAAACATACACATACACATAGTCATAGACATACACATATCCATACACATACACATACACATAGACATACACATAGTCATAGACATACACATATACATACACATACACATAAACATAGACATACACATAGACATACACATAGACATAGACATAGACATATACATATTTACATATCCATACAGATTTACATAGACATATACATGGACATAAACATACACATATTCATAGATTTATTTACACATATACATAGATTTACATACACACATACATAGACATAAACATATACAGATTCAAATACAAAGCTATGGTAATCTATAAACATATACATAAACATAAACATATGTATATGTATATGAATATGTCTATACATATGCATATATATATATATATATATATATATATATATATATATATATATAAGTAAGATGCAAAGACCTTAAGCATATACAAGTTGGATACACTTCATCATGTTTGGCTGCCAGCGTGTAATTGTTTTGTTTCAAAATAATTACAATTATGTGTGCATTTTATATCTGATATACATATCCATATGTCTATGTATATGTGTATGTATATGTCTATCTATCTTTCTATGTATATGTCTATGTCTATGTATATGTCTATGCCTATGTATTTGTCTATGTCTATGTTGATGAAGCAGAACCTAAAAAAAATAGAACAACCCCCATATATTTCCAAGACACAAAATTAAGGTACAATAATTGGATGACTAATATGATGGAAAATAACCTATGCAAAAGATAGCACCCCCAAAATAACCAATGACACCTAAGAAAAGATAGAAACATTTGCATTACAGACTTATTGAAGGATATGGGTTTTTTTTTCATTTAAATGTTATTGGTCCACATGGCCTGCCATGTGGACAGTGTGATTTTGGGTGCATACGTATCAGCTCCTCTCCCCTAATACGTAAGCGGGGGCCGTAATGTGCAATGGGACATGCGCTCGTTGGGACCCACACCTATACGCTGGTCCTCCACAACGTAAGGCTAATTTCATCCATAGATAGGCTTGATCACATCAAACATAAATCAGATATAAAATTGATGGAGCATTACCCAGAATCAGAATCAATGATAATGCAAAACCTATGAGAAAACAATAAGGAGAGTGAATGATAATGCATAACCTGTGAGATTATAATAAGCAGAGTGAATGATAATGCAAAACATATTGAAAAGATATTTGATGTAATATAAGCTAGACAATTATTTGAGTTTTGCTTCCCCTTTGACATCAAATAGTTTCTTAATTTTTGTAGTTAGGATATTGTTTTCACTATGTACCTGAGGTAGAGGATTAGTTGGTTGATTGTGATAATGAATTTTAGGTGAGAATAAGAGATTGGATGAGACTGTCATTAACACATGTTATAATGTTTAATCTAAATTGGGATACCCAAGGCATGAATAAGGATGAGTCTGATTCAATGGATAAAATATACTTCAATCATGTATAAATGATGTTCATTCTTCCTATCAATTTGAATTATAAGAATGTTAAAAATAAATAAATGGGAGAACAATAGTTGCACTAAAGAGGAAAAACGGATTGGATACTAAAAGGACAACGTAGAAATAATATTCTAAGGAAAAAAACTATAGATAGGATCCTCTTCATAGCTTTTATTTCTATCACATATGAGAATTGAGACCTATATGCTATGGGATCATATCCTTCTTTAATGAATCTCTAGTGGCCCTTATGGTTTATTGGGGCTTTATGGTCCTATTCATGTTATACTATCACATCCCTAATTATAATTGAAACAAATCAAACAATGATACAAAGTGTAATAGAAAATTGAGACATGTAAGATTGATTCTAATGGATGAACAAACTAACCATCCATCTATACCATAGCGTTGTTCGAAGTTATATATACATTTGATAATGTTGTATGAAATTATATTTCAGTATCTATATGAGAAATGGTTATAGCATAAGTAGGAGTCAACCATCATCATAGTTAGCTGTAAGGGAGAGGGGCCGATATTTACAGTCACTTTAATTGAACAACAAACAAAGCTTACATCCAATTAGGTTGTATATATACACATATACATATATGCATATGTATATGTAAATGTATATATGCATATGCAATGCATTTTGAATGGAGAGTGTAAGGAATGGAAGGTACAATGCATAGCTTAAGGGAGAGTGTAATGGTGTTCTTCTTTCAAATTATGCATGTTCCATCCATTCGCTACACTCTACATCTAAAACAACTTCATTTTTGTTTTGCATATGCATATATGTATATACAATTGCATATGTATATGTATGCACATACATATGCATATACTGCATATGCATATACATATACATATCAAATATTGATAAAAAGTGTAAGAACAAAATCATACATGTAAGATTGAGTGTAACTGATGAACAAAGAAACCATTAATGCCATCATGAATAGTAGTTTGGTATATCTTAGACAGATTAGACTTATTTCACCATAAGTCCACAATTGTAAATCTTATATCCTGAGGTGATGAAGGGCAGGTTTGCAAGGAAATAGAAATTGCATGTTATAGTATGACATCAAGAAATCATACTCTTAGAAATAATTGAATGATACAAACTGAAACAACAATGTTATACTTGTAAGAGTAAGAGCTATCAGGAAGAATAGATTGAATAAGGATGAGTCTGATTCAATGGATAAAATATACTTCGATCATCTATAAATGATGTTCATTCTTCCTATCAATTTGAATAATAAGAATGTTAAACAAACATAGATGGGGGAACAATAGTTGCACTAAAGAGGAAAAACATAATGGATACTAAAAGGACATTGACTTGCAATTCAATGGAGTTCTTGAAGTGTTCCATTGCAGGTATTGCATATGGTGGAGGTTTGATAGAGGTGTAAATAGCAATGACATAGACATACACATACACATAAACATACACATAGTCACATACACAAAGACATAGACATACACATAGTCACATAGACATAGACACATAGACATAGACATAGACATAGACATAGACATAGACATAGACACATACACATAAACATACACATAGTCACATACACAAAGACATACACATACACATAGTCACATACACATAAACATAGACATAGACACATAGACATACACATAGACATACACATACATATAGACATACACATAGACATAGACATACACATAGTCACATAAACATAGACATACACATACACATACACATAGTCACATACACATAGACATAGACATAGACATACAAATAGTCACATACACATGGTCACATACACATAAACATATACATAGACATACACATACACATACACATAGTCACATACACATACATAGACATATACATACACATACACATACACATACACATAGAAATACACATAGACATAGACGTACACATAGTCACATACACATAAACATACACATAGACATACACATAGTCACATACACATACACATACACATACACATACAAATAGACATACACATACACATAGTCACATACACATAAACATACACATAGTCACATACACATAAACATAGACATACACCTAGTCACATGCACATAAACATACACCTAGTCACATGCACATGCACATGCGGAACATATGAGAATATGAGAAGCAGAGTGAATGATAATGTAGAACCTATGAGAAAACGATAAGCAGAGTGAATGATAATGCAAAACCTGTGAGATTATGCTAAGTAGAGTCACTGATAAGGCAGAATGTATGAGAATACGAGAAGCAGAGTGAATGATAATGCAAAACTTATGAGAAAAAGATAAGCATAGTGAATGATAATGCAGAACTTGTGAGATTATGCTAAGCAGAGTCAATGATAATGCAGAACGTATGAGAATACGAGAAGCAGAGTGAATCATAATGCAAAACCTATGAGAAAACGACAAGCAGATTGAATGATAATGCAGAACCTGTGAGATTATGCTAAGCAGAGTCACTGATAAGGCAGAACGTATGAGAATACGAGAAGCAGAGTGGATGATAATGCAGAACCTATGAGAAAATGATAAGCATAGTGAATGATAATGCAGAACCTGTGAGATTATGCTAAGCAGAGTCAATGATAATGCAGAACGTATGAGAATACGAGAAGCAGAGTGAATGATAATGCAGAACCTATGAGAAAACAACAAGCAGAGTGAATGATAATGTAGAACCTATGAGATTATGCTAAGCAGAGTGAATGATAATGCAGAACTTGTGAGAATACAATTTGCAAAGTCAATGTCAATGCAAATCTTATGAGAATAGGATAACCCAAAACTATGACTGTAAAACTTGCAAAATAAACCCTACTGAAACATAAATGGTAAACTATGCGTGCTATATTCTCAAAATAAACCCTACTGAAAGAGAAATGAGGTAAATATGAGTTTAATATTTGCAATATAAACCCTACAGAGCAAAACCCATATAAACAACTTGAATTATTACATGTCGAAAGAAGAAAACAACCAACTGCATTAATATATTTAATATAAACAGAGAGATGCTTGAACAGAAGATTAATTTCCAAAGATTTAGTGTGTTTATGAACACAAATAATGCAGTGTTCATAAACACTCAACTTCAACAAAATAAACGAAATCTACAACACCAAAAAACATATAAAACAAAGCGAAATTGCAAACCACACAAATAGAAGAACAATGGCCAGCCTTAGTAAGCAAGCTCACCTGGGTTGAACACGCGACGAACCCCTTTGTTGCTTGCGGTGACCTTCATGGCGGCGAGGAACCTGTTTGTTGCTTGCATGGCAGCGAGGAACCCGTTCATGGCGGTGAGGAACTCGTTCATGGCAGCGAGGAACCCGTTCATTGCTTGCATGGCGGAAGTGGAGCTGTTGGCGACGTTCGATAAGTGGCGTCTACCCATCTCCGTATCGGCTTCTACTCAAATAGTATATGGTCTCCGAGCATTGCAGGTTGTGGTGAGAGTGCGAAGGTTGCAGACGACGAAACGAGCAGGTACCGGTGAAGAAGTGAAGATGGAATGTTTCCTCGAGAAAATGAAAGGCTAGTTGAATGGCAAGAAGAGCAAGGCACTGGGAGCATTCAATGCAGTTCGCTTCGGAATAAACACGGGGTGGCGTGGAGCTTACGAGAGGTGGCAACATTTATTTGAGATTGTAGATAGGAATAGGAAGTGGCGGCGAGTGATAAATGCTCAGTAGTGGATTGTTATGGTGGTAGAGTGGGAGGAGTTGACATGGCAAGGTTGTCACCTTCAAACGCCAAGCCACACAGGTAGTGGCACCTGAGGTGCGTATGTATCGGTCGACGGGTCTTTTTTTCATTTTTTTCGATGCGTGGACAAAATTGGACCTTTCACGTGGCAAATTCTTTTTTAAAAAAATTAAAATAATAATTTATTGTTTAATTAGCCTTTTTCTATAATGGGTTTTTTTTTTTTAAATGCTATTGGTCCACGTGGCCTGCCAACTAGACCATGTGGTTTTGGGTGCTTACGTATCGGCTCCTTTCCCCTATATTCCACTCTTTCTTTTAAAAAGGTTATGTAAAATAAAAAAAATAAAGAACATAATAATTAGAGTATGTGTAAGGAAAATTATTAAAAAAAGAAAATAGAGATTAGGGATTACTACTTTCTCTTTAGAAAGAAATAATTACTTTGGTAATTTTAGGGTTTTTCATAGGATGAAAGAGACATTTATTTTATGATTTAAAATTATTATTATTTTTAATTAATGGAATATATATAGGACATGTATTTTTATATAAAAAAAAAAAGTTGCTATTAATACAATTTTAAATTACTTCTTAAATTAAATAGAGTATTTATGTCTATAGAAGATATGTGTATAAATGTAAACATAAAAATGTAAATAAGTAAATAGATAATAGACGAACAAATAAATGGAATAACAATAATTCAACACGTCTTTAGGATTGAAGGGACACGTAGTATCATTAATCACCCTTTTGTAATCTTGAGGGTGTTGAGAATAAACTCGATAATAATGATGGTGGAAATATTAGGAGTAGTACTAGTACCATGTCTAGCGATGTTATGGTTAATGAATGAGCCATTATGAGTTGCAAATTAGAGATTCAAATCTTAGTTCCCATGATAATTATTAACATAAATATATGTTTAGCCATAGATTTATTTATTGACATTGATTCTTGGGTTAGAAGTAATGTCGATATCAATGTTCGGCCTTAGGCTTTCACAAAAAAATAAGTGTGAACTTAGTAATACATGGTAAAACATTTAGAAAGTGTTTGTGTCGTCAATTGCTTTATTCAAAAAATATTGTTAGTTGTGTTTTTCCCTAGTGTGAATTATGGGCATTACATAATATATGTGGATGCCCTTAGAGACATGCTATGTGTTCCAGGGAATAGCACCAGGACGCTACCAATGGAACCATTCAACAAGGAAAAGGGCT
>CM021105.1:392644942-392714257 GCA_007115665.2 Sequoiadendron giganteum
ACATTGAAGTGAGGAGGAGAGAACTTGCAATGTTAGGCATCAAAGCAATGCAAAGAGCTTTGACAGTTGACAACATCAAGGTTGGGTTTAGAAGGACTGGTATATGGCCGCTGAATCCCGATGCACTTGTCAATGACATGCATCCAAGTGAGACATTTGTGGTCAGCGAGGATGCTGACGCAGTTGAAAACATTCTCAGCCTTTTTGGACTTGGTGTGTCAAGTGATGATGTCACAGTATTGCAGTCCACTCTTCCAGATGGACACATGTAGCCTGCAACAAAAACATAGCACTCACCTCATACATGTCCTGCTGAATCAGTTGCACAAGTGGTGGTTAATGAACACACCCCTCCCATGGTGGACAGGACCGTTGATCAATTCAGTGAAATTTTAGATCTTCCATCACAACGAAGCCAACCATCCTGGTTGGTTGAGGGAGCAATGAACTTGGGCATTCATTTGGAAGTCCTAGAACAAGAGGATACCTATACTTTTCCATCACCACCACCAGAAATTGACCTTTCTCAAGTTGTCCATTACTATGCTCCTTCTTGCAATTCAGATTTACAAGCCAATGAAGATGTACCACAGGGCTCACAAGTAGTCGAGGAGGTCATTGGCACACAGTCAGATGGGACACAAGAAACACAAACAATTTCACACATCAGCAAGTTCCTCAAGTTGCCTGTGCACACTATCCGTCAAATGAAATCCAAAGTAGGTGCAATTCGGATCAGTAGATAGTCTCAATTGTTGACAACAGATGACTACATGAAGCTGTTAATGGAGCAAGAGCAAAGGAAGAAAGAGGTGGAGGAGATAAAAGCAAGAAAGAGACAATAGAATGCAGAGAAAAGGGAAGCAAGAATTGTGGCAGCGGAGTTGAAGGAGAATGCCAGAATTGAGAAGGACATACTGCGAAAAGAAAAAGAGCAGCAAAAATTACAACAAAAAAAGGATAGAGATGTTAAAAAGGAGCAAGAGAGGCTTCACAAGGAACAGGACCGAAAGGAAAAAGAGATTGAGGAGGCACAGAGGGCTTTATAGAGAGAGAGGCGTTTAAGGAACACTTCTAATCCATTGTCTCAAAGTAATGGAGTCTTCCATGATATTCTCAACATTAATATCCCTCAGTTCTCCACAACAATGAATTATTCAAGCCTCTCCCAATCTGACTTTAGGGGCATTCAATATCCATATCAATTTGGCACTCGTGATGTACAAATGTCTTCACCACCGCCCCCAACACATGTCACTTGCACCCAATTTACCACTCCAAGTCCCACTCATGTATGTAGCAATCCCCGTCGACTGGAAGGGGACGAGAACATGGCAATTGGCACCCCAACCAGCCAAGATCCTTTTCACAACAGCAACAACTAGATTACAAATGCTAGTTTCATAGAATTTAGAAGTATTGATATTTACAAATACACCGAAATTGTGGACAGTTGTAATTTTTTGATAAGTACAGATTGACCGTTATTGTTTTGTTTTGTGAAGTAATCTGATCAAATTCGAAAAAGTGTTGTATGTAATTTGCAATGTATGCTTCTTCGTTGACATTTTTAAATATATGAGAATTACAGATGCATCATTTTTGTTTTGATTTGCAATGTATTAGGATCATATTGCAATGTGTGTTCTATGTAATTTGCAATGTGTCATTGTTTATGTTTCAAATGTTTACTTCTTCATTGACATTTTGTCATTTTCTATTCCTTTTTCCAAATAGTTTGCCACGTGGAAGGTCCAACTTTGTCCACGCGCTGAAAAAAATAGAAAAAAGACCTATTGACCGTTACAGACGCACCTCGGGTGCCACTACCTGTGTGGCTCGACATCCGAAGGTGACAGCCTTGCCACGTCAACTCCTCCCAGTCCGCCACCATAACAATCCACTACTGAGCATTTATCACTCGCCGCCACTTCCTATTCCTATCTATTGTCTGAAATAAATGTTGTCACCTCTCCTAAGCTCCACGCCACCCCGCAATTTTATTCCAACCAACCTATACATATACATATGCATATACATAGGCATATGCATATGCATATGCATATGCATATGTATATGCAGTATATATGCATATACATATGTATATACTGCATATACATATACATATGCATATGCATATACATATACATATGCATATGCATATGCATATACATATACATATTAGACATATGCATATGTATATGCATACATATGCATATGCATATACATACTTATATGTATATGTATATGTATGTAGATATGTATATGCATATACATATGTATATGTATATAGATATACGTATATGTATATGCATATACATATCTATATACATATACATATGCATATGCAAATACATATCTACATACATATGCATTTATTCCGAAACGAACTGCATTGAATGCTCCCAGTGCCTTGCTCTTCTCGTCATTCAACTAGCCTTTCATTTTCCCGAGTAAACATTCTGTCTTCACTTGCTCGCTGGTACCTGCTCGTTTCGTCGTCTGCAACCTTCGCCGTCTCACGACAAACTGCAATGCTCAGAGACCATATCTTGTTTGGGTAGAAGCTGATACGGAGATGGGTAGACACCAATTACCGAACGTCACCAGCAGCTCCACTTCCGCCATGCAAGCAACGAACGAGTTCCTCACCGCCATGAACGGGTTCCGTATACATATACATATACATATGTACATATATATATGCATACATCCACATACATATATTGTATATGTATATATATATATATGCATACATACACATACATATACATATGTATATGCATACATATGTATATGTATATAGATATGTATATGTATATGCATATGCATACATATACATATCTATATACATATTTGTATACAATTAAGTCATGCAACTATTCTATCTTTTTCAGGTGCCATTGATGAATTTGGGGGTGTTAATTTTTCATAGGTGATGGCAACCTATGCTGCACGGGTCCACAACTCCATTTGAATTGTAAAGTGTTGCATAGGTAACCATGAGAAGCCTTCATAAAACCAAGTCCCCTAAGTCATTTAAATACAAAGCTATGGACACCTATGTGAAGTGCTACATAGGCCACACATGTATATACATAAAACATAGACATACAAATATACATATAGGTTATGCTTCATCATTTCAATCAACTAAGCAATAGAGACATGTTTTAGGGAGACTTGATTTTATGAACGCTCGTTTGATGGCAACCTATGCTGCATGGGTCCACAACTCCATTCGAATTGTGAAGTGTTGCATAGGGAACCATGACGAGCCTTCAAAAAACCAAGTCCCCTAAGTCATTCAAATACAAAGCTATGGTAATCTATGTGAAGTGCTACATAGGCAAGCATGAAAGGCCTTGGGAAAACCAGGTCCCCTAAATACATGTTGTAAGAAAGCTTTAGTGCTCAATATTGATCTATGGTAATACATGTGAATACTTGAAGGTTTTCATGGCTATTTGAATTGGGAATTATTTGAATTTGATTGATGGTTGTTTGGTGTGGTGAAATAACTTGCTGTCCTCTTTTGAATTTGAGTTCTGTTTCGTATGAATTGGAGATTTGATTGATTTCAGCCTTTAATTCTTGACTTGATTGGTTTGGTGGATTCTTTGAAATTGTTTCCATGCTTTTTTTTTGAATAATGGCGGCCTTACAGGAGTGTTAAATGGATGCCGGTGGGATATTTGCGTTTGGCTCCAATAAGTCCGCACCCTACTTGGCAAGATGGGACAGATTGAAGCTGATACGTGTTGTATATCTCATGGTAGATGGGACAGGTGAATGCATTTGCATGTTGGTTTGGTTATGCTACGATGGGAAACAATCTTGTAATGGGTTCGCCAGTCGGTCAAAGATGGGTCGGATGGGTTTCAAAGTTGTTGAGTTGGCACCTTGTTTAAATTAATGCTAACTTGTGTGCATTTTATATCTGAGATATGTTTGATGTGATCAAGCCTATCTATGGATGAATTTTTTTTGACTGTTGTGGAGGACCGGCGTATAGGTGCACACCATATAAAGTTGACACCCCCAAATTAATAAATGGCACATATAAAAGATACAATTGTTGTCAGGTCTGAATTTATGAATATAGACATATACATACACATACACATACACATACACATACACATAGACATAAGTGAATTAAACACGACTATAGAGAAGTATAGGAAGAGGCAGCGAGTGATAAATGCGATGCAGTGGATTGTTAGGGTGGCTGACTGAGAGAAGTAGATGTGGCAAGGTTGTCCACTTAAGACCTCTTCACACATCTATACACACACACATTTACATATAGACATACACATTCACACATACACATTTACATATACAAATACATATTTACATATAGACATAAATATAGACATACACATACACATACACATAAACATAGACATACACATAGACATACACATACACATAGTCATAGACATACACATATCCATACACATACACATAAACATACACATAGTCATAGACATACACATATACATACACATACACATAAACATAGACATACACACATAGACATAGACATAGACATAGACATACGAATATACATATTTACATATCCATACAGATTTACATAGACATATACATAGACATAAACATACACATATTCATAGATTTATTTACACATATACATAGATTTACATACACACATACATAGACATAAACATATACAGATTCAAATACAAAGCTATGGTAATCTATAAACATATACATAAACATAAACATATGTATATGTATATGAATATGTCTATACATATGCATATATATATATATATATATATATATATATATATATATATATATACATAAGTAAGATGCAAAGACCTTAAGCATATACAAGTTGGATACACTTCATCATGTTTGGCTGCCAGCGTGTAATTGTTTTGTTTCAAAATAATTACAATTATGTGTGCATTTTATATATGATATACATATCCATATGTCTATGTATATGTGTATGTATATGTCTATCTATCTGTCTATGTATATGTCTATGTCTATGTATATGTCTATGCCTATGTATTTGTCTATGTCTATGTTGATGAAGCAGAACCTAAAAAAAATAGAACAACCCCCATATATTTCCAAGACACAAAATTAAGGTACAATAATTGGATGACTAATATGATGGAAAATAACCTATGCAAAAGATAGCACCCCCAAAATAACCAATGACACCTAAGAAAAGATAGAAACATTTGCATTACAGACTTATTGAAGGATATGGGTTTTTTTTTCATTTAAATGTTATTGGTCCACATGGCCTGCCATGTGGACAGTGTGATTTTGGGTGCATACGTATCAGCTCCTCTCCCCTAATACGTAAGCGGGGGCCGTAATGTGCAATGGGACATGCGCTCGTTGGGACCCACACCTATACGCTGGTCCTCCACAACGTAAGGCTAATTTCATCCATAGATAGGCTTGATCACATCAAACATAAATCAGATATAAAATTGATGGAGCATTACCCAGAATCAGAATCAATGATAATGCAAAACCTATGAGAAAACAATAAGGAGAGTGAATGATAATGCATAACCTGTGAGATTATAATAAGCAGAGTGAATGATAATGCAAAACATATTGAAAAGATATTTGATGTAATATAAGCTAGACAATTATTTGAGTTTTGCTTCCCCTTTGACATCAAATAGTTTCTTAATTTTTGTAGTTAGGATATTGTTTTCACTATGTACCTGAGGTAGAGGATTAGTTGGTTGATTGTGATAATGAATTTTAGGTGAGAATAAGAGATTGGATGAGACTGTCATTAACACATGTTATAATGTTTAATCTAAATTGGGATACCCAAGGCATGAATAAGGATGAGTCTGATTCAATGGATAAAATATACTTCAATCATGTATAAATGATGTTCATTCTTCCTATCAATTTGAATTATAAGAATGTTAAAAATAAATAAATGGGAGAACAATAGTTGCACTAAAGAGGAAAAACGGATTGGATACTAAAAGGACAACGTAGAAATAATATTCTAAGGAAAAAAACTATAGATAGGATCCTCTTCATAGCTTTTATTTCTATCACATATGAGAATTGAGACCTATATGCTATGGGATCATATCCTTCTTTAATGAATCTCTAGTGGCCCTTATGGTTTATTGGGGCTTTATGGTCCTATTCATGTTATACTATCACATCCCTAATTATAATTGAAACAAATCAAACAATGATACAAAGTGTAATAGAAAATTGAGACATGTAAGATTGATTCTAATGGATGAACAAACTAACCATCCATCTATACCATAGCGTTGTTCGAAGTTATATATACATTTGATAATGTTGTATGAAATTATATTTCAGTATCTATATGAGAAATGGTTATAGCATAAGTAGGAGTCAACCATCATCATAGTTAGCTGTAAGGGAGAGGGGCCGATATTTACAGTCACTTTAATTGAACAACAAACAAAGCTTACATCCAATTAGGTTGTATATATACACATATACATATATGCATATGTATATGTAAATGTATATATGCATATGCAATGCATTTTGAATGGAGAGTGTAAGGAATGGAAGGTACAATGCATAGCTTAAGGGAGAGTGTAATGGTGTTCTTCTTTCAAATTATGCATGTTCCATCCATTCGCTACACTCTACATCTAAAACAACTTCATTTTTTGTTTGCATATGCATATATACATATACATGTACATATGCATATATGTATATACAATTGCATATGTATATGTATGCACATATGCATGCATATACTGCATATGCATATACATATACATATCAAATATTGATAAAAAGTGTAAGAACAAAATCATACATGTAAGATTGAGTGTAACTGATGAACAAAGAAACCATTAATGCCATCATGAATAGTAGTTTGGTATATCTTAGACAGATTAGACTTATTTCACCATAAGTCCACAATTGTAAATCTTATATCCTGAGGTGATGAAGGGCAGGTTTGCAAGGAAATAGAAATTGCATGTTATAGTATGACATCAAGAAATCATACTCTTAGAAATAATTGAATGATACAAACTGAAACAACAATGTTATACTTGTAAGAGTAAGAGCTATCAGGAAGAATAGATTGAATAAGGATGAGTCTGATTCAATGGATAAAATATACTTCGATCATCTATAAATGATGTTCATTCTTCCTATCAATTTGAATAATAAGAATGTTAAACAAACATAGATGGGGGAACAATAGTTGCACTAAAGAGGAAAAACATAATGGATACTAAAAGGACATTGACTTGCAATTCAATGGAGTTCTTGAAGTGTTCCATTGCAGGTATTGCATATGGTGGAGGTTTGATAGAGGTGTAAATAGCAATGACATAGACATACACATACACATAAACATACACATAGTCACATACACAAAGACATAGACATACACATAGTCACATAGACATAGACACATAGACATAGACATAGACATAGACATAGACATAGACATAGACACATACACATAAACATACACATAGTCACATACACAAAGACATACACATACACATAGTCACATACACATAAACATAGACATAGACACATAGACATACACATAGACATACACATACATATAGACATACACATAGACATAGACATACACATAGTCACATAAACATAGACATACACATACACATACACATAGTCACATACACATAGACATAGACATAGACATACAAATAGTCACATACACATGGTCACATACACATAAACATATACATAGACATACACATACACATACACATAGTCACATACACATACATAGACATATACATACACATACACATACACATACACATAGAAATACACATAGACATAGACGTACACATAGTCACATACACATAAACATACACATAGACATACACATAGTCACATACACATACACATACACATACACATACAAATAGACATACACATACACATAGTCACATACACATAAACATACACATAGTCACATACACATAAACATAGACATACACCTAGTCACATGCACATAAACATACACCTAGTCACATGCACATGCACATGCGGAACATATGAGAATATGAGAAGCAGAGTGAATGATAATGTAGAACCTATGAGAAAACGATAAGCAGAGTGAATGATAATGCAAAACCTGTGAGATTATGCTAAGTAGAGTCACTGATAAGGCAGAATGTATGAGAATACGAGAAGCAGAGTGAATGATAATGCAAAACTTATGAGAAAAAGATAAGCATAGTGAATGATAATGCAGAACTTGTGAGATTATGCTAAGCAGAGTCAATGATAATGCAGAACGTATGAGAATACGAGAAGCAGAGTGAATCATAATGCAAAACCTATGAGAAAACGACAAGCAGATTGAATGATAATGCAGAACCTGTGAGATTATGCTAAGCAGAGTCACTGATAAGGCAGAACGTATGAGAATACGAGAAGCAGAGTGGATGATAATGCAGAACCTATGAGAAAATGATAAGCATAGTGAATGATAATGCAGAACCTGTGAGATTATGCTAAGCAGAGTCAATGATAATGCAGAACGTATGAGAATACGAGAAGCAGAGTGAATGATAATGCAGAACCTATGAGAAAACAACAAGCAGAGTGAATGATAATGTAGAACCTATGAGATTATGCTAAGCAGAGTGAATGATAATGCAGAACTTGTGAGAATACAATTTGCAAAGTCAATGTCAATGCAAATCTTATGAGAATAGGATAACCCAAAACTATGACTGTAAAACTTGCAAAATAAACCCTACTGAAACATAAATGGTAAACTATGCGTGCTATATTCTCAAAATAAACCCTACTGAAAGAGAAATGAGGTAAATATGAGTTTAATATTTGCAATATAAACCCTACAGAGCAAAACCCATATAAACAACTTGAATTATTACATGTCGAAAGAAGAAAACAACCAACTGCATTAATATATTTAATATAAACAGAGAGATGCTTGAACAGAAGATTAATTTCCAAAGATTTAGTGTGTTTATGAACACAAATAATGCAGTGTTCATAAACACTCAACTTCAACAAAATAAACGAAATCTACAACACCAAAAAACATATAAAACAAAGCGAAATTGCAAACCACACAAATAGAAGAACAATGGCCAGCCTTAGTAAGCAAGCTCACCTGGGTTGAACACGCGACGAACCCCTTTGTTGCTTGCGGTGACCTTCATGGCGGCGAGGAACCTGTTTGTTGCTTGCATGGCAGCGAGGAACCCGTTCATGGCGGTGAGGAACTCGTTCATGGCAGCGAGGAACCCGTTCATTGCTTGCATGGCGGAAGTGGAGCTGTTGGCGACGTTCGATAAGTGGCGTCTACCCATCTCCGTATCGGCTTCTACTCAAATAGTATATGGTCTCCGAGCATTGCAGGTTGTGGTGAGAGTGCGAAGGTTGCAGACGACGAAACGAGCAGGTACCGGTGAAGAAGTGAAGATGGAATGTTTCCTCGAGAAAATGAAAGGCTAGTTGAATGGCAAGAAGAGCAAGGCACTGGGAGCATTCAATGCAGTTCGCTTCGGAATAAACACGGGGTGGCGTGGAGCTTACGAGAGGTGGCAACATTTATTTGAGATTGTAGATAGGAATAGGAAGTGGCGGCGAGTGATAAATGCTCAGTAGTGGATTGTTATGGTGGTAGAGTGGGAGGAGTTGACATGGCAAGGTTGTCACCTTCAAACGCCAAGCCACACAGGTAGTGGCACCTGAGGTGCGTATGTATCGGTCGACGGGTCTTTTTTTCATTTTTTTCGATGCGTGGACAAAATTGGACCTTTCACGTGGCAAATTCTTTTTTAAAAAAATTAAAATAATAATTTATTGTTTAATTAGCCTTTTTCTATAATGGGTTTTTTTTTTTTAAATGCTATTGGTCCACGTGGCCTGCCAACTAGACCATGTGGTTTTGGGTGCTTACGTATCGGCTCCTTTCCCCTATATTCCACTCTTTCTTTTAAAAAGGTTATGTAAAATAAAAAAAATAAAGAACATAATAATTAGAGTATGTGTAAGGAAAATTATTAAAAAAAGAAAATAGAGATTAGGGATTACTACTTTCTCTTTAGAAAGAAATAATTACTTTGGTAATTTTAGGGTTTTTCATAGGATGAAAGAGACATTTATTTTATGATTTAAAATTATTATTATTTTTAATTAATGGAATATATATAGGACATGTATTTTTATATAAAAAAAAAAAGTTGCTATTAATACAATTTTAAATTACTTCTTAAATTAAATAGAGTATTTATGTCTATAGAAGATATGTGTATAAATGTAAACATAAAAATGTAAATAAGTAAATAGATAATAGACGAACAAATAAATGGAATAACAATAATTCAACACGTCTTTAGGATTGAAGGGACACGTAGTATCATTAATCACCCTTTTGTAATCTTGAGGGTGTTGAGAATAAACTCGATAATAATGATGGTGGAAATATTAGGAGTAGTACTAGTACCATGTCTAGCGATGTTATGGTTAATGAATGAGCCATTATGAGTTGCAAATTAGAGATTCAAATCTTAGTTCCCATGATAATTATTAACATAAATATATGTTTAGCCATAGATTTATTTATTGACATTGATTCTTGGGTTAGAAGTAATGTCGATATCAATGTTCGGCCTTAGGCTTTCACAAAAAAATAAGTGTGAACTTAGTAATACATGGTAAAACATTTAGAAAGTGTTTGTGTCGTCAATTGCTTTATTCAAAAAATATTGTTAGTTGTGTTTTTCCCTAGTGTGAATTATGGGCATTACATAATATATGTGGATGCCCTTAGAGACATGCTATGTGTTCCAGGGAATAGCACCAGGACGCTACCAATGGAACCATTCAACAAGGAAAAGGGCTCTGAGTTCTAGAGAGGGAGAAGGAATGCCCTTGATTTTTATAATTCAGAGACCGAAAGGCCCCAGAATTGCCAGCGGCTGATAAAGGATCCAAGTCATCACGTTCACTTAAAAAATGAAGACCTGCAAGATGCCTTCTCCATGATGGCTTTTGTGTTCGGCTTGGATGATGACATGATCATACACATATCTCAGTTGGGTTTGGGTTTTTAGCTAAGGAGACAGCGTGACCCTTTTTGGTATGATTTAACAGACATGATTGTCAAAGATATGTGGAAACAGATTGCAGATTTTGAGAATGTCGGTAAGTTCAGATATCCTTCTCTTATTGCCTATATGTTTCTACATCAGAACCCTAATTTCTTCAAGGAGAAAATAGAGTTATCAATATTTGATGAAAAGAAGCATCGAAACCCAGTTTCGGTATGGAATCCCATCCTCTCTTCCACCTATGACTATTATGCATTTTTAGAGAAATTCTTGATTCTGATTTTGCGCGACTTAAGCGGGGATGGTGACTACTACTGCCTATCGGTTGACCAAACCGGTTGGATGCAAGCTCTATTCCCCAAGTGTGACTGGTTCCTCGGGGAGGAATTCACATGTGTCCGAGTGTGTGGCTTTTCGAAAGATCCAATCCGACTCCCAACATCCGTCACTGATTGGGTATTGGCTGTTGAAGTGTTTCGACAAATGGCCAGTCTGGACTAGAATTTTCGCTCTGATCCAAAGAAGAAAAAGAGGGGGATTTTTGAATGCTCGATAAGCTATGAAACTGTGGTCATGGTAAAGAAGAAATCGGTTGAGCTACTGGAGAAAAAGTTGGCTCACCTCGGGCTAGTATTCATTTGTGATAAGTGGGGCTGCAACCCCGAGGATGATTTGGGCAACAAATTTATTAAGGTAAAACATAACCCTCAACCTTACTGGGAAGCACGAAAAAACCCTTTGGAGGATATTAGCAGGCTATGGATAGACTTGGTTCACATGCCAACATATCATTGGAGACCGTCATGGATCGGGTTTTATCAAATTCTAAAGGGAAGGTCGATGAAAATAGCCACATGGGTGCTACTCTCTGCAATAGTTTGATAAGGGAATATGGCTGGAAAACGAAAAAGATTAATTCTTTTTGGATTTATTGCCAGGAGATCAAGTTGCCCATTGCTCCATTCTAGGATCCATCAGTCTTCAACACCGATGACCGATTTGATACTCTCTGGAATGGGGAGCCTGTTGATTTCGATGCAAGTGATGTTGAAGAGGTCGGCCCTGAGGAGGCCACCCAATATTCGGATAAGAGGAAGCAAAAGGCGAAGGAACCAAGAGAGGATACGACGAAGCAAGTTAAGAGAATAGGGACATAGCCTAGCACAATTGTTAGGAGTTTGCAAATAAATATTTCATGATCAGGGCCTTCGCAGTCCCGAACTTGGGTCATAACAAAGCCCAGAGAAATGAAACAGTCAACAAAAGTGATAGATGCGGAGAACTCCCCACCAAAAAAAGGACAACACACTGATGTTGCTTCGGGGATGGATTTGCAAAGGTTCACGATGGGCCAAGGATCAAGAACAAAGTTTTCCGCTCAGGTATCTTTCTCTCCCCCTCTTCTCGGCTCCCAGTCTCTTGTTTCTTCTACTGTCTCAATTGCGCCCATCACTCCAAGTGTTAGCCTATCTTTCTATGTCCCTACTACAATGGTTGCAGGAGGTTTCTCCCAGTTTTCTCATGTCGGATAGATGGATTTCACTCCCCCACGAGCTACTTCATATTTCGTTAGAGCCCTATCAGCATCCACAATTGTTTCCCTATTCGCACCTATGGCTACTGCCCGTTGGTATCTGAAACCGCTACTCCTTTTTCCTTTGTTGAGATGACTCTGACCCAACCTTTTCAGCAGATGGAACTCATTGCATCTCCATCGCCGCCACCATTTCCCATAATTTCTCCCGCACCTTCATCTTGGGGTTTGGAATATTCCTCCCTTCTCTCTACTCACAGTTTCCCTTTCAAAGAAGAAAACATCTAAGGTCACCTGCCTCTCATTCCCTTTTGTTGTCCCTCCCGGTGCACCCTTTGCAAGTAAATGCATCAGATCGCCAACTCAATTCTTGTCATAGAGCGATACAACAAAGCAAGCTCAATCTCTTCGACTCCAGAAGTAAATGGAAAAGGATGCTAAGAAGCTAGCATAGCCCATAGTCTAAACAATTTATAATGAGGCTCAACAATCATTGCATTTTGCAACCATGCATCCCAATGTTACCAAACTATAGGGGGAAATGCAGCCCAATAACTATGACATTCACGTCGTCGGACTTGACTTGTGCATTGCTCGATCGTAGAATAAAGTCAAGCTCATGCAAGAGACGCAACAGGTAGTAACCACTAAATTTCTCAAGTTTGGTCGCAAGCTAAAAAGGATAGATGATGAGCTCAAGGCCGTCAAGGAAAGAATCAAAGTCCTATTGGAAAAGGACAAAGCGCGAGAAGCAGAAAGGGCGTGCTTCGCACAAAATGCACAGGCAGAGCAAGCTAGCTTGTGAAGGGAGCTCGAGAGTTTCCAATCCGAGGAGTCCAACAAAGTGGTTGAGCTATAGCGAGGGAATCAAGAATTGTAGGACCTGTTGGCCCAGTCGAAGAGGGAGGTTCATCATAAGGACGAGGAGTTGCAGCAACTACGTGCTTTGTTGGAGCAAGCGGTACAAGAAAAAGTGACAAATCAAGCAAGCGTGCAGGCTGAGTTTCAAGAAGACCTCTAGAAGATCAAGCTTTCCTTGGAGGAAGAGTCTACAAACTGAGGCCAGGTTGAAGAAAAGTGGCTCGCTGCACAAAGAGCCCTATAGGATCAACTCTCTGTTATCACAGAACAAATCGTAGGGTTCACGCAAGAGATTGGGACGAAGGATGCAAAGATTAATCTCTTGAAGAAAATTGCTCAAACTCCTACTCCACAGTCAGACCTCCGCTTATTATCCCAACAACTATATGCTTCCTACTGGGAGAGAGTCAAAAATTTATGCCTGACTCTCTAACCCACTCTCCAGTTTATGGCAGAGGCGACAAATTTAGGTAGAGAGGTTCATAGCACAATGGGACTATTCCTGCAATTCATAAGGGAAAAGGTTTAGGAAGTGGAGAGGATACTTGACAGGTTGTACATAGTGTTAAATGAGGATCTAGTGCATGTAGGTAATTGAAGGTCACCCACTAGGATCGCAAGAGAGTTTATCCACTGCCATGAAACCACCCTACATGCTCAATGCTAGTCAGTCACATTAAGCTGAACTATGGATAGCATGCGGGCGAGGTTTTCCCAGCTGAACCAGATGGGACTACCCTCTCCATTTCTTTCTGATAACTCGATAGCCATTGAGGAGAAAATTCCTACCATAATTGAGGAGAAGAAACATGCTTTATCTAATTTCCAGAGCTTTAGCCAACCCCCTACCGCCGAGGATATTGAAGGTGTAACTCATTAGATCGCGTGGTTAATTTTTCAGCTTGAGTCCAAATCTGGGATATCTACGGTGTTGCCCTTTGAGGTAATTGATCTGCACGAGGCACATGAGAATTTTCATGCCATATCAATGCCTTCCGAGGCCGACTGGTTTCCCTTGCAAATCGCTCTTTCCAAGATCTGACTCTGATGCCCAATGGATAAGGCTATGATCTGTGAAACTAGAAAATTTTGGGTTCATCGTTCTACAGGCGAAACACCCCTAATAGTTTCCAAAATCTATGGATATTAAATATATCCCATGCCCCCTTCAGGTTGTTTTGATGATTTGCTTCGCTTCTGATCGCGTCGATATTTTTAAAGTCCTTCAGCCATCTTTTCGACGATCTCGGCTTGTTGTCGCCACGTGTCATCCAATCACTCATCGAAGGGGAGCTTCCCTTCCCTTCTCCTCCGAGCCCTGTTCTGCCCTCATGTGTCAATAGATCGGGCATGTTGGACCTGCTTTCCTGCGACTCTTTTTTGGGCCCCTATTGCATGCCACGTAGCCTCTGTCCATGCAAACTTTTGGTGAACTCCTCAAGCAGTGCATATAGTAAGAATGCTGCCACATGTCTTCTCATCACAAGCTTTCATCAAAGGATGGGGAGGATGAACCATGGCCTGTGAAATACTGCCACGTGTCCCTTCGGTGGGTCTTCATTAAAAGGAGTGGCGCGAATGCCAAGCTGGCATATGCTGCCGCATGTTCTAACTGCCTTCATTGGGAGGTGACACTTGTTTGCACAGGGCAAGCCAGGACCACTGCCATCATTTGCAAAGGACACATTTGGCTTGCAGGTGACTGGGTTCATCCTTCAAAATCTTTTATGTTGCAACGGTCGTGATGAGTCATTGTCGCGATCATCATTGCTCATGATTGGGGAATCTTTTATGTTATAGGCCTTCACATGATAGAAGCCTTTGGCTATATATACTGCTTCTTTTTATCATAAAAATAGTTCATAATACCTACAGAAGAATTAGAAAGACACCGAGCCTTTTTATTTGTTAGATAATTGTAAAGACTCACAGATTGTGCCCTTGTAATTTGGCCTATCCATTTCTTAACTATTTGAAAAATATTATACTGTTTTGTTACTGAATAGCTTTTTTGCAACTTCAATTATTTGAATAGAATGTTGATTTAGAACCATGTCTCTGACTCTTTATTTTAGTAAATATCTATGCAAATTATTTTATGTTATGAAATGAATTATTCAAGTCTTTCTCTTTGATGTTTGTTGTCTTGGGACATAGAAAATTGTTGAACGAGCCCTTAAATTGTATCCAAAAGATAGATTTATCATGCCTTACATCTAAATCTTGGCACATTGCCCTAGTTAGATCCTTTTATTTTTATATCTGCTTCTTTTCCCCATTCAAAACCTCAGTTATAGAAGAAGTCGACTTCTTTAAAATCCAGAGGTTACTCAGTTTAGCGCAATAGGTCCCCCCTTTAACTAAGTTTCCCATAAAGGTTGGTACCTTGTCAAAATTTGGCATCAACATGCATCATAGGCTTTTATGAAAAATGTTGCAAAATGTTAGTTTTTTTGTGATGTGAGGTCTTTTTGTTTGTATTAAGGTCTTAAAGACCATGTTTTATGTCTTGTGGATTGGTTATGTCATTTTGGAGTCAAGTTGGTTAAATTTGTAAAGTTACAAAAAGTTGTCAAGCATTTTTTGCAATTTTGGGGAAGTTGAACAATCAGAATGGAAAATTCAGTTGTATTCAATTGGTTTGGGGTGGTAAAATCTTAAATAATCCTTGTGTACATTGAGACAAAGGTTGGTGATGTTGATTTGAGAATTTGAAATAACAAAACTCTGATTTCTTGTGTTTTTCAATTGAATTTGTTGCTACAACAACCTATACGGCCTGGTAGTGATCAAATATTGATTAGAGGTGATGGATTATTGAATTAGTATTCTTTTTACTTTTGTCTCATCTGATTTCATTAAAATTTGAGTGAGTTAGAGCATTTTTCCTGAAAATTGTTGAAAACCTAGACCAGGGTTGGTTTGAGGAAATTAAAATGAGTTTCTATCAATTCCACCAATAAATTGGACCCAAACTCGGTGGAATAGATTTAGATAAGGTTTATTTAGTGTTCTTGATGTTTGTAGGAGTAGGGGAGGAAGATTGGTGAATATTTGTTGATGCCCTAGGTAGAAAAACCTCATGTTTTGGGCAATTAAGCTGCATAGAAGTTGGGGTTTGTACAGAAACTATTTGGAAGGTGTTTGTAATGCTTGGGAAGGTTGAGGTAGACCCAATTCGACTTTTCTGAGCCATTTGTGTGAAGTTTTTTTTTTTAGGTTTTGAAAACCTTATGGTGACCTATGGAAAAAATCTTAATTATGCCTAGTGTAAAGCGTAGCAACATATTTTTGTCTTTGTTGTTCGAAAACAACCACCCCTAAATTTTGAGTATGTTTTAGAATATCCAAATGGGTATCCAAAACAACTTTTATTTTCTAGGTATGAGGTCTATTTGGGAAATTATGTTGGAAACCCACTTTTGAAGTGCTACTAGTGGATTTAGGGTTAGTGAGCAAAAACCCATCATTTGGTGATTAAAAATTTGAAATTACTTCATTGGAAAGGTCTGCAAGATTATTCCACCCTAATCTACATCATTCCATGTGATGAATTTTACCACAAGTTGGTTTGTAAATATTATATCTCATGATTGTATCTTCTAAGCTTTCAAGATGAAGTGCTTTGTTTCTATTTGCTTTGTGCTAGCTATTTTTGCATGAAAGTGTGACAAAAGTATATGGAACTGTTACTAGATGTTCATGGAATGTCTCTTTGTGGTCCACACATCAATAATTTATCTCTTTGGTGCCTCACATTGTCTGTGTTGTTTCTCTGAGTGATTTGTGGGTGTCTGGCCGATAGGGCTTGTTCTCTTGTTTGCACTATGTGCTTGTTTTGATCGAATATAGGCATTTTTTTCTTAGTATCCATGTTCTTAGATTGATGGTTGTAATTGAAATCTAGGGACACTTGGAAGATTATCATGATTAAACTTTTTTAAAAAAAAAATTCAAATATAATAGGAAGGGAATCCATCTATTGGTTCCACAAGTTTGATGAGGATGTTGAAACAATTAGGATTGAGAATCCTTATCTCATTGTGAAGGATCAAAATTTGGAAAACAAGCTTTGAGGTCTTCACTTAATGTGGTGAATGTAATACTCTGAGAAGATGCTACTTGAATTTGTTGATTTTACACTTAAATATTATTTGAGGTCATATAAGAGTGTTTAAATTGCTAGATTTCGTGAGTAATTAAAAGCAAAGTACTAAAATGATTTTTCTAACACATTTTATATTATTCCCAAGCTTGATTTGTGTGATTGTTATTAAGGAAAAGTAGGTGGGAACACTCACATATACACATACACTTTGTTGGGAATCACCATGGGTAAAGGATGTCGGGACATGATTAGGAAATGGAAGTAGTCCTTCATAACTTTACAATATTGCAATACACAACGCCAAATATTTTGCATGTCTCAATCCATAAAAAAGAGGTATACAAACGTGGATGGGACATTAGGAGAAGTTATATATTTTTATATATATCTTTTGGAGACTAAGAAGGCTCTATGGGAGAGAGTAGATGTTGTTTAAGAATTTATTATAGCTTAGAGAAATTCATTAAATTTTTTATATAGGTGATCTATGACTACAACTTTTTCCTAGATCCACAAACTTCTTTGATAAAGCAAAGATCCAACATAGACATCAAAATGTTTCGGTGATGAAGATAATACTACTTCCAAATCATATATCAAACATATTCTAAAGTTTTCTCCATTGATATGTATTATTCAATGATGAAGCTAAATACATCCCTCCATCCTATTTATACTTACTAAGATATCAAGTACATTTTACCGATTTATCAACTCTCTATCACTCCTTTAATCAAGCTAACGTGATCATGCTTAAATATTATTTTCCTAAACATGTTGAATTATTCTACTTAAGGAATAGGCATACGCTTGTCATGAGAATTTTTATTAGTGAAGAATTTGATTCAGTTACGCATTTCATTGATTGATGGTAACAACAACAACAACAACAAAAACTTCAAAAATATGGTTTTTAGCATTTTAAGCCTAGTTTGTGAAGGTGGCTTAAGGTGTAGAAACAAAGTTGTTTGAAATCAAAGTAGTAGTCAACATGTTAATTTGAATGCTTTGCAATAAATTGTGTAGTGACGAAGACAGAAATGAAGAAAACAAATAAGAATGGTTGTATTAATAATCTAAAACAAAGAATAGAGAAAGAGGTCCATAGGAAAATGAAACAGTTGTGGGTATATATCCCACATGTACTACACATTTGATAGAATACTATATAAATATGGAAAGATCAAGTGATTCTATTTTTGAAAATACTTCATTCATTCCGATGAATGATAACGTATATTAAGGAAGATAGGGTGTAGATATATTGCTAGAGAAAATCAATAATTTAAGATTGAATTCACAATTGTGAGAGATTTTTTTTTTTATATAGAAATAGGTTGTAAATACTTCCAATTGATCTAGATCAACTTTTATGAAACAAATGGAAGAATTTAAGCGGTTGATAAGATATTTTTCATGTATTTAAAGATGATTTTATTAAGAAAATGTTTATTGGTATCGTTCTTTAATATTGATGAGATGAGAACACAAAATACATGTCAACCTATTATGATGAGATACTAAACATCCAAAATCGAATCTACTAGCCTTTTATTTTAGTGGAGAGCAAGTACAAATCTATATCCTATTTTCTCCCACCAAGAATGTTTATATACGTTTCCAATTATGCTATAAAATTAGAGCACTATTCTAAGAGCTATCATTATATGCCAACTCAAATCTCAAGCAATAAATCAACTCTATAAAATTTAATTCACTTCTCTTTCACATGTTCCTAAATAAGATAATTATGGATCATGATATTAATGCATGAGAGTATATCCACTTCTTAAAACTCCTCCAAGTTATAATATGTATTCCCTCCTTAGTGCCTTTGAATGTGTATAAATTTTCCTTTATTTCCCTTCATATAATGATGATAACACTGCAACTTCAAGCCTCATTAGTATATAACATAGCCTTTTGTCTTTACAATTGTCGATCATAATTGAAGCTATAAGGAATTTGAAATGTGTCAAATTGCACAAAAAAATAAGTGAAAAGTGTGCAAATCAAGTCATTATCTATCTCTCACCCATATAAACAATATTTATTTATAAAAATAGATGTATTTGAGTTCTAATAGATTGAGTTGCTATTATACAATCATTTCCATGTCATTCCAATAAACAATATTTCATCAAAGAAGGAAAATGGAGTGTATTAGAAGAGAATGGTTGGTTCTTAATTTACATGGCATGGTTATCCCACACTCCTAGATTCTAACACTAGTTCTAATAATTAAATTTCTTACAATCAATGACACACACTATAACCATTGATCTAACAAATGGTAATGCATGCATCACCTCTACCATAGCTTCAATATTTTCTTAACCAACCTTAACATATTTGGGTGCTAAGAGATGGACATTAGATATGACTAGGGAACTACTAGCATGTCCCCTTCTTGCAAGGAATAACTATTTATTTTCATAGTTAAACCATTTTAAATAATCTACATTTATTATGAGATTAAAAATAAACTAGGTATTCAATTAAAATAACTTTGAATCATTAGAAATAAAATTAATCAATCCTATTATTTTAAAAAACCTAATAATTCTAGTTTTTTAAATAGAATTTAGAATTAATCATAGTATAAGTTTAAAATAAATATATCTATCATTTGAAATAGTGCATGTAGACTCACATTCTACATCACACCAATGTCCCCAAATCTGTACTCAAAGAGCTTACCTAGGTAATTAAATGGGAAAACTAAAGGTTGAAACTTATTCTTAAGAATATTTATAGTTGACATCAAGTAAATATCAAGTTATTTTCTAACTTTCACACTACAATATATCACTTATAGACTAGTTACTACACTAAGAATATCCAAATCAAATTGCAAGGTATGCAATTTTCATATCATTAAAACACATGTTTTGTGGGCTTTTCGACATCATTTATGAGCATTTTATCTCTATTACATGGTTTTAAAAAATCAAAGGATTTCAAGGATAATTGGATGCACTCACTAAATTCTCAAGTAACCATTTTTTAGCTCACTTTATGAATGCGAATTAGGGCACATACAAGTGGCACCATAATATTATAGAAGCGCATTTAATAAAAGGGATTTAAAAAAAAATCTAAACTACATTCAATTAGTTTTAATGTTATGTGATAAATTAGGTGTATAAGAATGACTATATTGATGTGTTAAGGATATAAGCATTAATAATCTAAACACAAAATAAAACATGTCTATAAATAAATATAGTAGGAGAGGAAATCAAGTACAACATATGCATTTGAAGTTGTGTGTGTATAAATAGGGTCTAATGCAAGAAGTTGGGTCCACAACAAGCTCAAAAAGTGGGCGTTTTTGCTGTTTTTCAGAATTTGTCACACTTGGACTGAAAATTTGAGGCACTTACACAATGAATCTTAAAAAAAGTCAGTAATATGAAATTTAGCATTTTGAATATAGTTTCCAAGTATGTAATTTATTCACATATCCAGATGATAGAAATTAAATTTTGATAGGGATGTATAAAAACCACTTTTTAAAAGTCCCTATTTTTTTACCATACCATGCATGTGTACAAATGTCATGCCCAAGATTTTTTTCTCTAGAAAAACCCAACAATATTTTTTATAACACATTAATTAAATGTAATGCCCAATATTTACACACATGGTAAAAAAAATGCAACTTTATTATCTATAATATATTATTATTTTGATTGAACTAATATTTATTGGTCACCAACTAAGGGAGACATAAAACCTCCTATTAAAGGCATGGATTTGAAATAACGCCTCCATACGAACAAGTTAGTGAAGGGATCTAGATGGTTATAAAACTTGACCCTAATATTCATACTAAATACAAGGTTAATCCTCTTATAGGTTTCGATGGAAACTAAGATTATCAAAGATTACAATTTCATGTATAACATGAATACTATCACTTATACCAACATGAGGTAGTAATCGACTCCTCATTTAAGGCTAGACTAGAATTGATACGATTGATTCCATTTACCTAATAATTAAATTCATCTTAATGTAACCACTAAATTAATTGTTACATATTAATCAATGATTCTTTTAGAACCGTAGCGACATACAAGTGTTAATATCTAAGAACTTTATTATTTCCATTTAATAATGATGAGGTTGTTGTTATTGATACCAAGGTTCTCTTAGATGATACATTATCATTTATTATTAACATTATAATTAAATCACCCACAATAATATTATAATTATCTACTTTATTAATGGTAATATCAATATTACTATCCTTATTATTTGTAGAACTTAAAACTATCCACAAGATAATGATATTATTGATGAGATTAGGGTTTGAGCCAGACATCAATGCACAAAGACTACTAATGCAATTTTGAATGTTTGTGATGCCTTTCGTATAATTGCTATGGACTAACAGTGCCGAACCTCACCTTGATGACATGCTCCACGCTAAAATGTAAGTATTATTAATCCATTGTGCGATTACATATCGATTGAGTGATGATATTATTATTACTAACCCTAATAATATTATCACTATATTGACGATAAAAAAAAAAAGTTAAATGTTCTTATTAACATTAAAACAAATGTGGCTCAAATGTAAATCTCTAAATAAATTTTATCGATGAGTAATTATTTTATCTATAATACCCTTAAATTATCCCAATTTATACCTTTTAAAAATTTGACACTCCAAAAAAATAAATAAGTAAAATATATAAAAATATAAAAATAACTAAAATTTTTTATAAATATACTCAAAAAGAATAAAGCTATATATATATATATATATTTTATACTTTAAGAATATCATATTAAAAGGAATAAATAGAAGTCTAAGTCTTTTAAGAATCCCATGATCCCTTTTTCTTTCCTTAAGAACTTTTTATTATATTTTAAGGGGTATATTTTTTATTTTATTTTTATGGAGGTCATCCACAAATTCTTTTTTGCTATTGATACAGGAGCACGAGCCTTCTTGGGCTGAACCTCTTCGGCTAAGAGCCAAGGATTGAGGGGTATCCATTCCGCGCCTCATCCCTTTTTCGGTGTCGGAGCCTTTGCACTCAGCAAGACTTGATCCCTGGTGGACTCATTTAGAACTTTTCAACTTCACCAAACGTTTTTTTTAGGATTATGGCATCTCATTTTTAGATTCCAAGCTTAGTAATCATAAAAAAGAATTTAAAGAATTTAGTGACTTGGGTTTAGAGCGAGTTAGCCACCGAACCAATTATATGAATCGGGGCAACATATATTTATGAGTTGTGATCGAGTTAAGAGAGCAGCTTAGACACTAACGATTCTACGCTGATAAAAAAACGTAACGGTAAAAGCTGATATAAACTACTTATTGTGATACAACAAGAGACAATAAAAAGAATAAGAATAACATGACAGCCAACTATGGCTCCAATGAAAAGAAAGGGACGAGGGTAGTGTGTTCTCTTAGTTGATTTGCCGAGGGTGAGGGTGTGTTCGGCGGAATTGGCTATGCAGCCTCTAAAAGGGACCTGATTTGACCATTTGATGGTAAAAATACCATCAAATGGTCAAATCAGGTCCCTTTTGGGGGCTGCATAGACATTGCCGGGAATTGGCTATGCAGCCCCCGAAAGGGACCTGATTTGATAATTTGGTGATATTTATTAATTAA
This sequence comes from Sequoiadendron giganteum, assembly GCA_007115665.2. Lineage (NCBI taxonomy): Eukaryota > Viridiplantae > Streptophyta > Pinopsida > Cupressales > Cupressaceae > Sequoiadendron > Sequoiadendron giganteum. The sequence goes on from CM021105.1 coordinate 392,668,195, forward strand.
TTAAAAATAAAGAATACAATCAGATCCCTTTTGGGGGCTGCATAGCCAATTCCAATAAACGGCAATGGCCCAAGTAAAACAGCCGGACATACTCTAATTCCCAGATAAATTATAAACTTGAAACTATTGGATGACAAGACTTACCCAAGCACAAATTATATCAACCGTCTACTCAACACCATCACTCTAAAACCGCCGGATGCCCTCACATTATGGACGGTGATAAGTCACATTGGTCGCCACGAGTTCTGACTGTAACATCTATTATAATCGATCAATAAATCTTGGATGGAATTGGTGAAATTTAGTTGGTAGGACTAGTGAACATTTAGTAATCAGCTGAGAACACGTTGTACTGGCAGTTTAATCATCGCCCCAACCTCCCACTTTGTAAAGCATGATGCAGTTGCTTTTGCACCACGCCTGTTCAGATAAATGGAAGAATTTGACTGACAACATACCTACTTCGTTTTTGGCACGCTATCGGTACTATAATCGGATCGACATGCCATCCTCTATTCTGGTTAATACGGAAGCAATGTTATATGCAAGCAGGTCGTTTACACCTATATAGCTTGAATTAATTTGCAAACTTTGGGTGGTTCCTTACCTATCTACCTTGGGAAGGCTATGCATCAGCAATTTATTGATCTAATCTCTGGATTTAGATATCGCCATAAAGACCATGCTCGAGTTTTGACCACTTACAAAAATGTTGCCCATACTACGGATACCATCCTAAAATTTAGTTTAAATCTTGAAGTAATCTACTGGAGTAATTTAAATCGATTTCTATTATGTGAGTGCCATAATTACTCTGCCTATTCCCGAGGTCGTGGCTTTTTGATTTCTCGTAACACGCTTCCTACCCAACTAGCGTGTACAACCATAAGGATAGGTATGAATTTATGGGGGTGATATTTGCAGTCTGGTTTGGAGCAACACTTCATGCTAGGTTTTATGCTACAGAAAACCTAATCGAGTTGGCATTGTTGGCTTCCCATCAACCGTCCAAATTGAGATTTAAATTAAAATTTTCCCAAAAAAAATAAAATCTCTTCATGCCTTTCTCTTCTTTTTAACTTTTTTTTGCTCTTTTACTCTTACTACCAGGTGAGCTGACATTGAAGACAACCATTCTTCATACTTTTTCTTGTATGCTCACTAACTTTGGGCACACTGTAGGTGGAGATAGGGGCAGCACCATCGATTGGATTGGCAATACCAACAACAAGGGATCATGCGCTGGATAATTATTATGAAGGACTTTAGTTCTCTTTCTTTTTTGTCCCCTGCCAAGTCAACTAGATACATAGCTAAGTTTCCATAGCATACTCAGTTGTTTCCTTCTAAAAACGGATTTCATGGGTTGTATCTAAAGATATTTATATAAAAACATATATACAACAATGTTGGTTTGAGCAACAAATAAAGTATTAAGGGGGTGTGAAGCAAGTTATTTTCTTTCAGGGATTGGAACCTGTGATAGATTCAAGTTTCTAAATATAAGAATGGAGTTTGTCGCACCACTGCTTGCACCTGAAAAGTATTTCCTTATCATTTGTTTCATTTTGCATTTATTAAAATAGGTTGCAACTCGAATCATTGTGTGCATTAACAAAGATTCACGTACTATATGAGTTTTCACATTTTTGTTTTATTTAATGATCTCAGGTTCCTTAAATATTTGTCTAAATTTCCAGGTGATAAGATAAGATCATAGATACACATTTTGTTATTCCTCACAAAAAAAGGGCCGCAGTAAACTTGTCAGATTCCAGAGCACCTCATAATATTTCAAGAATGTCTTATGTTGGTGTTGGATAATAATATTACAAAGTTGTATTTGACTGACCACAGGTTTTATGGCCTACAGATGACCCCAGGCCTGGTAAGATTTAAATACACAGAATAATTAATCCGCTTTATCTATTCTTTTTTTATCTGGGAAACATCAAATTTTGAATGAAAAGGATACTAATATTGTTTTTAAAGGGCTAGAAGGAAACTTAACACCATATCCATTTTATTCCATTCTTTTGATAATAAATTTAGAGGTTAACATTTCTAAATTTCATTTTGAACCCAAAGATAATTTAATTACATCGCTGAAGAAAAGTAGCATAAGTTAACTTATACTCCAATGTTTCTATAGCAAGCAATGAACATAAATAAATTCATCTAAGACCCATCTATTTTAGTAGTAATTATAAACAAGGTTTTATTTAAACATAAACATTATTGTATCCGCTGACTGCTCCTATACTAATATTTACATCAAAGTTTATTTTATCTGTTCTTTGGTATTACAAGAACGCGGAGTTTGAGGTCTGAATATAGTCTTATCTCCTTTTACATTTGAGGACAGATCCATAAAGGTTTTCACCTTCCTCATAAGATGGTACAAAATTCCACATTTAAATTTTCATGATTCAATTGTTACCCAAATGTGAAGCAACTAACATGCAATGAAGTAAACTTGGCTCTTACCTTTCTTTCATTTATAAGTTATTCCATATTACAACCAAATTTAAGGGAATGCAATGTATGACACACATATGAATAAGGCTTGCTCTCCACCTTACCACAATGGTGTCATGGAGCCTTGTGGGCTCTAGCCATACCCCTGAGCAAGGAATTATTTTTGCTCCAAGATGATGAATGGAGCTTCTTCGTTTTCTTTTATTCTTATTTTCTTACAAATAGATAAGATAACATAGCATACATTTCATGCATCTTGGTTTTCTACTTTCTATTTTCTACCATAAATCATGCAATATGTCACATTCTTACAACAATTAACAAGAGGGAATGAAAGTAGGAAGGAAACTTATCTCTTATCTTTAGGTGGGGAAACTAAACTCCTTATCCTTCTTTCCTCTCCAAGCCACCTTGGTCACCATTCCTACCAAAGTTCTCCAAGAGGAGAAGTGGGTAACACCTTCCTCATTCTTCCTCTCCAAAATATATAGGGGTTTCAACTTGTAACCTTTGGATGGGGAGGTGTGGAGTATATCTACCTTCATCAATGAGATTCTTTTCCTTATTGAAGAAGAAACATGCACTTGGACAACCCCTCCATCTTTCCATCCCATCCTCTCTTCAAAGCTTGTCACTCTCCATAATGAGGACTTTTCAGGGGTCAAATCATGTCCTAGGGGCACTATTGTATGCCTACTTGACCCCTACCACTATGGTATAGACCCTAGAGGGTTTATTTTTGCATTCCAACCAAGGAAATTGACCAACAACTCACTTGGCACACAAATAAATACCCTCTCAACCCAAAATATTAATCATCCCTTTTATATCAACCCTTGCCACCTTACTCTATCAACTTGTTAAATTTATTTCCTTCTAAGCCTCGAAAGAGGGTTAAATTCATCACCACAAGGAGATGTATTTTGATCTAATCAATGGTCTTCCCTTCTCGTACCGACTCTTCCTTTCCTGCACATTACCAATGAAACCATAAGCAACAATTGTATATCACATTAATCTGTTAGTTGAAATAAGATTTAATTTTGCAACCATTTCATTTACAATTTCAACTCATATTCATAATTTATGATTCCTAACTCCTTCATGGTAGCATAAATAAAATTTCAAAATGAAAAGCAAGAATATTATCAAATAATCACACTATTTTTCATCCACAATACATTTTACCATCTATTTAGGAACACATAAAACAAATTAGAGATTTACTAATCACCTGCAAGGTGGGGCCTTGCATCCCCATCCCCTTAGCTTAGACTTCCTCCTGGAAGTCGTTAGGGTCTAAAACATAATCTTTATATAGAAATGCATGTAAATCTATTAAACATACCAATTACTTTACTTTCATGATGAAATAATTCAAAACATTTAACTATAAACACAAGACATCCCTTCCATGCATCAAACCTCTAAATAATGAGAACAAAATTTCTCACCATAGAACATTTGTCCAATATACTCATAATGTAGCAAATGCTAGTAATTATCCATGTGATTAACATTTTTGATTAAAAATTACACCAAAATATATTCAAAACATAGTAACATCCTTAGACACCCTTCAAGGCTCCCTTTTGCATCATAAACATCACTCATGATGTAAAAAAACATAATATTTTCGTTCTAATATCAATTCATGTCTTAGAATAGTGGTATCAATTTTTATTTATCACTTTCTTTCTCATATAATAGTAAAGTACTTTCACATGTCATTTATTTATAAATTTACCCATACATCACAACAATTACACATAATTCACATCACAAGGCTCAATGGGGTTTACAAGGATGGAGATTCTTAGATACCATAGCCATTAGGGAAGATGGTCTCAAGGCCCTTCTTTAAGGACCCTACCATACATCTCCTAGGTACCTTCTCTTGTTTGTGTAAGGGGGTTAGCCTCCAAGAGGAAGGTACAAAAAAATAATCATAGAACTAGGGAAAGAATGGATTAATGACCGTCCCATACCGGTCCCATTTAAAACCCCTTTCAAATAACTCATAATTCCCCAATGCATGTACTCCCCTATACGACTTGCCAAGGAACCCTCAAGATATGGCAGTCACATTACACCACACTTGCCAACAGTTAGAAAACACTAAGAAGCCTCAAACTGAGCAACATCAAATTATAAACCAATGTTTCAATAAACATAAAATTATAAATTCAAGAGGAAAACCATATAAAGATCAATTGCAGTTGCATTTCAACATTCCAATCTTAATTCAAAAACATAAATAAAATAAGTCCTTGAGGCAATGGACTGCGACAAATTTCAAATGGCTAAATAGCCCTTAATACAAGAGATGTAGAATTTAACATTGTTGGCATATAATAAAATAGAACATCAATTAATAAATTACCAATAATTCATATATTAACAATAAAACTTTTACATAACAAGCATCACATGACTTTGATAAAGCCACCTAAAGGGAGGAGGGGAATGGTGGTTCTCTAACCACATAAGTATAATAACATGCAATAAATGGTGGTCCCTGACCACATAAATATGATACCGTTCAATATCATGGTGGACTCATCCACATAGCATCAATACCCTGCATTGTTGAAGTATCCAAAATCTGTAATGAATATGGCCCAAGTAATTTCATCCTTTACCCATGGGTTATAGACAACAAGGAGTGGGTTTGCACTACGGACCAACCAGTGTGGCTCTCATGTGGGGGAGTAAGTTAGGAACACATCCAAGGGAAACCATGGAGTTCCCACTTGGGGCTCTCTCACCCCTCAACCCCTATTTATGCTAGCGGGCATCTCAATCCCGTAGGGGAGCCATATGCTAGGGGTACACATTTAACATATAAACAAGACTTACACAAGGAATTAATTCACATTACATTTAGTAGGCACACATCTACACATATCATGTTTACATTATTTCATAAGTAACTAGCTTACACAAAGGGTCATCACAAAGGGTACACATAGGGGATCATACATGATGTCCCCTCACCCTTATCCCAAGTTGGATACCTTGTATCTCGTACTTGGGGCACAACACATTGACTGGTTTTCCACTTCACAAGTCATAACACAATACACTTTATGAAATTCACCATATTATAGAACAAAATAATACACTTAAATGTATTCTAGATATTTTCTTTAAATAATATTCATTTTGCTTCTTAATTTTGGAGAGATCCACTCACTTTGCATAAGTAAAAGAAATCACTAGATGATGTGCAATGGTAGCTTGGATATATTAATCCATCTTCTGAGAACTCAATAATACTCGGTTCACTACACTTTCCATCATGCTAAGTTAATGTTTGGCATCACCTTTAATATCAAGATTGGTTTTCTATAGTTATACATACCATTCTTTCTCTTTTACTCATTTTTTTTGGTTATGTTCACAACATATTTATACGATAATACTACTATGTTTCTCACACCTGCTAAAGAAAGTTTCCTACTTAATAAGGAAGATTGCTAACCATTTTCATTTGAACATTGCAATGTCAGACAAGAAAGAAAACTCAATGCATAAAACACATGACAAATCATGAAATATTAATTCTTACAACTTATTGATGTAGCATAACACTATTTTTTAGTGCTTTTGTGTACTTCACTTCATTTCCTACATTTCTATCTATCTTCTTGGCTATTTGTGGAGGTGGGAACACCAAAACAGGGGTTTGACTGAGGCAAACCTTATACAGCCCCAACTCTCTCTCTCTCTCTCTCTCTCTCTCTCTCTCTCTCTCTCTCTCTCTCTCTTGTGTGCAGGTATTGAGGACATTCATGCATTGGAGGCTTCATCACTCACACATTCGTAAGTGTTTCTCTTCCCTTCTTCTTCTTGTCCTTATCGTTCTTATTTATGTCTATTTCAGCTTCATCTCTTTCTGGCACTTTCTATAAGTTCTTACTGATCAACTTAGAAGTAGCCACTTGGCTGTTTTCTGAGATAAACCTGCTTTCTGGTATGTACGAGACGTTAGCGTGCCTCAGGGATGCCAGTGCGCTGTGTTGTCGTCTGTATTCTGCGTTGATGTCCTTTGGTTGAGAGCTTGTCGATTTGTCTAGAGAATCTCTGTGACCTGCTCTTTCTGATTCTAGAGCTCTCGTCAATGTCCTTTGAGGTAGTTTAGGGAAATTCACCCCATAAGGCTCTTTGATTGAAGAGAACTCGTGAGTAGCGAATCCCCCTACTCTAAATTTTGGTGAACCCAATGTGAGGAATAGTGTTCTTCAAAAAACTAGGAATTTATTTACCCCTACTTGGCAAGGTCATAAATTTTGACTTGCACTAACTCATTTGATTGCAAAATCCGACGAAACCTTCAGACAAAAGCTATATAATCAGATGTATCATCGAGCACTTGTGCGAATTTTCATTTTTAAAAAATTTTATCCTCGACGTTCATTGGAATTTCGATGAACCGCTTTTTTCGTCTACGTTTCGACGAAGATCTTTTGCCGAAATTTTGACGGACCTGCAAAGTTAAATTATGGCGGGCATAAATAAAAATGAGCTCGACTATTTATTGCGACAATGTTTTGCTCGACAGTTTTCTTGGGGAAAATCAGAAGAAACTCAAGAAGATATCGCTAGGTTGAGGGTAGTCATTGTCTTTTTCCAGAATTCATTTGTGAAGTCAGATTTGTACTCCCAGGTTTGAAAATCATATTTTAAAGCAACATCTCATCAGATTTCATATTTAGTCTTGTGCATTTTTAGAATTTCATTTCCAGATTTAGACCTGACTTCACAAATTCTTTATAAGGGAATTGTTTATAACTGATGGAAAATTCTTGATGGATTTGGACAAAGATTATATTTGCAAGGTTTCAATTTTAACCCTAATGATCAATTTTCAATAGATTTGAGAGCCATAGCTAGATAATATCAAAGGTGTTGGTTGTTTTTTACTATAACCAAGTTTATCTTCTAAACACATAGCATATAAAATCTCAGATAATACTACCTTACAATACCATCAATTTATATTCTAACCCAATACTACTTATCAAATCCTTATATGAACATAGTCACCTATAACCTCACTCAAGCATTTTAATTAATTCCTTGAATTAAAGCCAAAATGAGAATTACACACACCATAACAGTGAGATGAACAAAATAACCCTTGATCATTTTATTCAAGATAATAATATATTAATACAATGGAGATACATGACCTTGAAATAAGTAATTTTCATTCAGAAGCTAATACTGTCTTGAAAATTAAGTACCCATGAAACTAAAACCTACAACAGAATGACACCAAACTTAAGAATAGTATCTTCACTATAATATTAGGCTCTTTACAAATTCGCTCTGCAACTTCACTTAGACTCAACCTAAAGATATCTAGCTTGCTAACTCGTATTTTTGGTCCTAAAATCCTTCTTATGGGGAAAATGAAGGAGCAACAAGCATCAGACCAGAAATACACTTGTCACTGGTCACTTGGACAGCCTTATGACATTTCAAAAATTGGTTACAACAACTGATTCTTTGGAGAATCTTCTTGTTCATCCCATCCACTGGAGAATAATTATTGCATTTGCCAAACTTCGAAAACTTGCACCAAAACTGCCACCAAGACATAGCCAAAATTTTTTATAACCATAACCGCTGAGCTGTTAACTGTCGGTTGTAGACTTTGTCCTATTCTTGTTTAGTTAAGTACTTTTCTACCCATCCTTGATATTCCTCATCCGTTGGCCAATTAAAATTTACCACCTCATCTACCTTGGCACTGTAAGGTGTATACTTTACTACTACTTGATTCACCTCCCTTTCAAAAGATTCCAAAAATGTGCTAGTGTTAATGATTTTATCCATACTACTCATCAGCATGTCATAATTTGAGTCATCACAAATCAATTTGATTTGTGCATTGATGATTTCATCTACCCTATCCTACCATTGCTGCAATGATCTAACATTTCCTTGGGCATCTACAATATCTGGTAAAGATGTGTCACTCCAGTCATCAAAACTCTTTACCAACTCTTTAATCCTCCTGCTGAAATCATCAGGTAAGGCCTGGAAACCTTGCAGTGACTTCACAAAGTCTTGAGTAGGCCTTAATTGTTGAGGCCTATTAGCTGCATTTTGAGAATTTCATTTCCAGATTTTGTTGTGCAAGTTCAATATTCTTATTTTAGGAGTCTAACAGTTGGAAATCATAGTAAAATCAAAATTTAATAATTTCTGGAATTAGCATTTGAAAGTGTTTTTTGGGGTCATTAACTTCAGACTATCTTCTCTTTTGTAGGTGTGGTTGCATGCCGAATTTTTTTGGTGTAAAATATCATAATTATTATATTTTGTTACGTGTGTATGATTATAAATTATTGGAGTGTGAGTTTGATATTTTTTGAAGATCTAAATATTCAAGCTTGGTAAAGAAAAATCATGTTAGATAATATTAGTCTATGACAAAATAAAGAGTCACTTGATAGATTGTGGGCTAGATTCAAAAGAAAGGGTGATGGGAAATGTTATTGTCCTTGCAATAATTTCAAGGGCTTAAAGACAAGAAGACTTTTAATCACAATAGCTGAGAAACATTGTAGGCAACATGGTCACGTTGAAGGGGGGGATGGTTATTGTCCATTGGTAATTTGTTTATTATATGTGTTTATATTGATTGAATTTGTAAATGTTTATATTGTTTTAACATTTGATAGATATAAAAAAAATCACTTGCTCATGATCATGGTTTATTTGTGTCTATCATTATTATAAAGGTGGGGCGCCCTAGGGCACATGATATGGATTATCACGGCCCGAAGAATTTGGTTTTGCAAGCGAAAGAACATGGAGCTGTGAATATCGAAGATGAAGTTAATGATCCTATGGAAGAAGATGATCATGCGCTAGAAAACACAATTGAAGATGATGGTACAAATACATTGATCCATGACACATGTAGTGGCACATCTGATCATGTTGATCGAGATGACTTTGATGATGTTCATGATTTACCTATACTTGAGAAGGCATACAAGCCCCTTTATGAAGGCTCCCAAATAACTCTTCTCTTTGCTGTATTTTTGCTGGTAAACTTGAAGGTTATGAATGGTTTATCCAACATAGCAATCTCACGGATGTTAAGGTATGTCATATATGTCATCTTTTTTTATCTATTTTAATTGTTGTTAGTTCATCGCTAGTAAATAAAGGATGAAGTATGTACCATTAATATTCTTTATATTAAGAAATTATTTTTTGTTGTAGATTGATTGGTGAATTTTTGTTACCACCATCAAATATTTTACCTCACTCATACCAATTCCAATTGTGCCAAGCGTGCCACTCGGGTGTCTTCGTCAGTGATGAGATTTTTGAGGGAGATTCGGAGTGAGGGGATTTCAACTTCGATTGGCAAGATGGCTTTAGCGCCATAGAAAAGAGAGTATGGAGTAGCACTGATAGGGGTGCAGATGGATGTACGGTAGGCCCAAAGAGCGGGATGGATATGGAGGTGCCAATCGCGGCTAGTGCTATTGACCATCTTCTTAATGATTTTGATCAATGTTTTGTTTGTTGCTTCTGCCTGTCCATTACCTTGTGGGTAATAGGGAGTGGAACAACGATGTTGGATATGATATGTGTCACAAAGGATCTTCATACACTTATTTTTGAATGGCTTTCCATTGTCAGTGATGATGGCGGTGGGGATACCATACCTATAGAGGATATGGTAGAGGATGAACTTAGAGATCTGAACACCAGTGATTTGAGTGAGTGGAATGGTTTCCACCCACTTGGTGAAGTATTCAATGACTGTGATGATAAAGGTGTGTCCATTAGAGGATGGAGGGTAGATCTTTCCAATCAAGTTGAAACCCCATTGTGAAAACGGCCAAGGTGTCATGATGGGTTGGAGGTCTTGTGCTGGAGCGTGAATCACATCTGCATGTTGTTGACACGGAAGACACTTTTTGACATACTCACAAGCATCCTATTCCATTGTGGGCCAATAATATCCTACTCTAAGAATCCATTTGGCTAGGGCCATACCATTAGAATGGGCTCCACAAATACCACTACGCACTTTTTTTAATGTCGTACGGGCTTCAATTTCATCTAAACAACGAAGGAGAGTTCCATCATATCCACGTCGATAAAGTGTATCACCGATAATGGTGTAATGGGCAGTGCATTGGATAAATGATTTACATTGGTTTCTCGTAAGATCAGGGGGGAGGGTGTTGTCATGAATATAGGTGTAAATCTTGTGGTACCAAGGGGATTCAAGACCTACAATAGCACACACCATGTCACTCTCAGGGATATCGTATGCTGGAATTAGGAGTTGCTCGACCAGGAACTGACAATTTGTGCAATCTTTTGGCATGTTGAGGAGAGAACCAATGGTAGCCATAGCATCCGCTACCTTATTCTGGAGTCTCGGGATCTGCTCAAATTGGATGGAGGTGAAGTATTTTTTGAAGTCATCCACCATTCATTAGTATGGCAACAAATTTTCATCTTTTGTTAGAAACTCATCGTTGACCTGTTTTATGACCAACTGGGAGTCACCAAAAACTTACAGATGAGTGATGTGCCATTGGACTGCAATTCTGAGGCCTGTGAGAAGGGCTTCATATTCAGAGATGTTGTTGGTGCAGGGAAAAGCCGGTCTGAATGATTTTGGTATGTAATCGCCTTGGGGGGTGATAAGCAAGACTCCTGCCCCCGATCTATTATGAGTGTGTGATCCATCAAAGTACAGTGTCCAAGTGGTGGCTTCTAAGACTGCAAATACTCCTTCATCTGGAAATTTAGTTTCTATGGGATAGGCATCCACTAATGGGGCATCTGCCAACTGATCCACTATTACTTGTCCTTTAATGGCCTTTCTATTCACATATTCTATATCAAACTCACTAAGGAGCATGATCCATTTAGCCATTCGACCAGTCAGGGCTGTCTTGGATAACAGGTACTTAAGGGGATCGACTTTCAATATCAATTTTATAGGATGGCTAAGCATATAGTGGCATAGCTTTTGTGTGTTGAAGACCATAGTGAGGCATTCTTTTTCCATTGGTGAATAATTGAGTTCATACCCGACCAGTGTTCGGCTAATGTAATAGATCGCCCATTCCTTTGAGGAGTCATCATGTTGTGCCAATAATGCCCCCAATGCAACTGATGTGGCAGATATGTACAACAAGAGGGGTTTTCTAGGGATAGGTGGCATCAAGATCGGCGGGTGGGCCAAGTATCCTTTGATCATGTCAAGACCCAACTGACACTGTTGATTCCACTTGAAGCTGGTGTCTTTCTTGAGAAGGTGGGTGAATGACTGACATTTATCTGCAAGTTGGGCTATAAACCAGCAGATGGATTGTAGTTTCCCTTGGAGGCTCCTTAATTGTTTCAGGTTTCTTGGTGGAGGCATATCCATGATAGATTTTACCTTAGCCGAGTCAACCTCGATGCCTCTTCGGGACACTATGAAGCCCAAGAGTTTCCCTGATGTGACACCGAACACACGCTTTTTTGGATTCAGTCGAAGCTTGTACTATTCTAATCGCTCGAAGATCTGTTTCAAAATGGCAAGGTGCTCTTCTCTGGTTCCAGATTTTTCCAGCAGGTCATCAACATAATCTTCCATAATGATGTGGATAAGGTCATGGAATATAACTGTCATTGCCCGTTGATATGTTGCCCCCGCATTTTTGAGACCAAAGGGCATGACATTGTAACAAAAAGTACCCCAAGGTGTTGTAAAAGCGATTTTATGTTGATCTTCAGGGGCAATCCGGATCTGATTGTAGCCAGAGAAGCCATCCATGAGGGATAGCATCTCATGTCATGCAGTGATGTCGACCAACATGTCGATGTTAGGCAAGGGGAAGTCATCTTTTGGGCAGGCTTTGTTAAGATCTCAGAAATCCATACAAATTTTGATGTCTCCATTAGGTTTAGCAATAGGTACTCTATTGGAGATCCAATCAGAGTAATCAATGGGTCAAATAAAACCAACATCGAGTAATTTTTCCAATTCTTTCTTAACTAGTAGTGCCACCTGTGGGTGCATCTTTCAAAGCTTCTGCTTGACAAGTTTGGCATCTGAACGAACATCCAAATGATGTACAAAAAGGTTAGGATCCAGGCCAGGCATATCAGAATAAGCCCATGCAAAGTTTATAACCCCTTCTTGAAGAATGTGGACAATGGTGCGATATTCTTCTTCAGATAGAGATTTGGCCACATAGGTGATCCTTGGAGTTTCTTCTATCTCCAAATTCACCTCTTGTGTTTCTTCAATGAGAATTGAAGATTGCTCAGATAATTTTGTTCCTACAAGGGGAAGATGAACTTCCCCATCTTCCAGTGCCGTATTACGGTTTTCATTGTCAGATACATCCTTTGCTTTTCCTTTTTCGTAGTCAAAAAGCGCCTCGGTGAGGTTTTCACTTGATGACCCATTTTTCTTTTGTTTCTTTTTGTTTTTGTGATTAGGGTGTTCATCTTCCCCCAATCCCATTAGATGTATGTAGGTATCCTTTGAGGGAAATGTGCTGACAGGTGCGCTACCTTGTAGGTCATGATCGATAAGCTTAGGATGTTTAAGGGATAAAGTTATGGTACACACAGATAAGCATTCAAACATGGCGGGGAGGTCAATGTGATTTAGATCATCGTACGTGTGTATGATGGACTCTTCCTCTGGTATGTCTTTGAGGGAACCGTTGTCAACACTAACATTGTTAGAAGTGCTCAAGGATGTTGCACGACCCTTCTATTTGGTATCATAACCCAAGCCCGAATTTCTTAGTTGGATGGTAGTTGCTTCAATGGGCAGATGTTTTCCTTGTTCTTCTGCACCAAGGCCTCCGCCTTGGTAATGACACTTTTCAATGAACTTAGAGGCATGTGGATAGACTTCTTGAAAGTATTCTATAAGAGGACGTGGTGGCTCAGGTTCCTCCTGATAAACCCATTGACTGATATCGTCGTCCATTTGATCCTGGAGGGATCCCAAATCATTGAATGTTGTTGACCCCATGTTCTTGGAAGTGAGGGTAAGTGTCTTTTCTTCCATTTTTGGTAGCGGCAGAATTGGTTGTCCATATGTGTGGGGCAAAGGTGGCATGGTTGCCACATTGAGTGTGGTATGCATTTCGTATTCGCCACATCCCTTATTTATGATCTGGACCTTGGTGACGGTGGAAGTAGGTGTGGATGATGGTGGGGATGAAGTGTTTAGTGTATCGGTGGATGGGACAGGATCAGATGTTGGGGATGCTCCCATTTCAACTCCTAGGCAGTAATGTGAATGTGGAAAAGAAGCTTCCAAGGCATGACAATATTCAAAAGGCTGAGGGTCAGCTTGTATGGTGACTTCCATTCCTTGAAATGAGAACTTTAAGCATTGCTGATAGGTGGATGGGACAACTTGCATAGAATGAATCCATGGATGACCAAGAAGGATGTTGTATGGAAGTTCAAGGTCCAGAACATGACACATAGTGTATTGTACAATGGGGCCCACTTGAATAGGGAGGAAAATAACTCCTTCAGAATCTCATTCTGCATTATCATATGCCTTGATGGTGATAACTTGTTTTCTGAGATCAGCTTGGGTGTATCCAACCTGTTGTATGAATTTTAATGTACAAAGATTTAAGGCTAAACCATTATCTACCAGTACCCTTTTTACTTTTTGAAAATTGACACCGACCTTGAGATGGAGGGGGCGGTTGTGGCTTGAATCAAGATGTGGCATGTCCTTTTGGCTAAAGGCTAACTAATAGGTGGATGAGAGATTGCCTACCAATGCTTGAAATTGGGTAGGGTCAATATTATCAGGCACTTGTGTGCTTTGCAAAGCCTTAGTTAAGATATCTTGATGTACGAGAGATGACTTAAGCAGATCCAAAATGGATATTTGGGTTGTAGTCTTACCTAGATGGTCTAGGATGTTCTATTGGGAATTGGCGAATGGTCGTTGGGTAGATGGAGGTGTTGTTGGGACTGTGATGCGGGTTCGCTAAGTGGTAATAGCACATTGTGGATCTTTTCCTTTAACATGTATCATGGATACACGTGGCTCCACTTGTTCTACATATGAAACCACACCTTGATAATTGTATGGCACATTTTTGTAGCTGATTTTATTGGTATTGTTATTTTGCGTGTTATTATTGCTAGGTCCAGGATTTGAGTTGGACGTACTAGGACCCTGATTATCGTTAGGAAAGGCATTTTGATATATTTGCAGTTGAGCATTGGACGAAGATGCTGCGTTAGCATCTACATGGATTTCACCTCGATCGATGAGGCCTTGAATGTAGGTTTTTAGGCCTTGACATTTATCTAAGGTATGCCCCTTAATCTTGTGAAATTCACAATATTCGTTGTCTTTAAACCAAGCAGGCTTGGGTTTAGACATATCAAGGGGTTTGGTGATAGCATATGTGATAGGATAATTAGCTTGAAGCAGCTTGTTAAACACCACACTAAGGGGTTTGCCCAACTGAGTGAACTGTCGCTTGTTTCCCCCTTGGTTGTTTTGGTTAGATTGTGGTCGTGTTGCTCCTCGGGGGACGGATATGGCGTTTTGGACTAACGGTTGTTGTTGAGGAGGGTATCTTTGTGTGGTGGTGGCCACTTGAACATGTTTGGTGTCGGTGACACCGTCATTGACAAATTTTTTATTTCTATTCCAATAACGAGGTTTATCCCCAAAGGATTTCTCTCTATCAGAATTTAAATGTTTGACTTGCCCTTTTGCAACAAGGGCTCGTTCTAAGATTGGGCCCTTCTCCACAAGTCCCGCAAAGGTGGTGATACAATGGAGTTGGAAATTGTGAGCCATATCCGGGTGGGAGTTTTCGATAAATAACGTGACCATGTCTTTTTCCGTTGGTGGGGATTTCATCCTGCTAGCCAATGCATGCCATCTTTGCAAGTAGCTTGTAAAGGTCTCTCCATCACGTTTTTGTTCTTTGAGGAGATCAAGTGTGTCAATATATTTCTCTAGATTAAAAGAGAAGTGAGAGACAAACTGTTCGGACAATTGTGCAAAGGTTTTGATAGATCCCTTTTCAAGACCCATAAACCAGTTGAGGGCAACCCCTTGTAGACTTTTAGGGAAAAGTTGGATAAGATAGTTATCGTTATGCATGACCTCTTGGAAATGAGCATAAAATTATTGAAGGTGGGCTTTAGGATCCTTGGTTCCTTTGTATTTATCGAATTTGGGTATCTCAAAATGTTTGGGAAAAGGAATCAAGGAGATGGAGGGATCAAAAGGATAAGGACATATGTCCTCAAACTTGAATGATTGTTTACCCGCTCCAGCTTGTAAGTCCCTTAATGTTGCTTTTACTTCCTCTAAGTCCTTGTTGACAGGAGTCGTGGGAGTCAAAGTGGATTGATTGTATGGATAATGTTGTGGGTATGATGAGGACGGCCCTACCGTTGTTGGATCATAAATGGGTTGAGTCGGATATGAATGCGTTGGTTGATTGTAGGTGGATTGATAGCTGGATGATTCATTGTGTTGAGTGGGAGCCACTTGTTGTTGATAGTAGGAAACAAGAGAGGGGTCCTGTTGTTGCATAGCATTTTGGTAATGCATAGAGCTAGGGCCTCTTTGTGGACGTGATGATGGTTGTTGGTAATATGAAGTGTAAGGTGCCCCCTGTTGGTGAGTTTGTTGTTGTTGAAAGTAGGGCAGATAGGATTGGTATTGTTGTGCAATGGTGGGTTGTTGCGTGGCATATGGGTATGGATTTGATGTTTGTTAGTGGAGATGATGTTGAGGTTGTGAAAGATTGGTGTAAAGTGGCGGTTGGGTATGCGTTTGGTTTTGCACATTCTGATGAGGATTCATGTGGGATGGAATAGTATATGTGCTTGTGGGATGATAGAGGTACTTAGTAAGCGGATTATGATGTGTTTGTGTAGGGATATGTACATGTTGTTGTGGAGGTCATTGTTGTTGTTGATGAGGTGGGTGAGATAAGATATGTTGTTGTTGTTGAGATGGGTGAGATGGGATGTGTTGTTGTTGTTGAGATGGGTGAGGTGAGATGTGTTATTGTTGTTGAGATGTATGCTGCACCACTTGATGTGATGGTTGTGTGAGAACGGAAGTGTGTTGCGGATGTTGTGGATGCAAGTGTTGAGATGAAGCTATAATAGTAGCAACATGTGGTGGTGCTGGTAGTGTGGTGGATTGGTGTGGATTATTTGGAGGTTTTTGAAATGCAGGAGGTAGCACATTGGTAAGTGGAGGTGTGCCCCCAGTATTAGAATATGGGGGAGGAAGCGGTGGAGCAGATGGGATGTATGGCAGCATGCCGTAAGTATGGGGATCATTAGGATCGGGTGGTGGAATAGTAGATGTTGTGGTTGGAAGACGAGGATATTATTGGACTTGATGGATGATATCATTTCCAAGTTTGGGGTGGTACCAATTTTCAGTGAGTGCACCTTCAGGAATGTAGGAATTTTCTGGAACATTTTGTGAGGTTTGTGGGTCAACAAATGGGGGAAGGGCATATTGTGATGTATTGAAACCAGATGGTGGTTTGACTCCCTTCATGAGTAAGGTGGCAAGGATCTTATCCCCACGTTCATTTAGGAGATGATCCGTCATTTGGACATTGGCAGGATTATTGAGATATTCATCAATGGTAACTTCGGGTTGATTGACCATGTTTTCGTCACTAGGTGGTGTGATATTTTGGATGTCGGTGTTTGATTGAGATGAGACATTGTTATGGGGATCGTGTGGAATGTTATTAGGATCTTGAGGGAAATTTGGTTGGGAACCTTGAGTTTGCTAGTTTTCCATTTGCTTTTTTGTTTGTGAACGGGTTTGAACGGGCATGAACGTGGAAAACAATTAGGTGATTTCAAGATGCAATCTCTAAAGGATGATCTAGGTGATGATTTGGATTGATTGATTTAGATTGGATGGTGGATCAATTGATAATGTATCAATTTGATGATTTGGATTGGGATTGAATTGATTGGATGATGAGATTTTGATTGGATTTGGATAGATTGGATTGGATTGGATGATGGATCAATTGATGATGTATCAATTTGATGATTGGATTAATGATTGGATTGTTTGGATCAAATGATGATGTATCAATTTGATGATTGGATCGAGGATTGGATTTGTTTGGATCAAATGATGATTGTAGATGAGGATTGGATTTGATTGGATCAAATGATGATGTATCAATTTGATGATTGGATGATGATGGGATTTGATGATTTGGATCAAATGATGATGTATCAATTTAATGATTGGATTGTTTGGATAAATTGATGATGTATCAATTGGATGATTGGATGATGATTGGATTTGATTGGATCAATTGATGATGTATCAATTGGATGATTGGATGATGATTGGATCAATTGATGATGTATTAATTGGATGATTGGATTGTTTGAATCAATTGAATAAGATTGGATTTGATGGATCAATTTGATGATTGGATGATGATTGGATTTGTTTGCATCAAATGATGATGTATCAATTTGATGATTGGATTGTTTGGATCAATTGATGATGTATCAATTGGATGATTGGATGATGATTGGATTCAATTGATGATGTATCAATTGGATGATTTGGATGAGGATTGGTTGATGGAGGGGATCCTAAAACCTGATTTGGAAATAACCCTAAGTGACTTATGACATTGGTTGATTGGATTAAATCAATGATCACGGCGCCGAATCCGCCTTGAGATGGAAGGGGATTGATTTGGGCCAATGATGTTGACTTACAACAAAAATCCGCCTCAAGATAGAAGCAGATTGATTAGGTTGAAGACAAGGATTGATATGTAAGATAATGATCAAAATTAACGCCTTGGTCAATTTGGGAGATAACTCCTAAAACAAGGTTTAAGGGATTTTGTGTTGAGAGATGATGATGAATGCAAAGGGAAGATGTGTTGTTGGAAATGTTTAGGTCACACGATAAGATGGGTATCCCAAATGGTGGAATGATCAATGTGAATGTGGTAAATGGACGTTTTAGAAAGGTTAAATGGAGGTTTGGAATGGTCAAATGAATGTTTGGATTGGTTAGATGAATGTCTAGGATGATCAATTGGTCAAATGGAGACTTTGGGGGTTCACATGGGGATTTGGAATGGTCAAACGGATGAAATAGTCTATTCAGCAGGGCGTATCCGCACTTCTGCAGTAAAAACTGTCAGAAACGTTGGATTGCAGGGGCGTATCCGCACTTCTGCAGAAAAAAATGCTAATACAGGGGGGCAAATTCGCTCCTTTGTAGTGGAAAATGTTGAAACAGGGGGGCAAGTTCACCCCTCTGCAGTGGAAAATGCTGAAACAGGGGGGCAAGTTCGCCCCTTTGCAGTGGAAAATGCTGAAATAGGGGGGCAAGATCGCCCCTCTACAAGAATAGTGACTTGGTTTGGAATGAGGGATTATGGAAAAGACTTGGAATGACTCAATGAAGGTTTGACTTATCAAAATTTACTGGTTTTCACAAAAAGATACTTTGAACAAGCACAATCCTATGATTAGTATTAAGGGGTATGGCCGACAAAGGTCTTACTCTAGGATGAACAAGGTTTCTAGGGAGTCCTCAATATACGCTTAGTACGTGAGGTGCAACTGTGAACACTAGTCCGTCACAAGCGTGAGTCGGGAACCCTAGCGAAATATTGAAAGGCTCGGACCAACTCTTCACATCTATCTAGGTATCACCCTAGCTTCGACGTTCCACCAATTACGATGCAACTGGATTGGGGTACAGCTTTGGCTCTCCCCCCTTTATATACTCCGCCAGTATGTGTGGTTGGGATCGTCCCTTGGGGTGATGAAATCCCCAAGCAGGTCCCGCTAAGAAGAAGACACTAATTATTCCCAACTACCCCCTTCGGATCCGCACAAAGTGCAAAGGGAGAAGGTGAAAACAAACTAATGCCCCCTTAGGGCAAAACAAATAAAACAAACACAACAAGCAGCAAATGTTACTTTTCCCTACTTATACTAAGTAAATAGATAAAGCATTAAGGAAAGACTTCAAAAATCATAATAAAACAAAGGCCCTGCAAGCAAATGTTAGTTGTTTTATCTTTTTCCCTTTGTGTTTTTCAGCAAAATACTCAAGATATCAGCAAGAAATCTGACTTCACCCACCAACAAACAGGGTTAGAGGATTAGAGCACAAAACAACAAAAGAAAGGGACAAAAACGAAGCTAAAATGCACTTTTTTACCTTCTCGAATGTGTTGTTTAGGGAAAATCCACCCCTCTGCAGTGAAAAATGTTGAACTGGGTGGGCAAATCTGCCCCTCTGTAGCAAAAAGTTAGCAAAAACGTTGGATCATGAGGGCGTATCCGCACTTCTGCAGGGGCGTATCTGCACTTCTGTAGAAAAACAATTAGGAAAACGTTGGATTGCAGGGGCGTATCCGCACTTCTACAGTAAAATAGTTAGCAAAATGTTGGATTGTAGGGGCGTATCCGCACTTCTGCAGAAAAAAATAGTTAGCAGAACGTTGGATTGCAGGGGCGTATCCACACTTTTGCAGAAAAATAGTTAGCAGAACGTTGGATTGCGAGGCGTATCCACACTTCTACAGTAAAAACTGTCGGAAACGTCGGATCGTGAGGGCATATCTGCACTTCTGCAGTAAAAACTGGCATAAATGTTTGATCGTGAGGGCGTATCCACCCCTTTGTAGCGCCCGTGAGGGAAAATCCGCCCCTCTGTGACCTGAACCTGCAAACAAGCTAAACAACAACAAATGTAGAAGAAAGAGACCCTTTTGTGGGTCCCACCGGGCGTTCCAAAAATGTGATCCTAATAAAATGCTAAGTCCTAATGTGAGATGCTAGATAAAAACTAATAATTCAATAAGAGAAAATAACAAGATAAAAGGGCACCTCAGTGATTAGCCTAAGAAAATGGATAACATGAAAGCAAGATAAACAAATTGATTGTTGTTTGTTATACCTTCATGTTGTTGCTTCCTTGGTTGGCCCTTGATCTTTCGATGTCTTGTTTGCTCCTTGGATGGCAATGGAGTTAAATGGATGCAAGATGATATGCAAAGTGGATGAGGATATGATGATTATGAGATGAGAGCTCAAATGGCAAATTGACAAGAGTTTGGTAGCAAAAGACTTGATCCCCAAAATGGAAGAAATGAGGGGGTATTTATAGGCTAATTGAAATTCTCTAGAGAATTCAACGGTTGAGATTGATCCAACAAGATCAAGATGAAGGGCTATGGTGAGTTGAGGACTCGCAAGCCCTCACATCTTGACATGTGGAATGTGAGATGTCTTAGGGTGGAGTGATGTGGAAATGAGGTGGAGGAGAAGGACAAAAAGTGGAAGAGAAGTACATGAGGTGGATGAAGGACAAGTACCTTTGAGGTACCTTGGGAGATGAGAAGTTTTCCTCAAAAAGGAACTTCTTGTCCCCAAATGAGGATGAAAGAGACTTTTGAGAGATTTTAGAATTCCTCAAAAATCTCCATGGGAAAAAAAGGAAGTGGTTGGAAGAATAAATGCAAATTAAAAATTTACATTCATTGGAGAGTTTATTGGGTAAAAGAAGGTCTCCAAAAAGCTGGAGATTTTTTCACATGTGGGTGATGTGACAAGTCCAAGGTTCTAGAAGTCCTTGGCACATGTAAAGTGATAGGTCAAGCTTTCTAGAATCTTGCATGGGGGATGGGGAAGACCTTGGAAAGACAAAAGTGAATTAAAAATTCACATGGGGAAGAGAGGAACCTTGGGAAAATAAATGTGAATTAAAAATTCACATGGGGAAGAGAGTCCAGGCTAAAAATGGTAAGTGGGAAGGTTGACCATAAAAGGTAAGCTAAATGTGGCTAATGATTCTGATTAAGGTTGTGCAAACACAGGATTAGGATAATTAATGAGAGATTAGAGGCAAGTGGGAGATTATGGAGGATGTGACACTTAATCAAGATTAAGTGGTGCACATCCTCATCACAGATGAATTAATTTAATCTGGATTAAAAGAGGGTTATGAAGAATGTGACAAGGAGAGAGAAAAAGGGGAATTAAAAATTGATTTTAATCCAAATGGGTTAAAAGACTAAATTAAATAATTTGTCATATTTATTTAATTTAGAGAAGAAAAGGGATAGGGTAAAGTATTAAATTTATTTAATTACATACTTTAGGAACCTTAGGCAGAAAATAAAATAATGATTAAATAAATTATTTAATCACTATTAATGACATTGATGGATAGAGTAGACGATTTTGATTATATGGAAGTGATCAAATTTTGTTGTCTACAATTAATATAAAATAAAATATTAAAATAAGATACTGAATTGAATCAAGATAATGGACAACGAGTTAAACCAATTAAAACATAGAAAGATTTTGCATGCGTAACTTCGAACTAATGTCAAAAAGGGGAACTTGCTTGATTAAGTAATTGTGCTTGATTTTTGTTTTGGAAAGTCGAATCAATTTCCTTGTTCTTATAATGATCGTTTTGGAGGTTTTTCAAGGGGATTTTTTTTAGGAGTTTCAAACAAGAACTAGGTTGGAAGCAAAATTCTTTGGTAGAATAGTGGCATTCTTGTGAATTGTTTGGAGGAGGAAACTTCATTCACTTTTTTTTGGGTCCGAGAAGGGAGAAATTGTAGATGGTTGACGAAGGATGGCATCATATCATCCAACTTGGGGGAAACCAATTTTTATAGATAATTTTTTTGCCCTCCTCATGAAATTACTCTTGTTTCAATTGTTTTGGTGAGAAAATCTTAGAGAACAACTCTTGTGCCTCTATTAAGTGTGGTTGCATGTTAGGCTTGTCATTTTCCGTTATATGACATTGTTGTCAAAACCTTCGCTTTTACTTTGGTGATTCTTTTGGTATTGTGATTAACTTTCAATGGATGTAATTTAATTTGGGTATTTGATGAATTTTCTCTCTTCTTTGAACCGATTGAGCTTGGCTTTCCTCCCTTCAGCTTGTTGACAATGCATTGTTTGTTCTTCTATCTGAGTCGATCATGCATCTTAATAGAACCTTAGTTGTCTTTATTTTGTGTATTTTGGTTTATGTACTGAATCAGCCCGCACTCTTCTTTTTGTTGGCCTTAGTCTATTATTTCAACAATCTTATTCTTTTGTGTTGCCTTTAAATGTATGGGTATCTACCTTTCCTCAACATGATTCATCCTTTTGCAAATTGCTTGAAAGTTTTTGTAGCCATTCCAATCCATTTCCAGTAGTGTGCATTTAATGATCAACTTTATTCATAATGCAATGAAGGGTACTGAGATGTGAGGTCTGCACACCCCTCCTCCTCTTATGTCATTGTTTAAAATGATGGAAATAGTTCACATCTCTCCAAGCGATATCTCTTGCAACAATCTTGGAGGTAAATCAAATATTATTCATGAGGAAGCCCACTTTGTCACTACATTACCAATAGCCAACGAAATGTGGAAATCTAATCTAAGCACCTTTAGAACCTCCACCTTTGTGTTGTGAGAGTCATTGTACGTATTTTTAATTGGATGGTTCTCATTCTACTATTTTGACACTTTATCAACTCCTATCTTGTTATTGAGGTTTGTTTTATGTTGGAACACATTTGTCATTGCATCAAAGAATCGATCTATTAATGTTAGATACAAACATCAGAGATAAGCGGATCCACATAAGGCATTTAGTCCATATCTCAAATCCGAAGGGAGACACTACTAATTAGTTCAACAATCCCCTTAGCATCACCCGAAGGGATTTGAACCTATGAAATGGACTAATCGCTAGTGTCTCCCTTCAGATTCAGGATATGGACTAAATGCCTTTTGTGGATCCGCTTATATTAGACAATAATGTTCAAATATTATATTTTAATTTTTAATAATCTAATATATTATATTTTTAATTTTTAGTATATATTATATTAAATTAACATAGAATATATTAAATTAATTTTGTGATGAGAGAAAATTATTTTGATCTTTAAATATATTTATTTTTTATTAAAATATTAATAAACTATTAGTTCAAATAATATTACAGTGTTTATTTATATAATATATTAAGATATAACATTTTCATTAGTGAGAAGTTGATTTTAACATTTGAATAAATTTTTCAGTAACAATCATAACTTTTTGTTTGATAAAATACAATTACAATTTTATAATAATAATATTATGTTGTAAAATATATTTTTTTAAATTAAAAATATTGTGAAAACTAATTATCTTCAATTTGACGGAGCTTAAATTTTATCTCATTAATATGAAAAATCAAAAATTTGAACTATATATTGAGCCCTTATAAAAAATGGATATTTTATTTAAATAAAAATAAATTAGATAGTTACATAAATTCATCCGCTAAAATCTTGGAAGTAATTCAAACCGTGCTTGTTTTGTTCCATTGGCAACTCTATAAAGTCAAAATTGCAAGCAACCATTTTTTTAATTTACAAATGCTAATAATATTGGATGGTTAATAATTGAAAGGAGACAGTTATATTCAACTAATTAAACATACTTGCCCTTGGTTTTATTTTTGGTAAAAGAATTCGGGTTTAATTTACAAATGTTAATAATATTTGACAGTTAATAATTGAAAGGAGAGTTATATTCAACTAATTAAACACACTTGCCCTTGGTTTCATTTTTGGTATAAGAATTTTCGTAGGAAAAGAAATTATTTGTTTATGATGATAATCAAAATGAGAAAGAAGCAAAGACTACATACACTAAATTTGTAACGTCATTGGAGTGTTTTTCAGCAATGCAACAACTTGGAGGTCCATACAGTAAGCATTTATTTGTTCTTTTCTCTTTTGTTTTTGTGTCTATAGATGTTTGGTGATTCACTTTTCTATATGTTTGTCTTTTATTATCCCTCTAGCTTTAGCATTACTTTAAATTTTGAGTGCTTTTATAATATGAATCATATCCGATTCATATTGAACCCTGCCCATCTAATCATAGAGTTATTATAATGTTTATACTCTAATTACAGGAGCATCCCCCAAGCAACTGATAAATCTTGTGGGTGTTCAATGGCTTACTTTTTCTCAAGTGAAAATCCATATGTAGGTACAAGTAAATTAATTTAATCATTCATGACTTCTTGTTAGTTTTTTTTTTCACTAAACTAGTAGATATTTTTTAATTGATGTTTTTTTAATTGTACAGAAACACCATCAAGCTTGGCAAGAATGAACAAGGTATGTTTCACATCCCTAACTTATTCTCGTTTGAGACAACAAGTTTAAATTTCTAAATATTTCTAAAAATAATTATTTTTTTAGTAATAATATTTTTCTTAGTGTATTTGAATAATTATAAAATGAATTCTCATTTAAACATTGTAACGCCCCACCACGCAACCCTAGAGGAAGTTGCATTTAAATACTTAAACAAAATAATTTTAAAAAAAAAGGATAAATAATAAGTAAGTTTGCTAACTAATGCCAACAACCTCTAAGGTTACGAGACAAAGGTTATATAGAACCTCAACAAAAAACATGAATTAAACCATGTCATTTAATTAAAAAATAATTTAAGCACATACATTTCAATAAGATGAATTACATCAAAGCATAAAGATACTTTCCATTTCATTAATTCATAATTGAATATTCAATTACATCTCTCATTCCCCGAATGAGGCAAGATCAATAAATAAGATTACAATTACAACTTCCACCTCAATAACAACTGAGGGGTAAAAATTATACAAGATCAACTGAAAAGAAATAAAGCAAGAACTAATACCAACGAGCTCTCCAATTGGAAGTCTCGTCCACACGAACATGAAGAAGAACCCAACGGATTTAGGTGCACGCCACCCAACCAAGTGGAACCTAAAGGCCCACCCCCCGTGCTAGGAGATAGTAACCAGGAATCGTAGTCAAGACCATCTACCTCTAGACACAGGCTAACATAACTGAACCAAATTGAAACAACCAATCACATGAACCACACAAGTACATCCCAAGGTACAACTCAAATACAACATAAGTACAACATAAGATCAACACATGTACAACTCAAATACCATGCAAGTACATCACAAGTACAACTCTACAAGGTCACATTGCTTCCAGAAATAAAGCAAGACAAGTATGATAAGAAAACCATACACCTAATCAAACACCAACCATGGTCACATTAGGTATGTTATGGAAACCATACCCACAATAAACAAGGACCAGCTATGGTCACACAAAGTGCCATCACATAGCTCATCATGAGTTACCCACGGCGGATCGTCGGATGGTGGCCCAGTCCGATCCCCGGTCCTCATACATACTAATACGAAATCAAAACCAACAGTTACCCTAGACAGAGTGTCATCGCACAGCTCGTCATGAGTTACCCACGGTGGATCATCGGATGGTGGCCCTTACCAATCCCCGGCCCTCATACTTACTAATGCGGAACCAAATACCTTTCGTATAGACAAGATAGATGACTTTGCCGTTACCGGCCTTCCCACCCATCCCAAGCCTAATCGAGCACTTGAGTCTATGAGTGAGGCATAATTATCTTTTTAGTGTGAAGTACTACCCAAACTTCTAAGTATATTGATTTAGTTATCACTTAATTACACCACTTACAACGAGTTACCTTGGCACCATTTTGTGTGCCAGCCCCCATTACAAGCCACTCTTCTACTCGACAACACACACACACCAACCAAACGACAATGGTACCAAGGTGCAACAAATAGGATAACAAGTCCACTCCTTTCTCAGGAGGCGACAAAGATAAAACCATCTCCAAACACTGGAGGTAACCACAATAACAAAACCGCTCCTGACCGCTCCTAACAAGGAGGCACACATTACAAAATCCACTCCTTTCTCAAGAGGCACAAAACATTCCCGTTCGTGGAAACCGGGTACTAACATAGACACAACTTCATGCACTATCCAAGGGATACAAACCAGGTTGACATAACAAACCAACAACCCACGAAACATAAAACACAACTGGAAGCCTTGTCCAATGCAATGACCCAAATTTCCCAAATGATGACAAGAACATATAACAGTCAAAATGAGAATTAAATCTGCTTTGGATATTCCAAATCCATGTCCTCATGTTAACATTTAGTACTTTATTGCATTAATAAAACTGAATTAAATACGTCTCTTCCAAATGAACGATATAGCTCAAATCAAATGTTTAATTACACTAACTGCTTAAAATGGAACAAAATAGACATTGATTTTCAACCATTTAGATAACATCGTTTAAAATAAATATTTGTTTCATCTTTTCAACATATTCATTTCTAAAAACAGTTAACCTAACTTAATCAACCAAAACCAAATCTACTATTCCATTAAATCCATCACTTTAAACTAAAATCCATAATTTGACTACGAGCATTGAAATTTGAACTCAGTAATTAATTCTAAAACATGCCATTTAAATAAATCACCAATCTCCTATACAAATTAAATTCATGCCACAACAATAGCCATAAACTTTAACATCACATAAATAATATTTTAATATTATAAATTTTAATATAAAATATTGTTTAAAATATTTTAATATTATAATCTATAATATCCAAGATATTATACATATTTTATTAACAATATATATTAATATTTTAATATTATAAAATATAATATAAAATATTATTCTACATATTTTAATATTATAATTTATAATATATAAAATATTATTTATATATATTTGAATAAAATAAAGCCCAAATGAAAAAGGCCCACACGGACCTCGGGCCGTGCACCGGGTATTAGGGTTGGTCGGCCGTGGTTTTCACTTGGCCGCGGGCAAATACCACCCAGGTGGCGGCATTTTATGGTGAGGCGGTTGCAGGAGGCAACGCCGATAGGGTTGGCCGCTATGGGCAGCAAAGGGTAAGGCGAGTGTGGAGGAGGCGGGCGTGATGTAGGCGTAGCCAACCACCAACAGTGGTGGCATGACTGTGCACTGCACAGCCGACCACCACCGTTGGTGGTCGCGGCTGCACAGCCCGCGCGAGGGGGTTGCTGGGTGCGGCTCCCCTCCCCGCCGCTTCCCATGGGGGTGGCGGTGGGGTGAGCCCCCAGCCCCCTCCATTTTTTATTTATTTTTTATTCTTGACCTGCGGATTTCAAAAAATTCGTGCTTCTCAAGGGCATATTTAAAAAAAAAATTAAATTTACAGATAACCCCTCTTCACCATTACTAAATAAATTTAAATAATACATATGTATAAAATACATATATATACATATAAGAATGCATCTAAATCATCCCATTTTAAGATTTGCAACACAAATTGAGCAAATAATTTCTAAAATAATTATTTGCAGCCAAGAACACAAAGATTACATTTTCAAACAGAGATTTTTGCAACAACATAATCAAATCTATAGATCCTTTCAAAATCAAAATTAATTTGATAACATGAACCTGGTTAACTGGTGTTTGAGATGATCTAGACGATGCTTAACTCCTTCCTTTGATTCCCTCCTCAGATCAGCAAATTTCACAACTCCAACCCAAACCCACAAAATTGAAACATGCTTCCTCTCTCAAATTCAAACTTTTTTTCAAAACTCCTAGATCCAAAATTAAGAGCAAAAATCCAAACATAAGGATTCAACCCTAAAAATTCCAACAACCCCCTCATAACTTCTTCAAAACAGAAAATAAGAAAATATCTAATTTCTTTAATTTTTTTTTGAATTCAAACTTCAATTTGACTTTTAAATTAATTTTCAATTTTTCAATTTCAATTTTCTCAATTTGACTTCCATGCATTTTCTTTATTTTCAAATTCAACAAAATAACAACAAATTCAATCATAAATAAATTAAATTCTTTCAACATCAAAATTTAATTAATTAATAAATAGATTTAATGAACGATTAAATTATTTATTAACTAAATTAAATTAATAATGAATAAATTATATTTCAACATAATCTCAAAACGAATTAAACCACAACTTAAATACATTAAACCATTTAATTCCTTTCTCTAACTTGCAATTAAATAACAAAGAGGGGGAACGATAAACAAAGCAACACAACCCGACAACCAACCGATGACATACAAAGACTAGGGTGATGACCTGGCACAAAAACCTAGCTACTATCTCCCAATCGAATACTGTTGGGTATTGAACACGCTCCAACCTGTGAAACCAGGTGGAGTCGATGTCCTGTACCTGTCAACCTGTAAATCAAGTAAACAACAACATATAATATGAACAACATAAAATACACACCGTGAAGAGGAAATCACGAGATCGTAGGGCACTCGCAAGCAAGTGATGTGATATTGTCCCCTTCACCAATACAATGCAACCAATTGACAATTCTCACATGTTGATATAATTCAAAGCATAATCATCTTTAATTCAAATAACCGCTATGCTAATCCAAAGAATGGAATAAAGATAACATCTGAATAACCAGAAACACATCACAGCAACATACCAACACAAGACACACAGTCCAACTAGAAGGAAAAACGGAGGGGTATTACAAACATAAAGGTAGTTTTAAATGTTTATTAATAAAAAGAAGTAGCTGTAAATATAATATGATTCAGATCTATTGTTAGAGATTGAATTCATATCAAATCATATCATTATATCAATTTGTTTACTTTAGTTCATGATTTTTTTATTTTTTTTGCAGTCGACACTTGAGAAGATATACCATTTTAGATAATTTTTTAAATTATTCGAGAGTTGAGAGACCATTGTTCAACAATAACATGGAAGCCGTATATTCTTGAGGCGAAGAAAGTGAAAGGAAAAGGGATTCAATATTGGTGGTTGAACAAGGATCATCTCTCATACCACATTCAAAAGAAACAATTGCTTGCTTCCCTCGAGAAACAAGGTCTACATTGCAAGATTCTCAATACAAGATAGACATAACAACATATTACTAGTTTGTAAGGGATAACACAAGAAATTTTAATATATATATTTCTCCATTTGTCTTCCTATTTGCTTCAAAAATGGAATCTTCATCAATCAAATATAATTAGATCACTAAGTATAACATAGTTATTGTTGATAATATACTTTAGGTCATGAGAATTCAATTTTTTTTTGATACATTATATTTTAAGTTTATAAAGTAAAATGCAAGATTTTTAACTTTTCAACTTTTTAGGGGTCTCAGCATAAATTTTTTTTTTGATAAATTTTCAAGACACTTACCACAATAATAAAAAATAAGATTAAAATTTTATCTTATTTCAATAAATTATTTTATCAAAAAAAATTACACAATTTTTGAAAGATTTATTTACTTGTTATATCTAGAATTAAAAATTATTACCTGAAATTTGATAACGAATTAATATATATATACATTCTATATAATATATAACATCTAATATGTACTTTAATATATTTTTATATTATATTATTAAATTATTTTTAATATATTATATTAATATAATAAATTAAAATGTAATATGTAACATATATATATATATATATATATATCTATTATATTACAACTATCAATTGATATATTTACAATTGATCAAATCACTTCTATTTCCAATTTACTTGTAAATCAAAGAACAAAACCATCCTCCCAAGCTTGATGGTGTTTTGTACAATAAAAAAAATATCCATTAAAAAAATCTACTAGTTTAGTGAAAAAAAATTCTAACAAAAAAGTCATGAACGATTAAATTAAATTACTTGTACCTACATATGGCTTTTCACTTGAGAAAAGGTAATCCATTGAACACCCATAAGCTTTATAATAAATTTATTTATTTATATTAAAAAATAATTGGTTCAAATAATTCATATTTTTAGTTTAAACATAAAAAATATAATAATGAAGTAGATGATTTTTTTTTTTAATTATTTAATTATATTTTTTAATTTTAATATGTAAAATATAGTTAAATTTATTTTCATTTTTTAATAAAATCAACCTCCTTAAATTGTAATACTAAACTTATTTTACATGATAAATTTTTTGATTTATAAATAAATATATTGTAAGAGTATTGGTAACATTTTACATATAACTTTATAAATTATTTGTTTATAAAATATAAAAAACACAATAATTTTTTTTAGTAACTTTTATTTTATAAAAATATTCAATAAATATTTATTTATAAAAAAAATAAAACACGCAAGATAAAAATAACAGGTTTTTTAAATTTTTTAGATGAGAATTGGTAACGACCTATTTGAGAAGTAATTAGATGTAAGTCCTAGAAGATAATCATGGTTTTGGTCTCGACTTCTAACCCTTTTGCAATGCATGAAATGAATAATCTCTAGACTTCAAGTATTATCAAATGTCCAACTTATTTATTTAATATGTAACTTATGAAAATTTATCTTCCAACAAATTATCCTTCATTGTAATTTAACCTTAACCCTAATCCAAATTGAACCTTGATTGAACCCTAACCCTAATTGAACTATAACATTAAATTTGAACTCTAATAAATTATTAACCTTAAATGAACCTTCATTGTAGCCCTAATTGAACTTCAATTAAATCACACCCCTAATTGAACTTTAATCCTTGGCCTTACCTTAACCCTATTTGATCCCTAGTCCTAACCCTAACCCTAACCTAAATTGTACCTTGACCCTAATATAATTCTAACCATATACCTAATGAATTCCTAACACTAACCCTAATTATTATTGACTATTTATTGAACCCTAACCCTAACTGAACTCTAGCCATAACTACTTTCAATTTTTCTTTTCAAAAATTAAAATTTTCCTACAACATGCAATAGGGCCTTTTACAAATGCAAAGGTGAATTTTTCCCATCACACCATTACAAGATAAATAAAGAGCTATAAGAGGAAAAATACATGTTTTCTATTTGTAACAACTTCACCGTGTGACAAATTTCAAAATTAATATTAAGTTATTATAATATCAACACTGTTGTTAAAACATAGCAAACACAACAAATAAAATCAAGACTATTCTTGCACATTTTGGTAGGAACTTTGCTGCTTTGCAGCTCTTGTTAAAATTGTAAATTATACAAAATATATTCTTTAATTTATATTAACTTAAATTATTAAGTTTTATTATATATTTAACAAAATAAATTTAGATAACTCACTCTGTATCTCCCAAAATATTAAATTGTAAAGAAAAATGAACCTCAACAGGCATTTGAAATTTGAATTGAAAAAAAAACATGCATTTGTAAATTTTCTTTTGGTTTGGTATTTCTATAGTTATCCTGCATATTTTTATGCAAAATATAAACTGCAGGATTTTTGGCATTCTGTGATTGGAGTGCGAAACATTGTCAGAGGCTCTGCATTTCTTACGAGGCAAGAGAGCGCATGAAAAACCGAGGCTCCTCCTACAACATTGTTGGAATGCGAAATAGTTCTGTAGATTGTTAGGAGGCTGGAGATGTGGAAATCATTCTTGCAACAGTGTTGGCAATTTTAGGCAATGACGTATGGAAGGATTAGCGGAGGTACCCTTTTCTTCTTTTTGTTTTACCTCGACATGTCTTTATGCTTGATTATTTTAATTCTCTACCATTTAGGTACTATCGATTTGTAGTTCTTCATTCTATGTTTACTTTTGGATCTTTGAAGTCATTTGTAATGTAGAAAATTAAAGATATCCCCAATAAAGAAATTTCAACTAAAATCTAATTTCTTTAGTTAAAAAATGAGGTTAGGTTTAGTAATTTTTCTGAATCGCTTACTTGGTTGCTTTTGCAATTCAATCCCAATAAATAAATAAAATCTAAATCTTTTGGTTTGCCCAATTATCACCAACAAATAAATTTGTTGTGATGGCTTGTAATCTCTATTATCTTGCAGTTTAAGGAGATGAATACCCCTAAATTTTGAAACTGTTGGGATTTATGGAGGTTGATTTGAACAACACACATGAATTTTCTTGGAAACAATGGATAAAAATAAATTGTTCAGTGTACGACACAATTCATTAAAAATCTCTTCGGTTTTGGAGAGCAACTGGAGGCATTTTTCCAAACAGTTTACATACATACTAGAGATGGCTTTGTTGATTATATGCAACATGATGCTTTTTCTTTTTCTGACTCCATGGATATTTGAATGGGTTTGAGGCTCAAATGTTAGCATGAGTATGGCTGCAAGCTTGGATGAGGTTGGTTAATTATGTTGTTCATCTGCATATTTTTGCTTTAGGTCATAATCAAATGGACTTCAGCGTCAGGACAGATGCATGATGCATTTTAGCTTATGTTCTGGAAATATGAAATTATGGTGCTTGTATTGCTTTTGTCAAGCATACATAATCTGTAGCGAACTCCATTTCTAAGGATGTTCTGCTTAGAATAGAGTCCATAAAATATAAAATAGTAAATGGTACCAAACAAATGGAAGGAAACTTTAGATTTAATCAATGGCTATGTATTCACTTTCAACTTGGAAATGAGTTGCTAAGGTTTTGAACTTTCTTGCAAATTACCTGAGTAATGAGCAAAATGTAGATAGTTTATTTTTAAATTTGAAAGTTTGTCAAGCAAATTCAGAAGAGGAACCTATATTTATTCCAATTTATTGGAATTAGGACTCCCCACAATACCAGACACAATGCTTCAATGACCAAGTTTCCCAGTAGTTACAGAATATCTAGACAACCTTCAGTACATTCCATATCCAATTTCATTCACTGTTAAATAATAAATCCCCAATCTTAAATATAGAAAAAATCCAATTTATTAGTAGAGAAATATATTACAAACTATTGCAGCCCTAGTGCATTTAATTATGAGGATGTCAGATCAAGCAATGAGCAAGAAAATGGCTAGAGACTAATTTGTCAGTAAAGCCAAAAGTAATAAGTCGCTTGAATCAAAAGAAAATTGTTAGAATATCAATGAGGATGTGATTATAGAAATTAAGTGTAATGAGATGGTACACAAAGAGAGCACACAGTGGAATTACTTTTACAACAAACCACCATACTCAACCATTTGCATTACACTACTCTAAAGAAAATAGTTTGGGTTTTTAAATAGAGAGCACTAAGCTAGTTGGTAGATGGTGCAATAAAGACACAGTATTGATTTTTTTATCTTGAAGAAGAGCCTATCATCAATCTAGTGTAATGCATCTTATGTTGTACAATGATGCATAAGGCCATGCGATGTTATAATATGTACAGGATGACAACACATTGTAGCATGCACTAACAATTTTTTGCAATGAGTTAGTCTTGCCCAATGTGTGTGTTCTTATAGGCAAGAGGAAATTCTAGCATAGACAGTCTACATAGTGCAACATTGTCTTACTACTAATCCTCCCTATGCTAATAACACTTTATATTTGTTTATTGCTTTTATCATTGTCTAGGATTTATAAAAGAATTTAGATTGTTTCTGTAAAATAGTAGCATTTAAAATTACTCATTTGTTGTTACAAAGTATCTAGTTACTTATGAGAAAATAGTGTATAGCCATGTTACAAAGAGTTATGTTTCATCCAAGCAATTTAACATGTAAAACACTATCTTGTTTGTAAAAACTTGAATATTTTTTTGTTTTCTTATTTTACAAAAAAATGTATATTCTTAAAGTAAACTCACAAAATATATAACAAAACATTTATCCAAAATTAATTTTCAACAATATAATTGGCAGAAACTTTTTGAGTGATAAGGGCGGATTTTCAGGGAGCATAAACTTTTTATCGCAACTTTTTAATATTTTTTTGCCACAAAGACTATAATCAAAACTATAATAAAAAATATTTAACTAATTTTTAAGAAAAAATTTGAACTCTTCAAAATTATTTCTTGTTATATTTTCCATTCTATTCATTTATGCCATATCTTAAATAAAATATAATTCAAATATATAAAATAATGTAGTAACAAATTCAAATAAATAATGTATTTTTAATATATTATATTATTAATTTAAAAAAATATTCTAATATTCTAATATATATACTATATGTAAGATATATAATTTTATCATCCTATTATTACGTTGAAAGCATTATATAGTGAAAGCAACGAAGGAATATTCTGTAAAGTTTTTGAAGCTTCATTGAAAATGACAGGTAGGTGGAAGTATGTGATAAATTAAAATTTAAAATTTAAGAAGAAAGTGTTAAGTAAAGAAAAAATATTAATTATAAAAAATTGAAATTCATATTTTTATAACATTTAATATTTGTTTTTTATAGAATTATCTTTATCTATTTACTGAAGAGTTGTTTTTTTTTTTTAAATTATTTAAGAATTAATATTATTTAAAATTATTATATATATATTTTTAAATTACTTAAGAATTAATTATTTAAGAGTTTTTTTGTAGTTTTAATACATTGAAAACTAAAAAAAAGAGTTAATGAATTTTATATTTTTGAAAAGATCAAAAAGTTTTAAAAATATTTTATATTTAAAATTTAAGAAGGACAATATTAAGTAAAGAAAAAATATTAATTATAAAAAAATTAAAATTAATAATTTTATAACATTTAAGATTTATTTTTACATAATTATCTTTATTTTAAAAAGAAATAATGAAATCATATATATTACTTGTCAAATTAATGTTTCAACGTTTTTTATAGCAATCGCACCTTGGTGTGCAATGGGTACACCGAAGAGGTATGGAAGGTTAATTAGGGGGGAAATGATTTAATTTTTTGCATACATTTGTGCAATACATAAGATCAAATTGGTTGGTCATTTAAGATATGATTTTGTTGATATATTTTTATTACTATTTTATAATATTACATTATTACTATTAATTTTGTAACACCCCTTCGTTTTGCTTTCTGGGCTGGACAGTGTGTCCTTGTTTTTCTTTGATTTATATTTCTAGATATTCAGATACTTTATCTTGTGTGTGTGTTTGATCACTATTTATAGAACGATGAACTATTATTTGATGTGATGTGGTTTATCTGATGTTTTATTTTACATGCTTTAATTGGAGTAATGATGTTAGTAGAAATAACATGTGATTTCATATGAGATTATTGAGTATGATGGAAATGTCAGTTATGACGAGTGTATTGGTGAAAGGGATGGGTTCACATCACTCGCTTGTGAGTGCCCTGTGATTCCGTAATTTCCTCTTCATGGTGTGTATTTTATGTTGCTTGTATATATGATGTTGTTTACTTGGTTTTCAGGTTTGTAGGTACATGACATCGACTCCACTTGGTTCAAGTTTGAGCGTGTTGATCCAATGGTTAAGTTGAATGGGAGATAGTAGCTAGGTAACTTGTGTCAAGTCTACACCCTAACCATAGTGCGTTGTCAGTCGTGTGTGTCGAGCCGTTAATTACAAGTTCCTTTAGGGTTACTTGGCAGGGCGTTACACATGGTATCAGAGCCCCAAGTTCATACACTAGATTCCCTAGGTACATTTGTGTCCTCTAGGTTATCTCTGAGAGTTGTTAATGAAATTGTTAAGTGATCACATTCTCATGGATTTTACTTTAGCATGATGTACTCTGTGGAAAAGAGTAGCATGAAAGAAACCTGATAAAAGGTTTTAGTGAGAAATTTATGATACGTATCCCATGGGTTATGGAATTGGATGTTCCTATAAGGTTGTCTTGGTTAGCCTACTTATGCGATGGACTCACTCCGCATCACATGAGGGCTATTATAATTCTAGTTGGATGTTGTTTCCTCCTTCCTCGTTTGGTGGCTAGTAACTAGTCACACAGTTGTTGTATAGTGGAATTTTGAAGATTGTGAACTTTCTTTTCGATTATTCATGATTTTTTTTTCAGTTGATTGTGAGGGCTGACACTTTGTTATATTTGATTGTGAAGGTTTAGCCACAACTTGTGATCTTATTTTCTTATAACCCTAGTGGTTATATACTTGATTCAGTGTTGAAATTACGCGTATTTATTTCTTTATTGTTGAAATGGAACCTTAATTTTCTCTTCTTTATGAACTTGGTGGCTAAGCTAGTTATCTTTGTTGTTTTCAATGTCGGCTATGTGTTGTATTGTGATTCATCTCCAAGGACGTATGAGACGGACTTGGTGAGTGTGTACAAGGAAGTAGACGCAAGAAAAGTTGATGGGGGTATGTGAGGCTGTTAAGCAGCTAGGACCTACTACTCACCTATGTGTGATGACTATCTCTTGGAGGCTGATCACCTTATACAACAAGAGACAGGTCATTGTGGTCTTGTTTGGATGGTCTCACTCTATGTATGACCTAACACCATCAAGCCACTAGTATGATGTTAGATTTATTTGAGATGGTTAGTTTTTCTTGGTTCATGGATTCTTCTATCATGGATTGGTATGCCGCTTTCTGGTGTCTAGTTGGACCCTAGTGTAGTCTTGTGATGGTTTTTGGTGTTGTGTATTGGTACATATGTGTATTATGTATGTTAATCCATGGTTATTTGTTTTTGGAGACTTGGTTGGTGGTTGCTTCACCATGTTGTCTCGTTTGGATTGATAGTGTACTTGGTTGAGTGTATATGGCACGGGTTGCTGTTGTTTTTATGTTGAGGTATGGAGTGGTTCAGTTTGGGACCCTTGGTTGTGTATGATGGTATGAAGTTTGCACTAAGGGTTTTTCCAGGCTTCCAGGAGTAAGCCTAACCCTTGGGGGGGAGAATGTAACACCCCTCCGTTTTTCTTTCTAGACTGGACAGTGTGTCCTTGTTTTTCTTTGATTTATATATTTGGATATTAGATACTTTATCTTGTGTGTGTATTTGATCACTATTTATAGAGCGATGAACGATTATTTGATGTGATGTGATTTATCTAATGTTTTATTTTACATGCTTTAATTGGAGTAATGATGTTAGTAGAAATAACATGTGATTTCATATGAGATTATTGAGTATGATGGAAATGTTAGTTATGATGAGTGTATTGGTGAAGGGGACGGGTTCACATCACTCACTTGCGAGCGCCTTACGATTCTGTAATTTCCTCTTCACAGTGTGTATTTTATGCTGCTTGTATATATATGATGTTGTTTACTTGGTTTTTAGGTTTGCAGGTACATGACATCGACTCCACCTCGTTTCACAAGTTTGAGCATGTTGATCCAATGGTTAAGTTGAACGGGAGATAGTAGCTAGGTAACTTGTGTCAAGTCTACACCCTAACCATAGTGTGTTGTTAGTCGTGTATGTCGAGTCGTTAATTACAACTTCCTTTAGGGTTACTTGGCGGGGTGTTACAAATTTAGTTTTTATTATATGTAATACCCCTCCGTTTTGCATTTTGGTTGAACAGTGCTCTGCCCTGTTGCGTTGTACTTTCTGTTTGTACCTTGACTTTGGTACTCGGTTGTTATTTGGTCGCTATCTATAAAGCGACGTTATTGTAATCTTTTGATGTAATGGTATTTTAATATGATGTTATCTTATGACATGTTTTGGATTAACAAAATGGATATTTGAATTAATGATGATTATGTTTTGGATTATACTAGCATGTTAGAACTGTCAGTTATTTGTAGTGTATTGGTGAAGGGGACGGTATCGTATCACTCGCTTGCGAGTGCCCTATGATCCCGTGATTACCTTTTCATGGTGTGTATTTTATGCTGTTCATATTATATGTTGTGTTTACTTAATTTGCAGGTTGACAGGTACAGAACATCAACTCCACCTGGTTTCACAGGTGAGAGCATGTTCAATACCCAACGGTATTCGATTGGGAGATAGTAGCTAGGTTTCTGTGTCAGGTCGTCACCCTAGTCTTGTACGTCATCAGTTGTTTGTGAGGTTGTGTTGCTTCAGTTATCGTGTTCCCCTCTTCGTTATTTAATTGTAAACTGAATTGGGTGATTTAAATAGCTTGATGTATTTAAGTTGTGAATTATTGTGTTCGGGAATTTTGGTTGAAATATAATTTATTTTATTGTTAATTTAATTTAATTAATAAATAATTTAATCTTTGATTAAATCTATTTATTAATTGATTAAATTTATTTGGTTGAAAGAAGTTAATTTATCTTTGTTAAAGTTATTGATTTAAATTTGTTGAAAATTGGAAATAAGAAAATATATGGAAATCATTTGAGAAAATTGAAATTTGAAAAGAAATGAAATGTTTGGAAAGTCAAAGTTGAAATTTGCATTCAAAATTGAAAATATGAGATATTTTGGAATTGAAAATTAAAATTATTTAAAAATTGGATATTTTCCATTTTCTGTTGTAGAGAATTTATGATGGTGGTTGAAGGATTTAGGGAAAAATCCTTATGTTTTGAAATTTTGGCTTCAATTTTTGGATCTTGGAGTTTTTGGCAAAATTGAATTTGTGGGAGAAATATTTCTTCAACTTTGTGGGTTTTGGATTGGGTTTGTGGAAATTTGTGAGGTTGGATTTGGATGCAAGGTGGGAAGCTTGGCATCATCTGGACTACTTCAAACTCAAGGAAAAACCAGGTTCTTGTGCTTATTATGCTTGTTTTGAAATTATGAAATTTAAATATCAATGGTTGAAGATCTTTTGGAAAGAAATTTTAAATGTTGTTGCTTGAATTCAAATTTGACAAATTGAAATTGTGTTCTTCAAATTGCATGAAAACTCTTTGAAAATTTAAATTTGTCTTCAAGAAAATGATGTAATTTGGAATGAAAATCATTGTTCTTCAATTTTTATAATTTTGGTTTTCTCAATTAATTCTAGTTTTTTAAACCAAAGATGCATATATATATATATATATATATATATGCATATAATAATGCTTTTAATAAAAAGATTATTATCAAAAGTTATTTGAAAATCCAAAATTTTATTATGGGCGGATTTCATATTTTATGAAATCGTGTTTTAAAAAAAAAACGCAGGTCTGAATTATTTTTAGGGTTTTAAAAATAAAATTTTGAAAATTTTCGTGGGAGGCGGCTGGGGGCTCAACCACCGCCGCGCCCCATGGGAGGCGGGCGGAGGGAGCCGCGCCCAGCGCGCCCTCCCCTCCTCCCCTTACCCTGCATGTTGAGGCATCGCCGCCCACCATGGGAGTGACGACTGTGTTCACACACAATCACCGCCCCCATTAATGGGGGTTGGCTATGTGTGAACACAACCGGCCGACCCTGTGGGGTGTGCGGCTCTCCTTTACAACCGCGGTTTGAAACCTAAGCGGCTGGCGCGCGAATTGATAACTCAACTTCATTTTTTTTTATTATTTATAAAAAAAATATATATTTTAATATATATTTAATATTATAATATATATAATATTTATATTATTATACTATAATATTATATATATATTAATATTTATATATTTTGTTGTATAACATATATTATTATTTTATGATATGATATTAATATATTAATATGTATTATTTGAAGAATAATATGTATTAATTATTAATATTATATTGTATAATATTATAATGGTATTTTGGAAGAATTGAACTTTTATTTGAATAAATATATGTAAAGTTGTGAAATGAATTTAAAAGGTATAGGGGATTATTGTTTTCCTATTGGCTTGAATTAATTTTAATTGGAAAAATGAAAATATAATGACTTTGGTTAAATTATTGTTTAGTTATAATCAATATTTTATTGGGAATAGCGTGGATTTAAATATTGTATCTATGCAAAACGAGTTAGTGATTTTATTGTTATTGAAATGCAAGTAGGAGATTAAGTATTAAATAGTAACTTTCTCCCATGTCTGGAAAAGACGTATTTTCGTGTCAATTTATATAATGCAATGAATTCCTTAATATTGTATGAGGACATGGATTTAGGATATCCAAAGTAGATTTAATTCTTGTTTGACTTTATCTGATTCTTTTCATCATTTGGAAATGAGTCTTTACATTGGCAGTTTTCAGTTGAGTTTTTCGTTAGTGGTTGTCGTCAGTTATGTCAACCTGTTTTGTACTCCCTAGGTGGGGCTTGTGTATTTACTTGTTACTACTCGGTTTCTACGAACGAGTATGTTTGTACCTCCTTAGTTTAGGAGTGGATTATGGGATCCATGTCTCCTTGTAAGGATGGACCTTACTATGTGGTTAGTGCCTCCTATGTTGGAGTGGTTTTATCTTTGTCACCTCCTGAGAAAGGAGTGGATTTTGTTATGTGTGTCTCCTTGTCAGGAGCTGTCAAGAGCAGATTTGTTACCGAGTTACCTCCAGTGTTTGGAGAGGGTTTTGAACTTAGGTTGCTCCTGAGAAAGTTGTGGTTGTATTACCTTGTTCATTGTACCTTGTACCCTTGATGTTTGGATGTTGTTTGTGTGTTGTCAAGTAGAAGAGTGGCTTCCATTTGGGGCTAGATCCCAGAAGAGGTAAGACTGGGTAACCTTCGGAAGTGGTATAATTAAGTGATAACTAAATTAATATACTTAGAGTTTGGGTAGTACTTCACACTAAAAAGATAATTATACCTCACTCATTGATGCAAGAGCTTGTTTAGACTTGGGATGAGTGAGAAGGCCATGAGATGGCAAGGTCATTTATCTTGTCTGTACGAAAGGTATTTGGCTTTGCATTAGTGAGTGTGAGGGCCGAGGATCGGTTTGTGGCCACCATCATGACGATCCACAGTGGGTAACTCATGACGAGCTGTGTGATGACACTCTGCCTAGGACAACACTTGGGTTTTGATTTCGTATTAGTGTGTATGAGGGCCAACGATCGGTTGAGGTCACCATCTTGACGATCCGCAGTGGGTAACTCATGATGTGATGTTTGATGGCACTTTGTGTGACCATAGTTGGTACTTGTTTATTGTGGGTATGGTTTCCGTAACATACCTGATGTGACCATGGTTGGTGCTTGATTTTATGTGGTATGGTTCTTGTAACTTACCTGTTTTGCTTTGTCTCTGGAAGCATTGTGTCCTTGTAGAGTTGTACTTATGTTTGTACTTGCATGGATTATGAGTTGTACTTATGTTGTATCGAGTTGTACCTTATGTACTTGTGAGGATCATGTGTTTGGTTGTTTTAGTTTGATCCAGTCATGGTAACCTGTGTCTAGAGGTAGATGGTCTTGACTAGGATTCCTGGTTACTATCTCCTAGCACAGGGGTGTGGGCCTTTTGGTTCCACTTGGTTGGGTGGCATGCACCTAAATTCGTTGGGTTCCTTCTTCATGTTCGTGTGGATGAGACTTCCAGTTGGAGAGCTCGTTGGTTTCAGTATCAGTTCTTGTTTTATTTCATTTCAGTTGTTATTGTATTATTTTACCCTCAGTTGTTATCGAGGTGGAAGTGTAATTGTAATTATGTTATTGGACTTACCTGATTTGGGGAATGAGAGATGTAATTGTAATATTTAATGATGGATTAATGCATTGGAAAGTTATCTTTATGCTTTGAGGTAATTCATCTTATTGGATGTATGTGCTTTAATTATTGGCTAATTAATTGACATGGTTTAAATCATGATTTTTGTTGAGGTTCTTTATAACCTCTGTCTCATAACCTTAGAGGTTGTTGGCATTAGTTAACGAACTTGTTTATTAATTATACTTTAAAAAAAATAAAATTATTCTGTTTAAGTAGTTAAATGCAACTTCCTCTAGGGTTGTGTGGCGGGGCGTTACACAGCAGGTATCGTAGGGGAAATATAAAGGTTTCCAGCCAAGACAGAGAGATAGGAATTGGAGGCATGCGAAAAGCTCCAGCTTCGAGCAACCAACATAGAGTTCGCAGTCTACTTTCAGGGGTAGTGCGCAGCAGTCTAGCGCACCATCTGGAGGTAGAGGTTTTGGCAGAGGTATTGAGTGTTTTGCATGTGGTCAGCAAGGTCACATGGCTAGAGGCTGTCCCAACAAGGGCATATTTGGTTTTTCGCAGGGACCATCGGCATTTGAGCCGACAGTTGGTGATGCAGGTAGAGGGCATTGAGTTTTTGCAGCGGTTGATAACCACCAGGTAGAGCATCAGGGCACTGTCATTGAGACATATGGTATGTTGATAGATAACCCAATTACCATTTTATTTGATTCAAGAGTGACAGAATCCTTCATTTCTTCATCAGTCGTGTCACGATGTAGACTAGGTGCGGTAAGGAAAGTTGATAGGTGGCAGGTAGAGTTAGCTTCGGGTGCGAAAGTCACATCGCATTCCCTTGTGCCAGAGTGTAGATTGGAGATTGGACCTCTTTAGACTACGATGGACCTTCGAGTTATTCCTTTGGGTTCTTATGACATCGTCATAGGGATGGATTGGTTGAAGTCACATAGTGTTGTCTTAGATTGTCGACACAAGTCTATTCAATGCAGTGAGGCATCTAGTAGAGAGGTAGAGATAGTGGGAGTCCTAAGGCCATTTTCTTTGAGGGTCATCTCAGCTATGCAGTTGAGAAGGTGTGTACATCAGGGTTGCTAGTTGTTTGTTGTCACAGTCGATGACTTGGATCTAGGTAGTGGAGAAGAGAAAGTCTCTCTTGATAGTCACCCCATCCTTCAGGAGTATTCCAATGTCTTTCCAGACA
Organism: Sequoiadendron giganteum; assembly: GCA_007115665.2. Classification (NCBI taxonomy): domain Eukaryota; kingdom Viridiplantae; phylum Streptophyta; class Pinopsida; order Cupressales; family Cupressaceae; genus Sequoiadendron; species Sequoiadendron giganteum. The sequence continues at coordinate 392,711,108 of CM021105.1, forward strand.
ATATTCCAGGGATGCCACCTCAGAGGGATATTGACTTCAAGATTGATCTTATACCTGGTTCACAACCCATCTCTCGAGCCCCCTATCGTATGACTACCCAAGAGCTGAAAGAGCTTCGTTTACAACTTGAGGAGTTGTTAGAGAAGGGCTTCATTCACCCTAGTGTTTCACCATGGGGAGCACCAGTCATCTTCGTGAAGAAGAAGGATGGTTCACTTCGGTTATGTATTGATTATCGACAGTTGAACAAAGTGACCATCAGGAATCGATATCCGCTTCCTAGGATCGATGATCTATTTGATCAGGTTAGGATTTAGTGGGATCCCAGGGATGACACGTCATCCACATGGAAGATGTAGCTAGAATGAGGGAACTTTATCCCTATTTGTTCACAGGCTTCCAGGAGTAAGCCTGACCCTAGGGGGGAGAATGTAATACCCCTCTGTTTTGCTCTATTGTGTGAACCTTGTTGTTTCCTCTTTTATGCTTTAGTATTGTGTTGTACTTTGACTATGTACTTGGTTATAGTTGATCACTGTTCTATCGTGATGTATCTTGTTGTGATGATACTATATTTTGATGTGATTATTATGGCATGTTTGGAATTAGCATAAGTGGATATTAAATTTATGATGTTTTATGCTTTGAATATGTTGCTATGTTAGATGCGTTAGTTAGTACTATTGTATTGGTGAAGAGGACGGTATCATATCACTCGCTTGCGAGCACCCTGTGATTTCGTGATTTCCTCTTCACGGTGTACCTTATTTATGACATATTATTGCATGTGGATATATTCTTTGTTCGTAGGTTGACAGGTACATGACATCGACTCCACCTGGTTTCACAAGTTCGAGCGTGTCTAGTGCCCAACAACATTTGATTGGGAGATAGTAGCTAGGATTTCCATGCCGAGTCGTCACCCTGGTCATAGTGTGTCGTCGGTCCTAGTGTGGTCCAATTATTCTATTTTGTTCTGATTGCCTCATTTTAGTTTATTTAGGAAGTTAGAATAATGTTAGAAATGTGATTTAAATTATTGAGTAATTTAATTTAATTAATAAATAATTTAATCTTGTAGATTTATTTTATTAATTGATTAAGTTATTTGTGTTGAAATGAATTACATTATTCATTTTGGAAATGCATGCATATTTGAGTTGGAATTGAAAATTAAGAAAATGATTAAAAAGTCAATTTAGAAAATTGAAAATTCAAAAATTCAAAAATGAGATATTTCCTATTTTGTTTTCTAGAATTTATGAGGGTGGTTGTAGGATTTTTGGGGAAAAGTTTGCATTATCTTTGAATTTCTTCACAAGTCTTGTTAATGGAGTTTTTGGAGAAAAATTGAGAAGAGAAGAGGAAGGATTGCTCAATTTTGTGGGTTTGGATTAAAAGCTCAAAGAATCCGTGGAGCTTAAAAGGGTTTCAAAGCACCATTAGGATCTTCAACATACTTCAAAAAAATCAGGTTCTCATCTTGTATTAATTGGATTTTTTGTTGATTCAAAGGCATTGTGTGGATGGAAAACTATTTGCAATCTATAGTTTGTGTGCAAAACAAATCTGTTTGATATTTTGCTTTCAAAATTTGAATAAGATTGTTTAAGGTTGGAAATAAATTCTTGGTTGCAAATTGTTATGTTTATTCTATTTTGTTCTCCTTTTGTTCTTCAAATTGTTGAGTTTCAATCTAGATTGAATGGAAATTATGTGTATATGCATATATATAACTTTGTATATATATGTGCATATACTTCTTTAGATTTATATATTTGATTTAAATTCCTTTTTGTAAAGTTATGCTGGCAAACTTTTATAAATTTTTCCAGGTTTGTCCTTTTAAATTTTATTATTATTTTATTTAAAAACAAAAATTATTAAATTTTTGATGGGGGCTAGGGCTCACCCCATCGCAGCTCCCTTGGGAAGCGGAGTGGGGGAGCGCGCACATCTTTCCCCATCTGCGGCTCGTGCGGACTGTGCAGCCCGCACCACCATAGTTGGTGGCTGACTCTACTAGCACCGCCGCTCTTCACCCTCCGTCGTGTGTTCAATGCCCCCTCCAACGTCCGTGCCCTGCAACCTACCCTCTTCGCCTGTGCCTCACATCTCCTGTGGCCTCCATGAAATAAACTGCCACCGTCGGCCATGGAAGCCATGACCGACCTCAACCAAACCTGCGTGCAGAGCTCGAGGTCGTACGACTCAACCCTAGGGGTTGGCACACAAATCGAGGCAGTGCCCTTGGCTTTTGGCCTTTCAAAAAAATATATTATAATAAGTTTTTTTATTTTAAATAATATAAGTTTTATAATATTATAAAATTATAATTATTATAATATTTTAATGTTACAGATTATGATTATATTTTAATATTATGTTTTGTTATAATATTAAAATGCTTTTAAATAGTAGAATATTATGTTTTTTTTTATATAATATTATGATGCATTTAAATAATGATAATAATATTAATGTTTTATTAACATATTAAAATGTGAGAATTTCATTTTATTATTATATTATTTAAAGGGGAATATTGTTTTTTTTAGAAAATGAGTTTTATCGAATATGGAATAAATATTTTTATTTAAAAATGGGTTTTTGCTTTTATCTGAATTATTGAGATACGGGTTAACGTTTCATGTATTTAAATGCTACGTGGAAATAAAATGTTTTTTTTAAAATGGCATATTTAATTCAGTTTATTTAATGCATTGATTATTGAATGCTAGTGAGGAGATGGGTTTAGTGAACCCAAAGTATATTTGATTCTTTCTTTGTTTTTGAGTTGTTCGTATGGCCATTTGGAAAATGTGGGTTTTAATATTTAGCAAGTCTTCTAGTTGGGTTTTCAAGTTATGGGTTGTCATACTATGTAGTCAACCTTTAGATTACCTTGGGTAGTGCGTTTCACCAGTTTGTTCCCCGGTTATCACGAACAAGATTGTGTTGACTGTATGTCATGGTTAGGGATGTGGTACCCTTATGTCACACTTGTGTACCCTTGGGTTGTGGAGTTGTTCCACGTGTCGTCTTACAGTTTTGCACCATTAATCGTCGTCTTACAGTTGCGCATCATCAATCATTCCCATTTTTTTTACAGTTTCTTAAGTCTTTTCAACAAATCCAATTACACTAGAA
>CM021105.1:392714357-392887782 GCA_007115665.2 Sequoiadendron giganteum
CTTTGGAAGTGGTATAATTAAGTGATAACTAAATTAATACACTTAGAGTTTGGGTAGTACTTCACACTAAAAAGATAATTATACCTCACCCATTGACGCAAGAGCTTGTTTAGACTTGGGATGAGTGAGAAGGCCATGGGATGGCAAGGTCATTTATCTTGTCTGTACGAAAGGTATTTGGCTCCGCATTAGTAAGTGTGAGGGCCGAGGATCGGTTTGTGGCCACCATCATGACGATCTGCAGTGGGTAACTCATGACGAGCTGTGTGATGACACTCTGTCTAGGACAACAGTTGGGTTTTGATTTCGCATTAGTGTGTATGAGGGCCAAGGATCAGTTGAGGTCACCATCTTGACGATCTGCAGTGGGTAACTCATGATGTGATGTTTGATGGCACTTTGTGTGACCATAGTTGGTACTTGTTTATTGTGGGTATGGTTCTCGTAACATGCTTGTTCTGCTTTATTCGTGGAAGCAATGTGATCATGTAGTGTTGTACTTATGTTGTACTTGCATGATATTTGATGTGTACTTTGGGATGTACTTGTGAGGATCATGTGTTTGGTTGTTTCAGTTTGATCTAGTCATGTTAACCTGTGTCTAGAGGTAGATGGTCCTGACTAGGATTCCTGGTTACTATCTCCTAGCATGGGGGTGTGGGACTTTTGGTTCCACTTGGTTGGGTGGCGTGCACCTAAATCCGTTGGGTTCATCTTCATGTTCGTATGGACGAGACTTTTAGTTGGAGAGCTCGTTGGTTTTTGTATCAGTTCTTGTTGTATTTCTTTTTAGTTGATATTGTATTATTTTACCCCTCAGTTGTATTGAGGTGGAAGTGTAATTGTAATTATGTTTATTGGATTTACCTCATTCGGGGAATGAGAGATGTAATTGTAATATTTAATGATGGATTAATGCAATGGAAAGTTATCTTTATGTTTTGATGTAATTCTTCTTCTTGGATGTATGTGCTTTAATTATTGGTTAATTAATTGACATGGTTTAATTCATGTTTTTTGTTGAGGTTCTATATAACCTATGTCTCATAACCTTAGGGGAAGTTGGCGTTAGTTAGCGAACTTGTTTATTAATTATACTTTAAAAAAAAAAAATTATTCTGTTTAAGTAGTTATATGCAACTTCCTCTAGGGTTGTGTGGTGGGGCGTTACATTATATTATTATTATTTTATTAATATATCAAGTTTGCATTATGTTACATTATTATTATATTAATAAATGATTGGATTAGGTATTATATATTGTTAGTATTATATTATTATTGTTATATATTTTTATAATATTATTATATTATTATATTATTATTTTTTTTTTATATATTTACTATTATAGTGCTATATTTTTATTAATATATTAGTATTACTATTAATAATATATTATCAATGGGGGTGACCCTTTGGTGAAATGGTGGGGCTTCTTGCCTGTAGAGCCAACAACCAAGGTTCAAACCTCGCGGGGTCGCTCTCTACCGCGTTAACAATGGAGTTTGCTTACCCTGGTGTTAAGGGGAGGCTCCTCGGTGAACTGGTGGGGCTTCTTGCCTGTAGTGCCAACAACCAAGGCCCAAACCTTAATATCTTATAAAATGTGTTGAGTGCCTGTGCACTAAGGAACCCGTAATGGCATAGTGCATATGGCTTTTTTTCATTCCTGATCTAGCCATAAGAAATACGGTGGTCGACCTGGTTTCTTCTATTTTTTCACTGGAGCAGCACTGGTGCGATGGTAAAGTCTACGAGTTAATTCTATGTGCTCTAGTTGACATAACGGAGGCCAGGGAGGTGGTAGTGGAAAAGCTAGATGGCTTCATTGAGATTGGTATCGCCGAGGCCGTGGCAAATGCTATTTTGAACCTGAGTGACGAGGGCTGGGTTAGCTTCCTCAAATATTTCTTTGACTCAGTGTTTCTGTTGATGGCATCCGACGAGTCAGAAAATGAAGAGGAGGAAGTAGACTTGGGTGAGGACGAGGTGGATGAAGAGGCTACTCGGGAGCGCCTAGCCGTTGTTTTTTACTTCCGAATTGATGCTTGGGAAGTATTTAGGGCAGGAATTAAAAATGCCAATATGACTGCCTTCTCCAATTTCATGCACTCCGACTTGGCATGACTCAGCGAGGCCCGTCTGCAGCATTTGTTAAGGATTGAGGGCATTCTCACTGCCATCTTCGATGAGCAGGGTTTATCTCTCATTCTGGGCACATAAAAAGTCAAAACTAATTGTACTCGGGCGTTACCCCCATTTGTTCAGTAACACTTATCTATAAAAAAAATAAAATAAAAAATAATATATTGTTAATATTTAAATTATTATATTATTCATAATATTGTATTATGACTTTGATATTACTATTATATTATTCTACTATTATAATATTTTATTATTCTTATTATTCTTATAATATTATTATTCTTATTATATGATTTTTTAAATATTATACTTAGTAAATTATATTTATCCTTAATATTATATTATTAATAAAATATGATTAATTGTAGTATTAAATTATTAAATTGTTATATTATTATTCTATTATTATACTAATATTATTATGTTATATTATATTAATTTTATTATATATTTGTTATTATATTATTTATATTATATTATATTTATATTATATTATACTATATTTATATTTATATTATATTATACTATATTTATATTAATATTTATTATATGAAAAAGTTAGACTCGTCATAGATTTCACATCTCCTTTTCCATGCATAACAGGATCTAATAGTGCCTGTGATATGAACCATTTTTCCAAATCCCATTTAGTAGTAAAAATTGCTTCATTCACATCATAACTAGACACGTACAATCAGTTTTTGTGGTGCCAATTATTATTTGAAATCAAAATTTCTACAATAGATACAATCTTGACAGTTAAACTAAATGCATTCCTATTTTCATGTCACAAGATCCTATCTAATTAGAAACTAAAATCATTTGAATTAGAAACTAAAATCAAGGAGATGAACATATCAACAACTATGGATGAAAGATCCATATTGCATCTCCTCTCGAGTAGTGTGCACCGTGGATGGACAAACTCAGTTGAATATTCTCAAATAGGACATGCCTTCAATGTAAATATATATATAATATAATATGTAACATATATAACATCTAATATATAATATAATATATTGAATAATAATATTATAATTTTATATTTTAATTTTAAATTATGTAATATATTATCTTTTAAATAATTTAATATATTTATAATATATTATATTATTAAATATTTTTATAATATATTATATTAAATTAACATCTAATATATTAAATTAATCTTGTTATATAGTGATTTATTTTTTTCATTGCTATTTATTTAAAATTTCTCTTTTTACCTAAAGATAAAAAAGGTATTAAAACAAGTACAACCATATGTATAATTTATTAAACATATTAAATTAAAAAATAAATGTATTAAAAATGTAGAATGTTTAGTCATATTTACAATAACTATCCTTTTCTTTATAGACCCTTAGGGAATATTTTAAATTTAAATATTATCTAAGAAATATTTCATAATGTGATTAGGAAGAAAATTTTAACCATCTCTAAATGTCTATTTACTATTTTTTTTTGTAAGGGGTGAAATAGGAGTATCCAATGTTATTATTCACACTACAATCACACAAATATTTTGGTAAAACTACATTCACACTACAATCAATTATGAACTAAGTTGTTTTCTTTGATGTTTTAATGTAAAAAAGAAACAAATATTTTTTATTTTAATCATACAAATATTGAATTGCAAAAATATATAATTTATTAAATATTTTACAAGTTATTATTTTATAGCTACAAACATACATAATTTACTTTTCATAAATAAAATGTGAAATGTGTTTTATATATCCTCTTTTTTGTTATTTATTGTTATGTTTTACTTTCTAAAAAAATTAAAAATATTTTTCTTATTCATAAAAATATACAAGTACAACCATACATAATTTATTAAACATTTTACAAGCTTAAATTTTATATGAACAATATCAATTATTCTTGTCTCTAAGATTTAATATACCAATACTAATTATTGCAAATTTCATAGTGTTTCAAATTATCTAAACACAACCTTTTATCCAAGTATTTATCTTCTCACACATTTGCAAATTCCATTAATTTATGCTTATTTGTAGTTTCAAATGATTTTATTTTAAAATTAAATCATAGAAAAAAAATTAATTAATTTGAAGACTTTTTTTTAAAAATATTTTAAACTTGAAAAAGAATGTTAACATGAAACTTATGCACAAACATTTTCATTCATTCAACAACTTTCCTTAAAATCTCTATTGTCTAACTTACATTGTAATGACAAGTTAATATACCAAAAACATAGCAATGAAATATATTAAAATAAACATTCACAGTAATTCATGGTGTTTCTAAAAACATTTCACGTCTAAATTAGGTTATATTGATAAGTAAATTTAAAATATTTTACACTACATTTAAGTCAATTAATGTCCTTTACTATCACAATTAAAACTTACTAATCAATGCTATATTTATATTTAAATGAGTTATTGTAACCCTATTCCTAACCATAACCCTACCCTTAGCCCTATTCCTATCTTTAACCCTAACCCTAATCCTAACCATAACCCTAATCCTAACTCTTTTTAACCTTAACCCTAACCCTAATCCTAGACCTAACAATAACCATAACCCTAATAATATAATTCAATGATATTATATTATGATTTACAAATGCACTGTTGCTAAAACATAATAGACACAACAAATAAAAACAAGACTATTCAAGTGCATTTTTTGGCAGGAACTTCAGCTCTTGTTTAATATGGTCACAACATAACCTTTTATTGATGACATTGTATAATGCTTCTTAGTATCAAAAAACAAAAAATCAAAATTGTCATATATTCTTCTTTTCAAACAATTTTAAATTAATTTATATTTCTAAAATTAATGTTTTAACTTAAAAAATATTAGTAGGCACGAGTTTTCCACAGTCTATGGATATAGTTGTGTGTAGGTGTTTTAACTAAGTCTAAAATGCAAAACTAAAAAGAAATGCAACAAAGCAAACGCAAACAACACCTCAGATTATGCCTAGTTGAATCTAAACAAACAACAACAAAATAAAAACAAATGTTATACCTTTTGCTTGCTTAAATTGGTGAGTTGGTTGGCCCTTGAAGATGCTTGGATGTATTCTCCTTGATGACAAAATACATGCAATAATGGAGGTGGTTGTAGTGGTTGATGATAGTGGGTGAGTGAAATAATGGCTAATATGGCTGCAAGAATGGCTTGAATGCTTGAATGACTTGAATGCAATAATCTTCAAATTATAACCTCTTTAACTTGAGGCCAAGGCTCTCCATTTAAAGAAGAACAAACGGTTGAGATTGAGCCATCATGGACAAGATGGAGGGTTTTAGTGAGTTGAGGACTCACAAGCCCTCACATCTTGCCATGTGGAGGGTGAGATGGAAAAAGGACAAGGTGACACGGAAAAGGCCATGTGATCCCGAGGTACTTGCAAGTACCTTGGATTGGAGAGGATTTTCTCAAAAATGAATTCCTTGTCCCCAAGTGGAGCTAAAAGTGACAGGTGAGGATTTTTAGAAAGTCCACTCTTGTCACCATGGGGATTGGAGAGGGTGTTGGAAAAATAAAAGTGAATTTTTAATTCACATGCTTAGAAGAATCCAATGGATAAGACAAGGTCCTCCAAAAGAAGGTATTTGTCCCATGTACTTGATGTGACCTATGAGAGGTCATGGGGAAGAGAAATACATGGAGGGAATAAATGTGAATTTTTAATTCACATGGGGAAGAGGTCAATACCTGATAAGGTAAGTACCATGAAAGGTTGACTTAAGGACATGCCAAATGAGGTAAGTGATTATATTAAAGTTGTGCAAATAGGTGGTTAGGAAAATTAATGAAGATTAGAGGCAAGTGGCTAAATATGGAGGATGTGACATTAATCTTGATTAAGGATATGCACATCTTAATCAAGGATTAATTAGATTAACCTAGATTAGTGAAAAGGTTATGGATGATGGGACAAGGAGAGAGAAAAAATAAATCTAAAATTGAAGAGGATAATTGACTAAATTAAATAAATTGATGCATTTATTTAATTTAGAGATGAAATGGTAAAGGATAAAGTATTTAATTAAATACTTTTAGAAACCTAAATGATAGGATAATATTAATTAAATATGTCATTTAATTAATGTAGAAAAATTAGACGAATAAATGATATGAATTTGATCATATGGAAATGATCAAATTTGGATGTCTACATTTTTCCTCTCTTCGAAATATTGTTAGAATAACAGTGTTTTGAAGAAAAATAAAACACTGATGACTCTATAGAGGAAGCGACTAGAAAAAGGATGCCCTAACACGGGAGAGGTTGTGTGAGCTGCCCAAATGGAGGGGAGTGAAGGGAGATGCTCCGATCTCGCAGGAAAATTACCAAGAAGGAGGTATGTATGAATATGGTAGGGTATGCCCCCTTGAGAGGGTGGTTGGGGAAAAAAAAAGGGCCCCGTGTGACTTCTCAATATGAAGAAATGGAAGGTATCGTTGGATAGAGCTCAAAAAACCATGAAGATTACTTTTGTACGAAGTCAAACAGACACACGGGGTGCAAATGGCAGCCCCGAGAAGTTGGAGGATTAATTGAAGAAGAATAAAGTTAAATAAAGGGAAAAAATAACCTCTATTTTAAAAAGGGGAAAAAAAGGGGGGGGAGTGATAAATAGTAATTTTAGAGTTACTATTCCTCATTTGCACAGCTGGTAGTTGAGTGAGAGTGAGGAGAGAAGAGGAAAGAGACAAGGAGAGAAGATGTCAGACGATTACGATGACGACATCATCCACTGAGGGGACGAGGTGTGAAGCTTCTATCATGAGCGCGTGGTCCCACGCTAGGTTAAGCCCAAACCCTCCTTGTGATTTTTAGCATTGTATGATTTATTTTTGAGGTATAATGCAGTTTGAAAACATGGGTTTGGGTATGGGGGTAGAATAGAAAAATGGGTAGAGGGTGAAAATCAATTTCGCCCACCAGATTGGAAGAAACATCAATTAGAAACATGGGGGGAAGGGGGGTTTTTGAAAAAAAAAACCAATAAGAATAGAGGGAAAACCGGATTCAATTCCCCACATAGGGGGGACCGCACCCCAAGAAGGGCAGTCGTGCCTAAAGGACGGGTGACCGTGCCCGCCAAGGGGTGGTCGCACCCTTGTGAGGGGCAACCCCGCCCTAGCAAGGGTGGTTCTACCCATGGAGGGGTGGCCCCACTCCGACGGGTGACTCGGCCCCAAGGGGTGGTCGTGCCCCAAAGTGGCGGCCCCGCCCGAAAAAAGGGGGGACGCCAAGGACAAAGGAGGGGGAGCCCAAAAAGATAGAAAACAAGACAAAGGGTTAGAGAGAAAAATATTTTAAAGGGGAACAACTTAGGAAAGTTATCCAAAGAAGGAGTGAAGAAAAGGTTAGTGTGAAAAGAACCCAAGGCTGAAAAATAAATGAAGGGGTGTGATGACTGACAGTATGTGTGATGTGGTTGAAGTGGTTTGATAGCTTGCAAACGCGAGAGAGGAGATCAGAGGTGATGGAAGTGACACGAGGAGCGATGACTGGAGCAGACCATTAGGCTTTGGCCCAGGCGAGGCTATTGTACATGTTGGGGTATCTGTCTATCAGAGCGCATTGAGCGCTGTTGATAGCCCTAATCAAGCTCTAGGATTCAACGACCTTGACTTTCCATCTTCCGACAGGGGAGATGACATTGGCGTTGGAGGATTTCTGGTGGATATTGAGGCTTCCCATAGTAGGTCGTATGGTGATTGTGATGAGATTGGAGGGGGAGGCATTGGATTAGACCCTGTGGGTCCAATTTGGGTGAGAGGACTTGCCTATGTAGAAGAAGGGGTTAGATGTGGACATATGCTTGGGATTGAGAGTACCACCATTGCCATTATACCTATGTAGATTGATTAGTGGGATACTCATACCGGATAGGAGTGCATGGTTTTGTAGCCTCAACTACATGGAGGTGATTCAACATATTGTCGAGGGGAGGGGTGGAGAGTTCGCATGGGGTCCATGCATCCTGGTGTAGTTATATCGGGATATGCACATGGTATGCTACCGAGAGGGACTGAACATGTGCCATGTGACGTTTCTTCAAGTATGGGCATGGGAGCACATCAGTGTGTCCAGGCTAGCTGTAGTGAGAGTGGGACAGGAGGATACGACACTTCTAATGGCATATTGGTATGGGGCAGAGTATGAATAGGTATGGTGGTATCAGGGTTTGAGATATTTAGATGGATGGAGGAGGTTATTTGATGATCTGGAGGAAGAGGAGATAGTGTGGAGGTCGTATATGACATGACACTTTACTAGGTGGAAGAAGGATGAGGTGAGACATAAGAGGCACTTCATGACCCAATGTTATATAGTCAGGAAGGAGCCTCAAATAGTGGAGTCACATAGGCTAGATCGGGTGACGAGACAGTTTGGGTTGATACAAGATATTCCACGCATAGCAGAGAGGTTCAGACAGATCACACGAGAGCAACCATGGGGGGAACCAATTCTGCCAAAGTTTGCAAGGGAGCACTGGGAGATACTAGAGCAGGATCTAGTGACCTATCCAAGGAGCACTGGAGGGCTAGTAGAGGCAGGAGTGATGGTTAGATATGCGGCATGGTTTTCACAACACCGACCCTTACGGATTACATCAGAGGAGCTTATCAGAGGGACACTAGGATTCAGACTAGATGATGAGTTTAGATTATTAGGACAAGGGAGAGGGAGAGGGAGGGGACAACTGAGGAGAGAGATGAGGGAAGGCAGGGTAGGAGGATAGTAGAGGAGAGGGCCAGGGGAATCCATAGTAGGAGGAGATCAATAGAGAAGAGATCCAAGGGCACCCATAGCAAGAGGACAGTGGAGGAGAGTGCCAGAGGTAGCCAGAGAAGTAGAGAAGCATGAGGGAGGAAAGGGGGAGGATGAGGTGGGAGTTCAGTGGAGGTTGGGTAGGAGGAGATGAAGGGTACGGTCTGAGCCCAAGGAGGAGAGATATGAGGCAGAGGCAATGGGGAGAGGGAGGAGGAAAAGGCGATGGGGGAGAGGGAGGATGCCAAGGTGAGGGACATGGGAGATGAGGGAGGGGCAGAGGAGATGAATATGGATGTACATGATATTCATCCATTGGCCATGATGCCACTGATAGCAGAGGATCCATTTGTGCAGTTGAGAGGACCTGAGGTGAGGTTATATATCACTAAGCAGAGACTGAGAGACACAAAGGCAGTGAGGAGTAGATTGGAGGCAGAGGTGAGCATGTTGTGAGCTCAGATAGCAGAGAGTGAGAGGGAGTTCCGGGCGATGGCTGATGCAGTGCCGAGTCATGAGGTGGAGATCCGTGTAGTGCCTCTCATGTTACTGATACTTTATGATACTGCTTTGTGTGTGTGTTTGATTCTGTTTGGTTTTTGGTTATGTTCTGATGCATACTTGATACTTTGATAGACATCTATTTCACCATGTTGTTTGGATTGGAAGACAGTTTTATTTCTTTGATTATGATATTTAGAAACATGTGTTGGATACTTATGCTTATGATAATGTTATTGATTGCTTTGTGATGTTATTTTTAGATTTTGATTACTGTATATCATTCAAGTGAGGGAGACGGTGTTGCATCACTCATCCATGAGCACCCTACCTCACCGCAATTCTCTTTCACAGTGAGTTTTGATTATGAGTTTATATGTATATGTATATGTTGTTTGACGTTTGGTGTTATGTAGGACTGCAGGTATCGGGTGCTGACTCCACCCAGATTGTCGGGTTTGAGTGCGCCCTATATACCCAATAGTTGATGTGGTTAGGGATTTGATAAGAAAGTACCCCCGTCTGTGTCCATGGTTGGGTCAATGTTTGTTCAATATGTCTTATATCCATACTTCGTTCGTGTGGGTATGATTTTTAATTTGAGTTATTTACTTTCATGGTTTTAGTAATGTTTATTAAATTTTTTGATTATGGCTATCTTAATGAATAATTGCTTTAAATTAAATGTTATCCTTCGATGTGAATAGTTAAATAAATTAAATTACTTTTGTAGTGGATGGCATTAATGGTTTTTATTAATATTGCAAAATTTAAATTATCTTAAGAACATCATTTAATTTAAATAAATATAAGTTAATAATTTGTTTGATTGAATATTTAAATTAAGTTATTGAAATTATTATTATGATGATTAATTTTATCATCAAGTAATAATTTAATATTAATTTTAAGTTTAAAAGTTGTTTGAGTTAAAATGCTTATTTATTTTAATAATATTTATTTGTTTTAAAAGTTAATTATATTTTAAAAGGGAAATTATGATGTTTAATTTTTTGGAAGAAATAGTTAGTTTAGTAAATTTGGAAGAAAATGCTTATTCGAAAATTAGAAAAATGGAAATTGAAGGCAAGTGTCTATTTCTCCATGTGTAGTGTAATTGAGAGAATTTTAGTAATGTTCTGATTTTTGCCTTCTTGGGATCTTATATCCAATCTGGTTTTTTCAAAAAAATCGGAGAGAGAAGGAAAGCAAAATTTTGTCCGCAATTCGTAAATTTGAAGTTTTCTAGAAAATGTATTCTCTGCATATGTTCTTTTGAAATAGTTAAAGGAATTTAGAATTATATATTATGTTGGATATTGTTCTTCAAAATTTCTTCTGGAGGTTGCGGATCTCTGAATTTGGTGAAGAACGTGGTTGGTTGGATACGCACGATGCAACAATTCATCTCCAAATCAACTTCAAGCAAAGGACTCCAGGTAGCACTGTAACTTTGAATATCTTTGTAATTTTCTATTGAAAAGACAAGATTGAAAATTTTAAAATTCCAATATGTTTTCTGTGAAGCTTGAAATTATTGTTTTGTGAAATCATTGCCGTGTAATTATCATCTCCAGCCTTTAGATTTCACTTTCCCCTTCGTTTCCTATCCAGTGTCGTTAATTAATATTTTAGATGTGTGATAATGGTTGGCAAGCCTCTGAGAATTTTAATCTTATTCTAGAATAATTTGTCTATTTTTTGATATATCCATTGTTAATTCTTAGTCATTTTCTCTATAATTTTTGTTTGCCAGTGATCTTCCTCTTTTTATTTCGGTTGTATTTCTTTTTCGTTTGGGCTACTATAATTCGCCAATCTGGTTCTTGATTTATGAGTAATATCATGCGCTGGGCTTTGTCGTTTCTCTGTTTTATGCACATTTTATATAAATTTATATTCATATCTCTGTATATATATATCTATTTATGTATTGATTATCGATGAATTTCTGTTAGCATTTGAGATTTCTCTTTGTATACTATTTTGGGGGAGGGTCTATGTTTTGGCGTCCCTCCCCATCCTCTCCCTAGCTGTTCGACACTTATGGGAAGACCCTCACCCTTGGGTGGCTGCTATGCGCAGCCACTCAAGGGAGGGTTGCGTCCCTATACACTTCATCATGGGTTTTAAATTAGTTCAATATATATATATATGATGATTGTGGTCAACGAATTTATAAATGGATTTGAAATGTCAGTTTTAATATTATAAATGGATTTGAAATTTCAGTTTTAATATTATAATTTATATATATATGTATATATATGTATGTATGTATATATATATATATATATGTATGTACATCTATACTTTTAATTCTGCTCTTTGGTATGTTGTAGTAACTTCAATTTAATATTTTTTTTGGCAGGGATATATACATATATACATATGTTTGTATATATATATAAATATGTGTGTGTGTGTGTGTGTTGGAAATTAATATATTGTTGAAATGCAAAAGTAATTTTCAATTTTTTGTGTAGGATTAACATATATAGATTTTATTTATAATTGTTTTAATAGTTTAAGATTAAATATTTTATTTCCGAAGTATATTTGTGTGATTAAATAATTGTAGAGAATGTAGTTTGTCTTTATTAAATTTGATTTAGAAACAATTAAAGAAATTCAGATTTTCTAATCTAGAAAAATAAATATCTCTGTTAAAGTAGTTTCTAAAATAGTCACAAATTATTTATAATTACTTTAATAGTTTAAGTTAACTTACTTTATTTCCACCATGAATATTATAAGTTGGAATGGATTTGATTTATAGTTGTTTATTTATACTAAGTGATTTTTAGATGATGGATTTGTTATTCATGCGCGATATGTTTGTTTATGTCTAGTTCATATTGCTTTGAAACATGGTTTTAATTAGATTAATGTATCATTAAAAGAGTTTTCTTTTGATTGTAAAAATGAATTATTGATTTATTTATTTGTGAAGAGCTATTTATTGTGCGTCTAGGAACTTGATTTAATTTGTTTCATGTTTTCAGGAAACATGTGTTATTTTGGTTCCTGGGTAGATGTTTATTTACCTCCAGAGGCTAAGGGAAATTGTGTGGTTGTGCATTTGTTGTTGCACCATTTATCTATCTTTTTACCTTGAGAATTTGTGTATGGGTAGTACCTCCTTGTGTTATGATTTTTGATACTTTATGTAGTCACGAGATGGTTATGCCTCGTGCGTACCATTTTGGAAAGAATGAGTTTATGTTTTGAGGTTTGAGGTACACCCTTTACTTGTCTTTGGTTTTGGGGTAACCGTAGGGGAGAGTGACTCTTCATGGAGGCTAGTGTACAAGTGGCCACCCATGGAAGAGTTACCTTAAATAAGTGATAACCTAATTAATTTATCTAGTGGGTTGGGTTAGTTAAACACATAACAAGACTAAAACATGCACCTCACCCCTACCGTTAGTGCTCTCAAAGGCTAAGGATGGGTGGGAAAACCTAGTTGGTAAGGTCACTACCTTGTCTCTGCGAAAGGTAGGTGGCTCCGCATGAGTTACCCTATGGGGCGACACCTTGAGATAGGATTCCTGGTTAACCATAGATGGAGTGTAATGCCCGGCCATGCAACCCTAGAGGAAGTTTCAATTCACTAAACAAGCGTACTAAATTTTTTTTTAAAAAGAAGTAAAAGAAGTGAATTAAACCCACATGTTCAACTAAATTGACAACCTCCCCTAGGGTTACATAACTAAGATTACATAAACCCCATTAACCAACAACATTAAAAAAATACATTGAAAATAAATACACAAGTAATAACATTTTACATCAAAAAAAAGTACAAGATAAAGATAAAGCATTCATTTATATAAATCAGTTACAAAGGTCTATTACAATCCTCATTCCCAGAATGAGTATAAATACATAAGTCTGAATATTACAAGATCCACCTCATACACAAGAGGGGTAAAATTAACATTATTACATATGAGATACCAAGTACAAGAATTCTAAAGTAAGCAAAGAGAGATGTCCATCAAGAGTCTCGCCACCAAGTACTGAAGATCAAGGGGACCCAACGGTTATGGTGCATGTTCCACCCAACCATGTGGTACCCGAAGGACCAACCCCCATGCTAGGAGATAGTAACCAAGTAACATGGACGAGAAACCTACCACCTCAACCAAAGGCAGACTCATACTGATAGAAAAACTGACTCAACCACACATATGCACAATAAAGTTAAAACTCTAATCATGGTTACATTGCTTCCAGACATAATATGATCAAATGAGCTAAAAGAACATACGCACAATATAACACACGGTGTTATCCTAGACAGAGTGTCATCACAAGGTTTGTCATGAGATATCCTCTAGGCATTCTTCATAGGCTCCGGAAATCCTGGTGGCCTCAACCGAATCTCGGCACTCAATCAAACTCAAGCGGAATCATCTATCTCTCATAGGGACGAGATAGTGATCTTGCCATTCCAGGCCTTCTCACTCACCCCAAGTCTAAACAAACCCTTGTGCCTGTGAGTGAGGTTAACTTATCTTGGTTAATGTGAACTACATCCTAATATGCTAAGTATATTTACTTTAGTTTTCAGTTGTTAAACTCACTTCTGAAGGTTTCCCGGTTTACCTCTTTGGGCTCCGGCCCCTAACAAAAGCCACTCTTCTAATTGGATAACACACTACGGAACTAACTCCAAGGGTTACTCAAGTGCTACAAAATTGCAACAATAAAACTCTCTCCAATCCTAGGAGGCAACACAAAGAATTCTACTCCAATACTAGGAGGACAAGACGAATGTAACACAACCCAAGGTAAATCAAGCAATAATATAATAAGGGAATGACTCACGTGTAACTGGAAGACTTTACAACCCAACTACACAATAATCAATCACAAAATATTCATTTAAGGATACATCAATGAACTCATGCATTGGAAAAGAAAATACTACATTTGGTTATTCTAAAACCATGTTCCTAATCTAATGCTTCTCACAAAAGAGGAACTATTCCATTCTATACTTTAAATTGAACAATAATTCTTCATCAAAAACTTAAACTTTTCAACTAAATTAAATCATGAGAGTGATAAACTTAGCTATAACTAGTTGTTTAGTTGGAGGATGCTTCTATGTTTAACAAGATATTTAACTACAACCTCCACAAAGAAATCTCATGCATATAACTAATATTCGTTATAAAAGAAAAATCTCCCTTCTCATTTGATTCGATAAATCCACTATATAAAAAAAAATTCATTCTAATAAGGTTAACTAATTTAATATAAAACATTAATTATTTTCATAACAATATACATATATATTAAATATCATATATATTTAAATATATAATATAAAAAGCATATATATATACTATATATAAAAAAATTAAATATCATATTAAAAAAAATTTAAACCAAATTAAAATTAAAATTGAAAATAAATTAAATAAAATTAAAATTAAAAATAAAAAAAAACATAAATAATAAAAAAAATAAAAAAAAATAAAAAAATAAAAAACATAGGCAGATGTGACAGTCCGTAGACTATCCTATGGTCGGCGTACCCTGCCACTGACGCGGACCCTGCGCCGACTGTACAAAGCGTACAGCGGTCGGCGTCCATGGGGGCCGCAGTCCCATTGGACAGTGCGTCCCCCGCACGGGTGGCGCACTGTGCAGTGGGTACTGCATACCCACTGTATATAAAGCATAGGGGTGGGGGTCGAGCCCCCACCAAACATTAAATTTATTTTTTATAAAAAAAAATTCCAAATGACAGAAAATTTCGGACGGACGAAATAAAATTTGGACAAAAAAATAATTTCATACACAGGTACGATATGCCAGGCCGTACGCGGCCAATAGAAAATGGCATAATACAATTTAAACAACAAAAATTTTATATGTATAATAATGTGGATTGTATATATCATTTCCAGAAATGGTATATGCAATGTGTATTATTATACATGTAATTTTTTTTTTAGAATTTTCAAAACTAGGGTAATTGAAGAAAAAATGTATAAACAACCAGAAAATGATTTTCTTTTGCAACAATAGCAAACTTTCCAACAAAGATTAAATTCAGAATACAATAAAACCATTCCCTTTCCTTTGTGTTTTCAAAATTTCAATGACACAAGAATAATGATTCAAAGATCTGGTTTTCTCTTCCACCATTTTTCTAATAGGGTTTGCATTTCCAAAATAAATGAATCTGAATATCAAATTAATGGAGTTTAACCTAGGGTTTCAAGAAAATTCCCCATTTGCAAATTTCTTCAAATTTAAACAAACTAAGATAAACTAGAAATATTAAAACAAGAAAAAGAAAAGAAAACCTGGTTATATGCAGCCACCAAGATTATTGGTGCAGACTTTCCTTTGAGCTCTTCACAATTCTTTTTCCACAATGCCAAGAAATTTCCAGCCAGCTTCAATCTACTAATTCCACCTTCTTTATAGAATTTCTCTCCCTTTTCAATTTAATTCTTCAACCAGAAATAATTTCTTAAACTTTCATCAAAAATTTCTCCAACAATTTTCCTGCCTGTCCAAAAATGAAGCAAGAAGAATCCCCCAAATTTTCTGCCCTAAACTTATAAAATAACAATTCCAAAATAACCTAATGTAACCCTAATTCACTTTCAAATGCAAAAGTTGAATTTACAAGTTAATTTCATTTCCCTCTTTTCCAAAAGCCCTAACTTTTGACTTTTAATTAAAATTCTAATTTCTCAATATTCCCTTTTTTATTTAATTTAAACTTTAAAATCAAATACTATTACATAATTATTATAAATTATCTAATAACTAAATTCAAACACAAGAGATTTAAATTTAATTAAATAAACAATTTAACTTTAATTAACTTACTCACAATTATTTATTAATTAAATTTAATCCTTTGAGATTTAAATCTAATTAAATAAATATTTTAACAAAACTAACCCACTTTCAATTATTTACTAATTTAATCCAACTCCATGAGATCTAAATTTAATAAATTAAATAATTCAACTTTAGTAAGCCTACTTACAATTATTTAATAATTAAATTTAATCCCTTGAGATTTAAATTTAATTAAATAAATAATTTAAGTTTAATTTCCAAAATCTATTTAAATATAACCAAAGAGCATAATATAAAATACTATAAAATAACCATTTCTTCCAGCCAAAGCAATATTCAAAAGACCAATTGAAAGGGTTAACACATTTCGAAACATTACAAAAGCATCCAATAAGATCTAACATGACTCAAACATCAGAGCTGACGACACACTAAGGCTAGGGTGTAGACCTGACACATGTTACCAAGTTACTATCTCCCATTCAACTTAACCGTTGGATCGACACGCTCAAACCTGTGGAACCAGGTGGAGTCGATGTCATGTACCTGCAACCTGTAATCAAATAATCAACATAATATATGCAGTATACAATTCACACCGTGAAGAAGAAATCTCGGAATCGCAGGGCGCTCGCAAGCGAGTGATGCAATTCCGTCTTTTTCACCAATACACTCATCCAAAACTGACACTAACATCATAACAATAGTTTCATAACTAACCACATGATAATTCTACTGTCAGCATTCATCCATCAAAGCATGTAAAATCAAATCAGATAATCACATCACATAGTAATAGTTTGTTGCTCAAGAGTAGCGATCAAAATATCATAATAAATATGTCCAGTATCATAGTAGCTATAATCTAAGCAAAGCATAAACAACATGAAAAATAGAAGCAAAACGGAGGGGTATTACATGGAGGCAGTTTCTAGTGTTCAATAGCTTGGTTAATCCACATAGATGGAGGTGGTTCCTAATGTTAGGTAGCCTGGTGAATCTATGTAAGGCCATGTGATGACACTCTCCCACTATGCCCATTGTTTTCCCTTGTTCTTGTTGGCTCTAGAGTTTTATTGTTGTTGTTTCTTATGTTGTTATGTGGTCTTGAGTTGTGTGGTGTTAGTCCTTTGTGTCATTGACTTTGTGGACGAGGGTTCTTTCTTATCGACTCCTTGCACATGGGTGTTCCTTCGGGTTCACAAGGTCGGGTGGAAACGTGCAAAGCACCCATTGGGTCCATAGGTGATGATCGTGGTGCAAAAGCAGATGTAGTGATCTTAGAGCTTTGCATGGAGGAAGATTGTACCTTTTATGTATTCAATTCTCATTATTGTATTCTTCCAAATTTTTGATGTACACTTCCCAATATTATAAGGGAAGTAGCTTTGTAATGTAATATTGGTTTCAAATTGTGTTGTATCTATGGAAATATGTTCCATGAATGTAACTTTGAAATCTAAAGTTGAAATGTAATCACATGTTATTCATACTTTTATTTATCTATCTTATCCATGTTTGGTTGATTGTTATATTTATGTTATTTCTTATTCATGTTTATATCATTTATCTAGTTTGGTTTTGTTTAACATTGTAGTTGGTTTGGGTTCGTTTCGAGTAGTGCACCATGTTACCCCATGGGACTAGGTTGATGTTATATGATATATTTATGTTATTTAATTATGTTAGATGTAATTATTGTTATTTAAAAAAAAAATATTTTGTTATTGTTAGTAGTTTGTCCTATGGGGTTTGTGTGGTGGGGCGTTACAATGCAGAGGGAGGGAGAGAGGCTACGAGCTGAGATAGATGAGTTGCGAGCAGAGGTGAGTGAGTTACGCGCAGAGGTGACTCATTTGGAGGGAGAGGTATCAAGGAAGCATGAGGCAGGGGAGGCAGTGAGATGGGAGAGAGATAGACTAGAGGTGATGGTGATGATACTACAGGCAGGGGGTCAGCGAGAGTCTGGAGGAGTGATAGGGCAGATATCGACAAAGACTCTGGCAGAGGCAGAGAGGGATATGGAGGATCTGAGGAGGCAGATAGAGGGACTATTGAGAGAGTAGAGGGAGTTGAGACAAGAGCAAGACGAGCTCCGCGACAGAGTTGAGGTGGCAGAGGAGACAGTGGGAGATATGGGATAGATGCAAGAGAAGGAGGAGGCCATGAGGGATCAAGTATAGGTGATGGAGATAGAGAGGGATGCCTTACAGACATAGGTGTAGGTCCTGTAGGAGGAGAGAGATGTAGTAGTGGCATAGATACAGGCTATGGAGAGAGATGCAGTGTAGCGGTAGGCATAGGCATCATAGGGTGGTGAGCCTAGGGTAGAGGCTTAGATACTGCAGGCACAGGTATAGGCCATGCAGGAAGAGAGGATAGATCCATGGATCAGGTATCATGGATGGAAGCATAGATTGAGCAGCTACGGTTATCACGGGGTGCATGGGCACAGGAGAGGAGGTCCATTTGTGGATTTCAAGACAGGTATAGGGCAAAGCGAGATGCAACTAGACAACAGGTGGGAGATCAAGAGGAGTATATGAGAGAGGAGAGCTACTATGTGTGTGCCTATTACTTGGTAGTTCTGAATCCAACACAACGAGTACCCATCTATGTTTGAGCGGCACCACAGATGCTAGCGCCATCCTAGTCAACAAGGATGCATACCCGATGATATAGTAGCATGAGAGAGACACCTCCATGCAGAGGGCCAGTGTCAGAGTTACCATAGAGGTCGGATGTAGGCAACTCATGGTTTAGAGGATCAGAGGGACAAGATCCTAGTTATTGACAAGTATAGGATGGGATACAATATGGGGTAGCAGAGATTAGAGTTGAGCCATAGCTCTGTACTTATATTTTATTTGATGACATATGTGATGGATATTTTTTGTGATGTATATGATGGACATTATTATGGATGATGTTATTTTTTATATGATATGCGAGAGCCCTTATTGACACTATATGATGTGTATGTGATGGATAGTTTACTTATGCATATGTGTATGTTTATGGTTTTATTGTGGATGGTTATTGTGATGTGATGTATGGATATGTCTATAATGATTTATGATTATGATATGTTGGATGCCTAACGTTTATGATGCAGGATGTAATGGATAAATTATGATTGTTCTTATGTGGATGATATGATATGATATGTATGATGTCTAACACCTATGATGCAGGATGTGATGGATGATTTATGATTATTTCTATGTGGATGATATGATATGATATGTATGATGTCTAACACCTATGATGTAGGATGTGATGGATGATTTATGATTTTATATGCCATGGATGTGGAAATGAACCTAATAATCTATGACAATGCATAGGAGATGTTAATTTTGTTAAAGTTGAATGCATGATTTTTAACTTTTTAAATTCTGAAAATTATTTTTCTTCAACTTTATTGGCTAAAAAATTTGGACCGATAAGGGCGGATTTTTAGGAATGCTAACCATAAACATTTTTATTGCAGTTTTTTTAGGGCATTTTTCCACCACAAAACCATAATAAAAAAATATTTATCTAATTTTTAAGAAATTTTAAAGACATTTTTAATGTTTGCACATTTCAAAATTAAAGTTAGAAATTGTTAATTTTTAATAGTTACAAAGTTCTTAGTTCCTACCATGGAACTATAGGCAACACCTTGATCTTAACTAGTGATTAAATGTTTTGCTTACAGCCAATCAAAATTCACTATTTTCTTTTTGATATATTATATTTTAATTTTCTTGTATGATTTTTAACTTTTTAAATTTTGAAAATTATTTTTCTTCAATTTTATTGACTAAAAAATTTTGAGCGATAAGGGTGGATTTTGAGGAATGCTAACCATAAACCATAAAACCACAATCAAAAAAATATTTAACTATGAGCTTTTTAAAGGTTGTTTATTTACAATAAGACTAAAAATAAATGATTAACCAATTTTGTTATTGTGAGGTGATAGATTTGTAAGCCATAATCCCCTAAATAAAAAAATACCAAAACTTAAAAATTATTTTATTTTTAATAAATTTATAAAATAAATTTATTTTTTTAATATAATTTATTTTAACAAATATCAAATGCATACATCTTATTTTAATTGGTTATATCAATTTAATGGAGTTTATGAAGGATAATAATATGTTCTAACAAAATATTTAAATGTTTCACATTTTATTTAGATATAAGGGTAAGACAATTGGATCAACAAGTCAAATTACATGTGCATAGCATCTCATGCTTCCAAAGAAAAATAAAATAACCCTCAAGTAAATTAAATAGTTATTTAGATAAGTGAACTTTATATATAGTAGTTTTATTTACTTTAGAACTATTTTATTTATTTTAGACTTATTTTATTTTTAATTGAATAGCATTAGTTCCTAAATATATGCTAGCTATCTTTTGGTTTTTATGTACACAATGAATGACATTGTGTGAATTGTAACATCCCGCTACGAACACCCAAGAGTTAAGAGCCAAAAGGGACAAAATAATTTATTTTTTTAAACAAAAGGAATAACAACACATAAATTAGTTGCTAAGCTGATACATTAACAAGACAAACCATGGCCAAGTAAGACCAAGGGTACATTGAAGCTTTCTACTCCGAAATCTCATTGTTCCGGAGCTCACTGCTCTGGAACCTATTTCTGCCCTCAAGTCAGCAAACAGTGGGCACTGGTGCTACGGAACCTACAGCTCCGAAGCTCCCAACTCCAGAGCTCCCAGCTCCAAAACCTGTTTTTGTCCACTAGACAACAAACAAAGAGTGCCAATACTACGAAACTTGTAGTTCCAGAGCTCCTAGCTCCGGAACCTATTTTTGTCCACTGGATAGCGAACAGAGAGCGCCGGTACTATGAAACTTGCAGTTTTGGAGCTCCTAGCTCCAGAACCTATTTTTGTCCACTGGACAACAAACAAAGAGCGCTGATGCTACGGAACCTGGGCAGATTGCCAAAATGGAGAAACGCACAACCAAGAATCTAACTTAACCATGAAAATTAATGACATAAAAGAAATTAAGGATGATCAAATAAAATTCGAGCCCGATACCAACACCAGAGCCCATAAACCAAAACAAACATCACATATCTTCTCATTAAACTTATGATTAATTTTCTCTCTCAAGAGAGTACAACGTGCATAAAGGATCAAGTATGAATACAATTACATTTTTATGGAAAAGATACAAAATCTATCAAGATATATATACACAAGGCATGTACATGATCATATGTGATAAACAAAATGAGAGAGAGAGAGAGAGAGATCAATTCCAATCGATACTCCAAACCTATACACCGGTCCCCAATGGTGGTGGCAACGCCTCCCAACCATGTGGCTCAAAAGAGTCCACCCCTCCGTGCTCAAAGATAGTCACAAGGCCCAAGCAAATGAAATCAAGGGAAGGGTATACAAAGGACAAAACTCATGTCAGTGAGAGAGAAAATACAACATACAATGCATACAACCGATTATCACAACAAAGAGATGTTTAACTGATGACATGACGGGTACTACTCATAACTACTACGGATCTAGGTACTAGAGTGAAATCAGATGGAGTGTCATCATGCATGATCAAAGGGATGCCACTATACAGAATCAAGTACACCTCTCATAGGGACGAGGAGACTCAATCATGCCCGAATCCACGTCCCATAGGCGGATAACTCAATGCCCCGCAGACGGATGGGCCTTCTTGAGTGCATTCTTAGCCTTTACAAGCGCTTAAGGCCATGCACGAGGAAATCATTATCTTATTAGTTTTTTACCACATTATTTTATTTAGTTATCACTTGTTTACTCGACTCTGCTACTAGTTCCCCTGGTAGCCACTTGCGGGCCCCGGGCCCGTAGAGAGCCACTCCATATAACCACTCTTTTACCTGGACCTAGGCTCATCTCATTTAACCAAACGAGGAAATCCAAGTAACATGAAATACAATAAGAAGCCACAATTTTATTTTAAAAAAAAAATTCACACAGCCAAGATAAGTTGTAAAAAGACTCGTATAACAACAGAATTATAACATAAAATGGAGGCATCAAAATTGCATAGAAATTCAAAGTGCTCGGATTGAAAATCTGAGTGAGACCCAGATCATATTTTTATGTTTCTAATTGAAATCCACCTTTAAATTTTTTGTTTTAACACGGAAAGAAGCCGTTGTTTCAGAAAACGCCATTATGGCCAATGGGCAAGAAAAAAATCATGGAAAAATAAAAGTTCCCAGAAATCAAATTCACGAAAACCCAGTTGAGATATGGGCAAGTGGACATAAAATCCACCTTCAAATCACATTTTTATTAGGTGTTTCATGAACAACAAGAAAAATTTCTAAACCAATGGCAAGAAAAACATGGAAAAATAAAAATGCTCCGATTAAAAATCTGCCAAAGACCCAGTTGAGATCTTGGCGATTCAGCATAAAATCCATTCTTAAAATTTGCTTTCATCAAGAGGTTAATGATCAAAAATCTAAATTTTAAAACAACAATCATTCAACCTCAAGCATACAAAAAAATGAATGGAAGAGTTCATCCAATTTTATAAATTAAAAACAATTCAAATCAGCAAAATACCATCATATAAGAAGAATGAGAGCATGCCCAAATTAACAGTCACAAATACTAAAAAACACCTCAATATGCTCCAAAATGTAAATGGTAGAATGCCCAAAAGTTGAAGACACAACCCAGCTCCAATTCCAGATAGCAAGTGGAAAGAGGTGCATTGATTTCACAATCTTCAACTCGCAAATTCTTCTCAAGAAATCTTCCCCAAACTCAGCTGCCCCCAAATCATGGGATTTTCTTCTCCATGCAAGAAAACAACAATTTTCTTCTCTCCCCAAAAGATAAAAATAAAATCCTCTTCCAAAACAAAACTTTCATTTCCTTTTATATTTTTCCCAAAACCCAAGCAAGGATGGGAAATAAGGAATTGAATAAAATTATTTATCAAAACTCCCCCAAGGAACAATTAATAAAGGTTGCTAAATAAGCAAAATTAGAATTGCATAAGGCTGCCCCAAGGGATCAATAATTCATTAAATAAAATATTTCAATTTCTAAGAGAATAACAATTTATGTAATACCCCTCCATTTTGCTTCTTATGTGTTTGCTTTATGCTATGTCTGGGATGCAGCTACTATTATACTGGACACACCTGGTTGTTTGTGTTTTGATCGCTACTATTGAGCGACATTGATTATTGTGTGATGTGGATTATCTGACTATTATTTCACATGCATTATGGATTATTGATGTTAGTAGAGTTAGCTTGAGATATTGTATTACGTGATTTTTGATTTTGATGTAATGTCAGTCTTTGATGAGTGTATTGGTGAAGAGGACGGTTCGCATCACTCACTTGTGAGCGCCCTCCGAATTCGTGATTTTTTCTTCACGGTGTGTATTATATACTAGATATACTATATTATGTTGTTTACTTGGTTTCAGGTTGCAGGTACATGACATTGACTCCACCTGGTTTCACAGGTTTGACCGTGTCGATCCAACGGTTAAGTTGAAAGGGAGATAGTAACTAGGTAACATGTGTCAGGTCTACGCCCTAGCCTTAGTGTGTCGTTAGTCCTGTTTTGTGAGTCGTGTTTACTTGGTTTAATGTTATATGATTTTATTAGATGCATTATTATTTGTTTAATGTTTAAAATAATTGCATTGGAAAAGTAGTGATTATTTTAATATTAAATTTAAAATTATGCTTTGATGTTTGTTTAAAAGTTTATAATGAAATTTAGTTTAATTAAATTTTAATTTATTTAATTAATTAAATTTTAATCTCAAAAGGGTTAAATTTAGTTATTAAATAATTAAAATTGATTAATTAAGTTTATTGCATTAAATTAAATTAAATTAAATTAAAAGAATTGAAAGAAAAGTGAAATTGCATTTTAAAATCAATTTGGGGTTTTCGAAAATGGAAAAAAGGAAGTAAATATCTATTTCCAAATTGCATGCGTTTGAAAATTAGGGTTGTGTAAGATATTTTTGGATATATGTGAATTGCATGTATTTGATTAAAAAAGGAGGATTGGAAAAGAATTCATGCACAGGAGAAAAATAATTTTTGGAAAAACTTGCAAAAAGAAGGATTTGAAGCAATTTTGGATGGTAGAGTTTGTTTGAAGAATTATTTGTTTGCAATTATCAAAGTTCTTGGATTGGATCGGTTGCACATTTTAAGAAACTTCAGGAATTCTTGGGAGGAAGCTTGCATCAGATTTCCATCTTCATCTGTAGCTTTGGATTCCAGGTTTTGTCTTGTTCGATTCAATTCATATTAGATTGTTTGCAAATTTGTTGTTATTATGATTTGTGAATTGGAAATTTTTTGTTGAATCTAGATTTAATCCATTAAAAATTTGGGGAAGAATGTTTAAATTTACTGTAACTTTTAATTCCATAAATGAGGGAAATTGAAGAAACATGGGTTAAATTAAACCTCGAATTGTGTGTTCAACACTTAGGTTTTGGAATGAAGTTTTTACTTTTTTAATAGTTCAGATCTGTTCTTCAAAAGAAAATCAAACCCTTGTAGAAAACCTTCAGTAAAAAAACAAGTTTTGTTTGATTTTCTATATTTAATTGTTTTTTGTAAAATTCAATGAATAGTGTTAAAAGAAATTTAATTTACACTTTTTTGAATTTAGAATGAAATTCTGGAAAATTTATCAATTTCATGATACTGATTTTTTTAAAAATTATTTTCCCTATTTTACCAGTTATAATATTCTGTGAAAAATATATATATTTATATATTTAATATGTATTATATTTGGATAAATATAAATACATAAAGCATATAAATATATCTATTATTTTTAATTGTTTAAAAATTAAATTATTGTCATGTGTTTGGAAAAAGTCGTCGTCAGCACAGATTTCCAAAATTCTCGTTAATGGCAAAATTATAGTTTGTACCTATGTTTTTAGAAAATCCGAAATTTATTAAAAAATAAAAATAAAAAAACAAAAGTTGTTATTGGGAGTCCGCACCCATTGACAGTGGGAGGGACGCTGTCATGGGACAGCGCGCCCACCCTTTGGGGGACGCACTGTCACATGATAGCACCGGCCCCCACGCGGCCTGTGGTGCGTCCAGCTGGTACATAGTACCGTTGGTGCCCACAGAGCTCTGTCCGCGAGTACGGGTAAGCTCGGCCCACCTAGAATTATATTTTTTAATTCTTATTTTTAATTTGTTTTTTATTTATATGTATTTTTTTTGTTAAATACTTTAAGTTTATAGATTTTGTTTTAGTATGAAAAATTACATTTTAAATTTGGACGCCTGTGCGTTGTTTGTAGTCTAAGGTAGCTCGGGAAACGTGTCTGGTATATTTGAGTTTATATTAATCATATGTATATTAATGTTATATATATATATATATATATATATATATATATATATATAAATATCATACATTTAATATATGTATTTATTTATATATTTATTGGTATTTATATTTTTAGGATTAGTGGTGATAGATTTTTCCAGAATCAATTAAATATTCAGACTGGTAATAATTTTATTATACAGACTTTCTTTTTCTTTATTTGTATAAGTTGCAAGCATGATTTTTAATATAAAGTGTATATTTAAATTACGTGAATATAATTAAATATTGATGGAATGTTACTTTATATATATATTTAAGGGTATGTATATATATATGTATTTGATGTTCAGTTTTAGGCATATTAACACATGCAAGTAGTTAGACAAAAAATTAAATTGAAATTTTTATTAAACATGTTTGGATAATATTGCAAAAAAGTATTTGTTTTAATGATGAAATTATAGTATTTGTTTTAATGATGAAATTATTGCATTTTAGTGAAAATTTATAAGGATAATATTTATTTTCTGCGAGAAGCATTAAGTAGAAATGTGGATTTAATATATCTAAACATAGTGTTTTTCTTTATCAATGTATTATTATATTATTTTCCCTTTCAGTGAATGCTTTGGGAACGGGTAATCGTGTTATGCATTGAGAAGTCTTCTAGTGAATGTGGGTCATTCCCATGTTAGTTAATGTTCATTTTCCTTGGGTAGTATTTTGTGAGTTTTTTTTCCTCCAAGTGTTGGAGTGAGATTCTTTATTTGTCGTCTCCTAGATTAGGAGAGACTGAGTTATTTAGTTCTATAGCACTTGAGTCACCTTTGGAGTCTAGATTTGAGTAGTGAGTTATCCATTAGAGGAGTGGCTTTTGTTAGGGGCCGGAGCCCAAAGAGGTAAATCGGGTAACCTTCGAAAGTGTTTTTAAGAAGTGATAATTAAAGCAAAGTACTTAGATTACTAGGATGCATTCACATTAACCAAGATAAAATTAACCTCACTCGCAGACACAAGGGCTTGTTTAGACTTGGGGTGAGTGAGAAGGTCTAGAATGGCAAGGTCAACTAGCTTGTCCATACGAAAGGTAGTTGATTCCGCTTGAGTGAGTATGAGGGCCGGGATTCGGTTGAGGTCACCAGGATTACCGGAGCCTATGAAGGATGCCCAGAGGAGATCTCATGACGCACCTTGCGATGACACTCTATCTAGGATAACCTTGATTATATGTTGTGTGTATGGTTTCTTTAGCACACTTGATTTTATTATGTCTGGAAGCAATGTAACCATGTTAGTGTTAGATTTATATTGTGCATATGTATGGTTGAGTCAATTTGTTCAGTTAGTCAGCCTTTGGTTAGAGGTAGTAGATTTCTTGTCCATGATGTATTTTTACTATCTCCTAGCATGGGGGGTGGGCCTTTGGGTACCACTAGCTTGGGTGGAACATGCACCAAAACCATTGGGTCCCCCTTTATTCTTCAGTTCATGGAAGCGAGACATCCAGTTGGACAGCTTGCGGTTATTGTTATACTCTTCTTGTACTATTGTAATTCTTCTTGTATCAGTTGTATTTACCCCTCTTGTTGTTATGAGGTGGATCTTGTAATTATTATACTCTTATATATTTTGACTCATTCTAGGAATGAGGATTGTAATCTTGTAATGGTTTAGATAATGGAATTATGTGATGGTTAATCTATTCATATCTTGTATTTACTTATGTTAGATGTATGTCTTTACTTGAGATGTTTATTGCAATGTAATTTAGATGATGTATGTTAATGGGAATTAAGTAATCTCGGTTACGTAGCCTTAGGGGAGGTTGTCAATTATAGGTGAACATGTATGTTTTATTCACTTTTAAAAGAAAAATTAGTACGCATTTGTAGTAGATTGAAACTTCCTCTAGGGTTGCGTGGCAGGGCATTACACATGGTATCAGAGCCAAGGTTTAAACACTGGGTTCTCTGGGATTATGATGTACCCATTAAGCTTAATTGCATAGGTTTTTAAGTGTACCTTATCTAATACCCTTTTGTGTTTGTGTAGGAGTATGCCTCCTAGACGCAGATGAGGGAGAGGATGTGGACGTGGCTGGGTAGACGGTCGAGGGGATAGTTAGCATGATGACTCACCACCTCATGTGTCATGTATACCAGAGTAGGAGGAGCATCAAGCTTCACATAATGATCCAGGAGGTGGTGGTAGACAGTTAGATCCTATTAGGGTTGAAGCTACACGTAAAGCCTTCGAGGAGGCTATGGAATTATTAGGACCGCGATAGGAGGTACCAGTAGGTAACCCTGTGGTTGTGACAGATACAACTCAGTCTGATATGTTAGCAGTGAACTATATGAGGGACTTGATTCGATCACAACCACCTCGATTTGATGGAGTGGGTACCGGTCTTGAGGCCGAAACCTGGTTGATAGGTCTTGACCAATGTTTTTCCATGCACCTGTTTGATAGTAACACCAAAGTGTGGTGCACTGTTATTCATCTTCGGGGATTTGCAGCCACTTGGTGGAAGCTAGAGGAGCAGAAGCTCCATGTAGACATGAGTATAGTATCTTGGGAGATCTTTCTTGAGAGATTCAGAGCCCACTTTCTCTCCAATTATTGGCGTCAGCGTAGAGGCGATGAGTTCCATGCCATACATCAGCTAGCCATGACAGTTGATCAGTATGAGTGGAGATTCTATGAACTTAAACAGTTCGTAGGTATAGGGAACGATGAGGGAATGCTAGTGCAGCATTTCATTAGGGGCTTAAATGTCCGTATCAGTGGAGGTGTTCGGGTTTTTGAACCCAAGTCTATGAAGATAGCTATGGAGAAGGCACGGCTAGTGGAGGAGAACCTGACTATGGCACTGGAAGGTCATAGAGGTGTTAGTATTGGTGGTGGTACATAAGCTGGGACTAGTGCTCGAGGGGGACAGACACAGGGAGCTGTGCCTCCTAAGACTTAGCAGGTATCAGTACAAGGCAGTCAGCAGCAGTCATTTCAGGGGAAACGAAAAGGTTTCCAGCAGGGACAGGGTAATAGGAACTAGAGGCGTATGAAGCGTTTCAATGCTGAGCAATCTGCTCAGAGTGCCCAGTCCACTTTTGGAGGTAGTGCACCAGCAGGAGGCAGAGGTTATGGTAGAGGAATAGGTTGCTTCTCTTGTGGTCAGTAGGGCCATATTGCTAGGATGTGTCCCAATAAGGGCATGTCGGGATTTACAAAGAGACCAGTGTCAGAGCCAATAGTGGGAGATGCTGGCAGAAGACATCGTGTGTTCACAGTAGTTGATAACCGCCAGGCAGAGCACCAGGGTACCATAGTAGAGACCTATGGTATGTTACTGGGTAACCCTATTACTATTCTTTTCAATTCAGGAGCCTCTGATTCTTTCATTTCATCATCGATCGTGTCACGTTGCAGACTGGGTGCCGTAAGGCAAGCCGATAGGTGGCAGGTAGAGTTAGCGTCTGGTGCGAAGGTTGCATCACATTTTATAGTACCTAACTGTAGGTTGGAGATTGGACCACTTTCCACTACCTTAGATCTTTGAGTTATACCACTGGGATCCTACAATGTTGTTATAGGTATGGATTGGTTAGAGGCTCACCGAGCAGTTATTGATTGTCGACATGAGTCGATTTGGTGCATTGATGCATCTGGTGGAGAGGTGGATATTATAGGAGTACAGAGACTGATATCTTTGAGGATCATCTCAGCTATGCAGTTGAGGAGATGTGTTTGTCGTGGATGTCAGTTGTTTGCAGTTACAATTGAGGATTTGGGTTTAGGAGATGGAGAGGAGAAGGTAACTCTTGATAGTCATCCTGTTCTTCAGGAGTTCACAAATGTCTTTCCTGATGACATTCCAGGGATGCCACCGAGGAGAGATATATATTTTAAGATTGATTTAGTACCTGGATTAGAGCCTATTTCACAAGCACCTTACCGTATGACTACTCAGGAGCTGAAAGAGCTTCGTTTGCATTTGGAGGAGTTATTAGAGAAGGGATTTATTCATCCTAGTGTTTCACCTTGGGTAGCACCTATCATCTTTGTGAAGAAGAAGGACAGTTCACTTCAGTTGTGCATTGATTACCGACAGTTGAACAAGGTAACAATCAAGAATCGTTATCCACTTCCCAAGATTGATGACTTGTTTGACCAAGTGAAAGGTGCTACCATGTTTTCGAAGATAGACCTTAAGTCGGGATACCATTAGTTTCGTATTTTTGATGCAGATATACATAAGACAACGTTTCAGACATGGTATGGTCACTATGAGTTCACTGTGGTACCATTTGGGTTGATGAATGCGGCATTTGTGTTCATGAGTTTGATGAATGGAGTATTCCGCACATACCTTGATAGGTTTGTTCTTGTGTTTTTTGATGATATATTGATATATTCCAGGACAGTAGAGGAACATGAGGAGCATTTGCGACAGGTTCTGCAGTGTTTGCGAGAAAACCAACTTTATGCCAACTTGTTGAAATGTGAGTTCTTTAAGTTTGAGATCAAGTATCTTGGTCATGTGATCTCAGGAGAGGGAATATATGTGGATCCTTCGAAGATTCAAGCTATTCTTGATAGGCCTGCACCCACGAGTGTGGCAGAGATCCGTAGTTTTATGGGGCTTGCAGGATATTACAAGAGGTTTGTGTAGAGTTTTTCCAGGATAGGTCATCCTATCACTTCTCTTCAGAGGAAAGGGAAGAGGTTTGGATGGTCAGAGCAGTGTGAGTCGGCTTTTCAGATTCTTAAGGATAAGTTGACTAGTGCACCCATTTTAGCGATACCTAATCCCACAGGAGACTTTGTGGTTTGTACTGATGCATCTTTAGAGGGCTTAGGTGTAGTCCTGATGCAGGAGGGACGAGTGATAGCTTATGAGTCGCATAAACTTAAAGATCATGAACTTAATTATCCCACACATGACCTTGAGTTAGTGGCAGTAGTCCATGCATTGACTAGATGGAGACACTTCTTACTTGGGCACAACTTTGAGTTACACAGTGATCATAGGAGTTTGCAGTATATTTTCACTCAGCTGAATCTTAATGCTAGACAGAGGTGTTGGATGGAGTTCCTTTGTGAGTATGACTTCGAGGTGAAGTATATTCAGGGGAAAGAGAACGTTGTAGCTGATGCACTCAGCAGACGTAGGCATGAGATTTCCGAGATGACTCTTATGGTAGATTTATGGAGTCGAATTCTTGCTACTCTTCCAGCAGATAGTTGGTACCATGATGTGAGAGCAGAGATTGAGGCAGGTAGACCTCTTGAGTGGGATGGGTTACTTAGGTATTCATAGTGTATTTACATTCCTTCAGTGGGTGACCTTCGATCTTTGGTTTTGACCGAGGCTCATCGTGCACCTTATTCAGCCCATCATGGGGTGAAGAAGATGCACATAGATCTATGCCAGTTGTATTTTTGGCCAGGGATGAAGAGGGATATTGTAGATTTTGTACCGCGATGTTTGGAGTGTCAGCGGGTGAAGGCTAAACACCAACATCCAACAGGGCTTCTTCAGCTGCACCTTATACCTAAGTGGAAGTGGGATATTATCTCACTGGATTTCATTGTTGGTTTACCCAACTCCTCGCAATGACATGATGCCATTATGGTGATGGTCGATAGGTTGACAAAGGTGGCACACTTCTCGCCTATGCGTGCTTCCTATAATGCATCATCGGTTGCTAGAGTGTTCATGGAGGACATTGTGAGGTTGCACAGAATTCCACATCAGATTATATCTGATAGGGATCTAGTATTTACTTCAGCTTTGTGGACATCATTACAACATGCTATGGGGACATAGTTGAACTTTAGTTCAGCATATCACCCTGAGACAGATGGAGAGATAGAGAGGGTTAATCAAATCCTCGAAGATATGTTACGCATGTATGTCATGGATCAGTAGACACGGTGGGAGGATTATCTTTATCTAGTGGAGTTTGCGTATAATAATAGCTACCAGAGTTCCATAG
Source organism: Sequoiadendron giganteum (assembly GCA_007115665.2). Taxonomy (NCBI): domain Eukaryota; kingdom Viridiplantae; phylum Streptophyta; class Pinopsida; order Cupressales; family Cupressaceae; genus Sequoiadendron; species Sequoiadendron giganteum. Next base: position 392,746,009 of record CM021105.1, read on the forward strand.
GCATGGCACCTTTTCAGGCCTTGTATGGACGTCCTTGTCATACTCCTCTTAGTTGGGATCGATTGGAGGACAGAGTGTTATTGGGACCTGAGATGTTATAGGATATGGAGCAGCAGGTGGATCGGATTAGGGAGCACTTGGTGGCAGCACAAGATAGGCAGAAGAAGTATGCGGATGCGCATAGGGTGGATAGTCAGTTTTCTGTTGGCGACAGAGTATTTTTGTGGATGCGTCCATGAAAGAGTCCTATCCGATATGGAAAGGGTTCTAAGTTGGCGGCTCGCTTTGTCAGACCTTTCGAGATACTCAAAAAGATTGGTCCAGTTGCTTATCGACTTGCTTTGCCGCCTAGTCTTGCACGTATACATGACGTTTTCTATGTTTCAGTTCTTTGACCTTATCAACTGGATGTTACTCATGTCCTTGATTGGGATTCTTTACAGGTAGAGGATGGGCAACTGGCTTTGGAGCCCATGGCCGTAATGGAGCGCAAAATGCTCGCTCTTCGAGGGTGAGATATTGAGCAGGTCAGAGTACAGTGGGATCCCAGGGATGATACTTCATCCACCTGGGAGGATGCAGTTAGGATGAGGGAGTTATATCCCTACTTGTTTGCAGGCTTCTAGGAGTAAGCTTGGTCCTTGGGGGGGAGAATGTAATACCCCTCTGTTTTGCTTCTTGTGTGTTTGCTTTATGCTATGTTTGGGATGCAACTAATATTATACTGGACACACCTGGTTGTTTGTGTTTTGATCGCTACTATTGAGCGACATTGATTATTGTGTGATGTGGATTATCTGACTATTGTTTCACATGCATTATGGATTATTGATGTTAGTAGAGTTAGCTTGAGATATTGTATTACGTGATTTCTGATTATGATGTAATGTCAGTCTTTGATGAGTGTATTGGTGAAGAGGATGGTTCGCATCACTCACTTGCGAGCGCCCTGCGAATCTATGATTTCTTCTTCATGGTGTGTATTATATACTAGATATACTGTATTATGTTGTTTACTTGGTTTCAGGTTGCAAGTACATGACAACGACTCCACCTGGTTTCACAGGTTTGAGCGTGTCGATCCAACGGTTAAGTTGAAAGGGAGATAGTAACTAGGTAACATGTGTCAGGTCTACGCCCTAGCCTTAGTGTGTCATTAGTCCTGTTTTGTGAGTCGTGTTTACTTGGTTTAATGTTATATGATTTTATTAGATGCATTATTATTTGTTTAATGTTTAAAATAATTGCGTTGGAAAAGTAGTGATTATTTTAATATTAAATTTAAAATTATGCTTTGATGTTTGTTTAAAAGTTTATAATGAAATTTAGTTTAATTAAATTTTAATTTATTTAATTAATTAAATTTCAATCTCAAAAGGGTTAAATTTAGTTATTAAATAATTAAAATTGATTAATTAAGTTTATTGCATTAAATTAAATTAAATTAAATTAAAAGAATTGAAAGAAAAGTGAAATTGCATTTTAAAATCAATTTGGGGTTTTCGAAAATGGAAAAAAGGAAATAAATATCTATTTTCAAATTGCATGCGTTTGAAAATTAGGGTTGTGTAAGATATTTTTGGATATATGTGAATTGCATGTATTTGATTAAAAAAGGAGGATTGGAAAAGAATTCATGCACAGGAGAAAATTAATTTTTGGAAAAACTTGCAAAAAGAAGGATTTGAAGCAATTTTGGATGGTAGAGTTTGTTTGAAGAATTATTTTTTTGCAATTATCAAAGTTCTTGGATTGGATCCGTTGCACGTTTTAAGAAACTTCAGGAATTCTTGGGAGGAAGCTTGCATTAGATTTCCATCTTCATTTGTAGCTTTGGATTCTAGGTTTTGTCTTGTTTGATTCAATTCATATTAGATTGTTTGCAAATTTGTTGTTATTATGATTTGTGAATTGGAAATTGTTTGTTGAATCTAGATTTAATCCATTAAAAATTTGGGGAAGAATGTTTAAATTTACTGTAGCTTTTAATTCCATAAATGAGGGAAATTGAAGAAACATGGGTTAAATTAAACCTCAAATTGTGTGTTCAACACTTAGGTTTTGGAATGAAGTTTTTAATTTTTTAATAGTTCAGATCTGTTCTTCAAAAGAAAATCAAACCCTTGTAGAAAACCTTCAGTAAAAAAACAAGTTTTGTTTGATTTTCTATATTTAATTGTTTTTTGTAAAATTCAATGAATAGTGTTAAAAGAAATTTAATTTACACTTTTTTGAATTTAGAACGAAATTCTAGAAAATTTATCAATTTCATGATACTGATATTTTTTAAATTATTTTACCAGCTATAATATTCTGTGAAAAATATATATATTTATATATTTAATATGTATTATATTTGGATAAATATAAAGACGTAAAACATATAAATATATCTATTATTTTTAATTGTTTAAAAGTTAAATTATTGTCATGTGTTTGGAAAAAGTCGTCGTCGGCACAGATTTCCAAAATTCTCGTTAATGGCGAAATTATAGTCTGTACCTGTGTTTTTAGAAAATCCAAAATTTATTAAAAAAAATCAAAATAAAAAAATCAAAATAAAAATTAAAAAAATAAACAAAAGTTATTATTGGGAGTCCGCACCCACTGACAGTGGGAGGGACGCTGTCATGGGACAACATGCCCACCCTTTGGGGGACGTGTTGTCACATGACAACGCCGGCCCCCACGCGGCCTGTGGTGCGTCCAACCGATACATAGTATCATCAATGCCCATAGAGCTCTGTCCGCGGGTACGGGTAAGCTCGGCCCGTCTGGAATTATATTTTTTAATTTGTTTTTTTTTTTATATGTATTTTTTTTGTTAAATACTTTAAGTTTATAGATTTTGTTTTAGTATGAAAATTTACTTTTTAAATTTAGACGCCTGTGTGTTGTTTGTAGTCTGAGGGAGCTCGGGAAACGTGTTTGGTATATTCGAGTTTATATTAATCATATGTATATTAATGTTATATAAAAATATATATATATATATATATAAATATTATACATTTAATATATGTATTTATTTATATATTTATTGGTATTTATATTTTAGGATTAGTTGTGATAGATTTTTCCAGAATCAATTAAATATTCTGGTAATAATTTTATTATGTAGACTTTCTTTTTCTTTATTTGTATAAGTTGCAAACATGATTTTTAATATAAAGTGTATATTTAAATAATGTGAATATAATTAAATATTGATGGAATGTTACTTTATATATATATATATATTTAAGGGTATGTATATATATATATGTATTTGATGTTCATTTTTAGGCATATTAACACATGCAAGTAGTTAGACAACAAATTAAACTGAAATTTTTATTAAACATGTTTGGATAATATTGCAAAAAAGTATTTGTTTTAATGATGAAATTATTGCGTTTTAGTGAAAATTTATAAGGATAATATTTATTTTCTGCGAGAAGCATTAAGTAGAAATGTGGATTTAATATATCTGAACATAGTGTTTTTCTTTATCAATGTATTATTATATTGTTTTCCCTTTCCGTGAATGCTTTGGGAATGGGTAATCATGTTATGCATTGAGAAGTCTTCCAGTGAATGTGGGTCATTCCCATGTTAGTTAATGTTCATTTTCCTTGGGTAGTATTTTGTGAGTTTGTTTTCCTCCAAGTGTTGGAGTGAGATTCTTTATTTGTCGTCTCCTAGATTAGGAGAGACTGAGTTATTTAGTTCTATAACACTTGAGTCACCCTTGGAATCTAGATTTGAGTAGTGAGTTATCCATTAGAGGAGTGGCTTTTGTTAGGGGTCGAAGCCCAAAGAGGTAAATCGGGTAACCTTCGAAAGTATTTTTAAGAAGTGATAATTAAAGCAAAGTACTTAGATTACTAGGATGCATTCACATTAACCAAGATAAAATTAACCTCACTCACAGACACAAGGGCTTGTTTAGACTTGGGGTGAGTGAGAAGGCCTGGAATGGCAAGGTCAACTAGCTTGTCCATCGAAAGGTAGTTGATTCCGCTTGAGTGAGTATGAGGGTCGGGATTCGGTTGAGGTCACCAGGATTACCGGAGCCTATGAAGGATGCCCAGAGGAGATCTCATGATGCACCTTGCGATGACACTCTATCTAGGATAACCTTGATTATATGTTGTGTGTATGGTTTCTTTAGCACACTTGATTTTATTATGTCTGGAAGCAATGTAACCATGTTAGTGTTAGATTTATATTGTGCATATGTATGGTTGAGTCAGTTTGTTCAGTTAGTCAACTTTTGGTTAGAGGTAGTAAATTTCTTGTCCATATTGTATTTTTACTATCTCCTAGCATGGGGGGTGGGCCTTCGGGTACCACTAGGTTGGGTAGAACATGCACCAAAACCGTTGGGTCCCCCTTTATTCTTTAGTTCGTGGAAGCGATACATCCAGTTGGACAGCTTGCGGTTATTGTTATACTCTTCTTGTACTATTGTAATTCTTCTTGTATTAGTTGTATTTACCCCTCTTGTTGTTATGAGGTGGATCTTGTAATTATTATACTCTTATATATTTTGACTCATTCTGGGAATGAGGATTGTAATCTTGTAATGGTTTAGATAATGGAATTATGTGATGGTTAATCTATTCATATCTTGTATTTACTTATGTTAGATGTATGTCTTTACTTGAGATGTTTATTGCAATGTAATTTAGATGATGTATGCTAATGGGAATTAAGTAATCTTAATTACGTAGCCTTAGGGGAGGTTGTTAATTATAGGTGAACATGTATGTTTTATTCACTTTAAAAAAAAAAATAGTACGCATTTGTAGTAGATTGAAACTTCCTCTAGGGTTGCATGGCGGGGCATTACAATTTAAGTCCCCAACAATTAATCACCATAAAATATTAAAGAAAGACCAAAACCAATTACCTCAATGAGGCATACATGACAACATACTTTGGCAAAAGGGTGCTCCAGATGTTACTGTTAGGTAACCGGATGGAAGGCAAAAAAATGGAAACACTGCCTCGATAGGGTGCAGTGGGCTAAGGTAGGGGAAACATTTGGCCCGTGACTACCTCCAGTTAACCACCATCGAGGAAATGAGAGTACGTTCAAGCCTATAAATCTAGGCGGAGTCGATACTCAGTACCTGCATCACTCCAATTCAAACATTAAAGTACATGTGCATAAATCATACATCATATATCTAAAGCAACATCAACCATAAGGAAAAGTGATCAAGATATCATAAGCCTCTCGATTATGAGTGTTATGATATTATCATTTTCCTGTCCATGATTATACATAAGCAACAACAATGATATATATATAAAATGTGAGCATGTAGTCCAGCATAATAATTAACCATGTAAACATGAAATTCAGCATAAAAAATAATCATGTCAACCACATAACAGCATAAAAACATATAAGCATGCAATCATATAATCCAGCATGACAATCACAAAATTACACCTCTCGAGTGTCAATACAAAATAATTAAGGGACGAATAGTGCAAATAAAAAATATACAGTTATCAGAATCCATCAAGGAAGGAAAACAATAAGATACTAACATGGGGGTTGTTACATCCTACCCCCCTAGAACCAGGCTTACTCCTGGAAGCCTACCAAAAAATATGGATAACGATCTCTCATCCTCGCCGCATCTTCCCAAGATGCTGAGGACTCACCATCAGGATCCCAGTGGACCCTTACCTGCTCTATGTCTCATCCCCTGAGTGTCAACCTTCGATGCTAAAAGATGCGTACGGGCTCCAAGGAAAGCTGCCCGTCCACCTCGACTTGCAAGGTAGTTCAATCGAGAACATGGGTCACATCAAAAATATACTGTCTGAGAACAAAAACATGGAAAACATAATGAATACACGATAGACTCGGTGGAAATGCAAGACGATAGGCAACTGGACCAATCCTCTCAAGGATCTCAAAAGGTCCAACAAAACGAGGTGCCAACTTCGAGCCTTTCCCATAATGGATGGGGCTCTTCCACGGTCGAACTCTTAGAAGCACACGATCCCCCACCGAGAAGTGGTGGTCCAACCTATGGGCATCGAAATACTTCCTCTGTCGATCCTGAGCTGTAGCCAAATGCTCTCTGATCCACACTACCTACTGCTCCATATCTTGAAGCATCTCTAGACCCAAAAGAACTCAGTCCTCTAAGCAATCCCAACTCAAAGGAGTCTGACATGGCCTACCGTACAAGGCCTGGAAGGGAGACATACTAAGGGAACTGTGGTACCCATTATTATAAGAAAACTCAACCAAGTACAAGTAGTCCTCCCAACGAGAGTGCTGATCCATAACGTACATCCGAAGCATATCCTCTAAAACTTGATTAACCTGCTTTGTCTGTCCGTCAGTCTCGGGATGGTATGCAGAACTAAAATTAAGCTGAGCTCCCATAGCAAGCTAAAGAGAAGTCCATAAGGCTAAAGTGAGCACTGGATCACGGTTGGAAATGATCCTACGAGGAATACCATGGAGACACACAATATCCTCCATAAACACTCGAGCAACAGATGTTGCAGTGTACGAAGATCTCATGGATGAGAAGTGTGCCACCTTGGACAATTTTTCCACTATAACCATAATAGCATCATGACGATGCGAAGACATAGGTAGCTCCACTATAAAATTTAGAGATATCGTATCCCACTTCCATTCGGGAATGGAATGATGCTGCAACAGTCCTGTTGGGTGTTGATGTTTTGCCTTCACCCGCTGGCACACAAGACATCGAGCCAAAAAATCAGCAATATCTCGCCGCAAACCTACCCAATGATACAACTGTCGAAGATCGGCATGCATCTTCATGACACCCGGATGAGCTGAATAGGGTGCACGATGGGCTTCTGACAAAACTAGGGAACGAAGATCACCAGAGTCCGGAACATAAATGTGACCAAGATGCTGCAAAATCCCATCAGGCTCAAGAGAGAAACCTGCAAACCTTCCCTCAAGGACTCCCCCAGACTCAATTTCTGCTTTCACATCTTGATACCAAGTATCACTAGGGAGTGACTCCAAAATATAGCTCCGCAAATCCACTCCAAGGGACAAAACCGAGATCTCATGTCTCCTCCTACTCAAGGCATCCGTAACCACATTTTCCTTGCCCTAGATATAGCGAACCTCAAAGTCATACTCACAGAGGAACTCCATCCAATGATGTTGCCGAGCATTCAGATTAGGCTCAGTGAAGATATACTGCAAACTACGATGATCACTATGCAACTCAAAATGATGTCCTAAGAGGAAATGTCTCCAATGCATGAGTACATGGATGACAGCCGCTAACTCCAAATCATGGGTGGGGTAGTTCAACTCATGGTCCTTGAGCTTACGAGACTCATAAGCAACCACTCGACCCTCTTGCATAAGAACTGCCCCCACACCCTCCAATGAGGCATCGGTGCACACTACAAAGTCTCCTATAGGATCTGGCACTATCAGGATCAGTGCACTAGTCAACTACTCCTTAAGAGCCTGAAAAGCTGACTCACACTGATTTGACCACACAAAATCCTTCTCTTTTCTTTGAAGAGAAGTGATGGGATGGGCTACCCGAGAGAAATCTTTCACAAATCAACGATCGTAACCTTCCAATCCCATGAAACTGCGAACCTCAGCCACATTCGTTGGTGCTGGCCAATCCATAATGGCCTGAATCTTAGAAGGATCCACTACGATACCCTCTCCTGAGATGATATGGCCCAAGTATCTCACCTCAGTCTAGAAGAACTCACACTTGGCCGAAATGCCAAACAATTGATTATCTCGCAAGCACTGCAACACTTGTCGCAAATGGCCTTCATGCTCCTCCATAGTCCTCGAATAAATCAAAATATCATCAATGAACACAAGAACAAATCGGTCAAGATAGGTGCAAAACACCCCATTCATCAAACTCATGAAAACTGATGGAGCATTGGTCAACCCAAAAGGGACAACCATGAATTCATAATGCCCATAGCGTGTACGAAATGCCATCCGATGAATGTTTGCCTCATGAATGTGAAGCTGATGGTATCCTAACTTCAAATCTATCTTGGAGAACACCTTGGCTCCCCTCATTTGATCAAACAAATCATCTATCTGAGGCAACAGGTAATGATTATTCACCGTCACTTTGTTCAACTGGCGATAATCAATGCACAAGCAAAGAGATCCATCCTTCTTCTTCACAAAGATAACAGGTGCTCCCCAAGGGGAAACACTAGGATGAATGAAACCCTTCTCTAGTAACTCCTATAACTGCAACCACAATTCACACAACTCCTAAGTAGTCATATGATACAGTGCCCGGGAGATAGGCTTTACTCCAGGAATGAGATCAATACGAAAGTCTATGTCACGCTTAGGTGGCATACTTGGAATAGCGCTCAGAAAGACATCTGCAAAATCTTGAAGAAGAGGATGGTCATCAAGAGATACCTCCTGAATCCCACGCTCAGCAAGATCACTAACTGAAATAGCAAACATTTGACAACTTTGCCGAATGGCACGCTTCAACTGCATTGCTGAAATCACACGAAGAGAAATGGGTCTTTGGACCCCAACTAACTCAACATGCTCTCTAGCATTGTCTACACACTGGACCGACTTACGCCAACAATCTATACTAGCTTGGTGTGCCTCCAGCCAGTCCATGCCTAAGACAATCCCATAGGACCCCAAAGGCAACACACGGAGATCCACTATGGTGGTGAAGGTGCCCAAATCCAACACACACCCATGAACAAGGGAATCTATAGCCACCTTGGCTCCAGTAGCCAACTCAACCTGCCAACCAACATCTTGCCTTGCCACCCCGAGTCCACAATGCTCTACGAGAGAAGGAGAAATAAAAGAATCTGAAGCTCCTGAATCAAACAAAATAGATATAGTAATCCCACATAACACACCTGAATACTTGACCACGGTGCCTTGGTGCTCAGCCTGGCGGTTATCCACCACCGCAAACACTCTACGAGATCTACCAACATCACCTACTGTAGGCTCTGAAGTAGCCTGTCTCTGACTACCTCCAACCATTGACCTTTGAGGACACTGAACGACTATATGACCATGTTGCCCGCAAGCAAAATAACCACCCCTACCAGCGCCTCGGCCCACAAATGGTGCACGTGTCTGTTGGGGTCCACCACCCCCAAAACTCTGATGTGCGCTCTGTGAACTCTATACTGGGCCACTTTGTTACCTAATTCAAGAATGATGGCGTTGACGATTTCTAGAAAATGAAGTGCTAGGGCTCTGCGCACTCTGCTCAGACTTAGTAGACCTATGCCTCTTCTGTTGACCATGACTAGAAGGTGCAGACGGAGGTCTAGCTCCCTGCGACTGTGTACCCCGAGTAACTGATCCTGAAGGAGGGGCACTACTAACCTGGACCCCTACCTGACCACCAAAGCCTCTAGCCAAATTCTCCTCTATCAACCTTGCCTTCTCCATGATGATCTCTAAGGTCTTCATCTCAAACACACAGACACCACCACTAATATGGGCATTTCAGCCCCTTATGAAATGTTGCACTAACATCAGCTCATCATCAGAAATGTTGGCATACTGCTTAAGCTCAAAGAAGCGGTGCTCATACTGATCTACTGTCATATTCAACTGATGAAGCTCATGGAACTCATCAGCACATCTCTACCGGTAGTAATCTAAAATAAATCGCGCACGAAACCTCTCTAAGAATAGCCCCCAAGAGACGGAAGCAATGTCTAGGTGCAACTTTTGCTCCTCAACTCTCCACCATGTAGATGCAAAGCCCCTGAGATGCATGATGGTAAATCGAGCTCTAGTATTGCTACCATAGGTATGCATAGCAAAGCATCGATCAAGATCAATCAACCAAGTCTCTGCCTTGGTACCAGTACCAGACCCATCAAAAGTAGGGGAATGGGCTCTAAGGAAATCCTTCATGTGTCCTGCAACAATACTATCTCCAGCTACCCTATCTCTCTCAACATCAACTCTCAAATGACCTGGACTGCGAGAACGCTCACACTCAACTCTAACATTGTGGCCAACCTGACGAGAAGGGTGTGACTCCTCCTCACGGGATTCCTCCTGACGAGGTCCTAATCAATCTATAATCTGTTGTAGAAGAGCTACAACCTGAACACCCCCAAGCCCTTCGGCTTGATTCTCAGCACGTTGTTCATCCTGATTGTCACCCTGATTACCATGATCGACATTATGCTGAGTGCTACGATGAAGAACAGTGGCTCTACCTCTAACTCTGCCTCTAGCTCTACCCCTAGGAGGCATCCTATAGAAAACAAGGAAAACATTAGAATAGATCATCACAAGGATGACCCATTCACCTTACTACAACATGGAAGCATAACCACAAGATTATAAAGCAACATAACAAGCTCACATCACACACACCAAACACAATATAGCATAGTAGGCTCAAGTATGCCAAAGCTCCCAGTGTGTGAACATGGGCTCTGATACCAGATGTAACATTCCGCTATGAACCCCCAGGAGTTAAGAGCCAAAAGGGACAAGATAATTTTTTTTTTTAAAACAAAAGGAATAACAACACATAAATTAGTTGCTAAACTGATACACTGACAAGACAAACCATGGCCAAGTAAGCCAAGAGTACATTGAAGCTTTCTGCTCTGAAATCCCATTGTTCCAGAGCTCACTACTCCGGAACCTATTGCTGCCCTCAAGTCAGCAAACAGTAGGCGCCAGTGCTACAGAACCTGCAGTTCCGGAGCTCCCAACTCTGGAACCTGTTTCTGTCCACTGGACAGCAAATAGAGAGTGTCGGTACTACGAAACTTGCAGTTCCAGAGCCCCTAGCTTCAGAACCTATTTGTGTCCACTGGACAACAAACAGAGAGCACCGGTACTACGGAACTTGCAGTTCCAGAGCTCCCAGCTTTGGAACCTGTTTTTGTCCACTAGACAGCAAACAAAGAGCGTCGATGCTATGGAACCTAGGCAAATTGCCAAAATGGAGAAACACACAACCAAGAATCTAACTTAACCATGAAAATTAATGATATAAAAGAACTTAAGGATGATCAAAGAACATTCAAGCCCGATACCAACACCGGAGCCCATAAACCAAAACAAACATCACATATCTTCTCATTAAACTTATGATTAATTTTCTCTCTCAAGAGAGTACAACGTGCATAAAGGATCAAGTATGAATACAATTACATTTTTATGGAAAAGATACAACATCTATCAAGATATATATACACAAGGCATGTACATGATTATATGTGATAAACAAAATGAGAGAGAGAGAGAGAGATCAATTCCAACCGGTACTCCAAACCTGTACATCGGTCCCCAATGGCAGTGGCAATGCCTTCCAACCATGTGGCTCAAAAGAGTCCACCCCTCTGTGCTCGGAGATAGTCACAAGGCCCAAGAAAATGAAATCAAGGGAAGGGTATACAAATCACAAAACTCACAGACCAGTGAGAGAGAAAATACAACATACAATGCATACAACTGATTATCACAACAAAGAGATGTTTAACTGATGACATGACGGGTACTACTCATAACTACTACGGATCTAGGTACTAGAGTGAAATCAGATGGAGTGTCATCATGCATGCTCAAAGGGATGCCACCACATGGAATCAAGTATACCTCTCATAGGGACAAGGAGATTCAATCATGCCTGAATCCACGTCCCGCAGGCGGATAACTCAACGCCCCGCAAATGGATGGACCTTCTCGAGTGCATCCTTAGCCTTTACAAGCGCTCAAGGCCATGCACGAGGAAATAATTATCTTATTATTGTTTTACCCAATTATTTTATTTAGTTATCACTTGTTTACTCGACTCTGTTACTAGTTCCCTTGGCAGCCACTTGTGGGCCCCGGGCCCGTAGAGAGCCACTCCATATAACCACTCTTTTACCTGGACCTAGGCTCATCTCGTTTAACCAAATAAGGAAATCCAAGTAACATGAAATACAATGAGAAGCCACAATTTTCTGTTCAAGAAACATTTCACATAGCCAAGATAAAGTTGTTGTAAAAAGATTCGTATAACAATAGAATTATAACATAAAATGGAGGCATCAAAATTGCATAGAAATTCAAAGTACCCGGATCGAAATTATGAGCAAGACCCAGATCATATTTTTCTATTTCTAATTGAAATCCACCTTTAAATTTTTGGTTTTAACACATAAAGAAGATGTTGTTTTAGAAAACGCCATTATGGCCATATGGGCAAGAAAAATCATGGAAAAAAAAAAGTTCCCAAAAATCAAATTCATGAAAAAGCAGTTGAGATATGGGCAAGTGGATATAGAATCCACCTTCAAATCATGTTTTTATCAGGTGGTTCATGAACAACAAGAAAAAACGTCTAAACCAATGGCAAGAAAAACATGGAAAAATAAAAATGCTCCGATTAAAAATCTGCCAAAGACCCAGTTGAGATCTTGGCGATTCAACATAAAATTCATTCTTAAAATTTTCTTTCATCAAGAGGGTAGTGAGCAACAATCTAAATTTTAAAACAACAATCATTCAACCTCAAGCATACAAAAAAATGAATGGAAGAGTTCATCCAATTTTGTAAATTCAAAATAATTCAAATCAGCAAAATACCATCATACAGGAAGAATGAGAGCATATCCAAATTACCAGTCACAAATATTGAAAAATACCTCAATATGCTCCAAGATGTAAATGGTAGAATGCCCAAAAGTTGAAGACACAACCCAGGTCCAATTTTGAACAACAAGTGGAAAGAGGCGCGCTGATTTCACAATCTTCAACCCACAAATTCTTCTCAAGAAATCTTCCTCAAACTTAGCTACCCCCAAATCATGGGGTTTTCTTCTCCATGCAAGAAAACAACAATTTTCTTCTCTCCCCAAAAGATAAAAATAAAATCCTCTTCCAAAACAAAACTTTCCTTTCCTTTTATATTTTTCCCAAAACCCAAGCAAGGATGGGAAATAAGGAATTGAATAAAATTATTTATCAAAACTCCCCCAAGGAAGAATTAATAAAGGTTGTTAAATAAGCAAAATTAGAATTGCATAAGGCTGCCCCAAAGGATCAATAATTCATTAAATAAAATATTTAAATTTCCAAGAGAATAACAATTTAAGTCCCCAACAATTAATCACCATAAAATATTAAAGAAAGACCAAAACCAATTACCTCAATAAGGCATACATGACAAAATATTTTGGCAAAAGGGTGCTCCGAATGTTACTGTTAGGTAACCGGATGGAAGACAACAAAACAGAAACACTGCCCCGATAAGGTGCAGTGGGCTAAGGTAGGGGGAACATTTGGCCTATGACTACCTCCAGTTAACCACCATCAGGGAAATAAGAGTACGCTCAGGCCTCTGAATCTAGGCAGAGTCGATACTCAGTACCTACATCACTCCAATTCAAACATTAAAGTACATGTGCATAAATCATACATCATATATCTAAAGCAACATCAACCATAAGGAAAAATGATCAAGATATCATAAGCTTCTCGATTACGAGTGTTATGATATTGTCATTTTCTTGTCCATGATTATACATAAGCAACAACAATGATATATATATAATGTGAGCATGTAGTCCAGCATAATAATTAACCATGTAAACATGAAATCCAGCATAAACAATAATCATGTCAACCACATAATAGCATAAAAATATATAAGCATGTAATCATATAATCTAGCATGACAGTCACATAATTACACCTCTCGGGTGTCAATACAAAATAATTAAAGGACAAATAGTGCAAATACAAAATATACAGTTATCAGAATCCATCAAGGAGGGAAAACAACAAGATACTAACATGGGGGTTGTTACATGAATTGTTGTCACTGTAGAACCTATCAACATAATAATTATTCAAGATTAAATTTAACTATTGCAATTGTATTTAAAAAATATTCATTTGAGTTATGTTTAAGAAATATTTGTTTTAAGAATTAAACTTAACTTCAACTATATTAGTGGAGATTAATTGTTTCAATTGTATTTGTCTAAAATATTTTTACAATTTGTTAAGGAAATTTTTCTACATCTATAAAAGTTATTTTTCTTCCCTCTAAATTAATTACTTTTTATTCTTTCTTTTACACAAATCAAACAAAGATATTATATTATGAATGTTTTAAAAAATATTATACTAATATATTAAATTATCATGTAATGCATTACCTTTAATATTATATTATAATATATATATATATATATACTTAGCATATAAAACATTTAATATATTAGACAATAATGCTCAAATATTATATTTTAATTTTCAATAGTCTAATATATTATATTTTTAATTTTAAGTGTATATTATATTAAATTAACATAGAATATATTAAATTAATTTTGTGATGAGAGACACAATTATTTTGATCTTTAAATATATTTATAATAAATATATTTATTTTTTATTAAAATATTAATAAACTATTAGTTCAAATAATATTACAGTGTTTATTTATATAATATATTAAGATATAACATTTTGATTAGTGATAAGTTGATTTTAACATTTGAATAAAATTTTCAGTAACAATCATAACTTTTTGTTTGATAAAATACAATTACAATTTTATAATAATAATATTATGTTCTAAAATATAATTTTTTTAATTAAAAATATTATGAAAACTAATTATCTTCAATTTAATGGAGCTTAAATTTTATCTCATTAATATGAAAAATCATAAATTTGAACTATATATTGAACCCTTATAAAAAAATGATATTTTATTTAAAATAAAAGTAAATTAGATAGTTACATAAACTCATCCACTAAAATCTTGGAGGTAACTCAGATGATGCTTCTTTTGTTCCCTTGGTAGCTCTATAGTTGTTTGTTTCTGATGATAATCAAAATGAGAAAGAAGCAAAGACTACATAAGAAATTATTCGTTCTTTTCTCTTTGATTTTTGTGTCTATAAATGTTTGGTGATTCACTTTTCTATATGTTTGTCTTTTATTATCCCTCTAGCTTTAGCATTGCTTTAAATTTTGAGTTCTTTTATAATATGAATCATATCTGATTCATATTGAACCTTGTCCATCTAATCATAGATTTATTATAATGTTTATACTCTAATTACATGAGCATCCCCAAGCAACTGATAAAGCTTGTGGGTGTTCAATGACTTACTTTTTCTCAAGTGAAAATCCATATGCAGGTACAAGTAAATTAATTTAATCGTTCATGACTTCTTGTTAGATTTTTTTTTTTCACTAAACTAGTAGATTCCCTAACTTATCCTCAATTGAGACAACACGTTTAAATTTCTAAATATTTGTAAAAATAATTATTTTTTTAGTAATAATATTTTTCTTAGTGTATTTGAATAATTATAAAATGAAGTCTCATTTAAACATAAAGGTAGTTTTAAATGTTTATTAATAAAAAGAAGTAATTGTAAATGTAATATGATTCCGATCTATTGTTAGAGATTGAATTCATATCAACTCATATCATTATATCAATTTATTTACTTTATTTCATGATTTATATTTATTTTTTTGCAGTCGACACTTGAGAAGATATTCCATTTTAGATAATTTTTTAAGGGATTCAATATTGGTGGTTGAACAAAGATCATCTCTCATACCACATTCAAAACGAAGCATTGCTCGCTTCCCTCGAGAAACAAGGTCTACATTACATTTAATGCCCCACCAAGTAACCTTAAAGGAAGTTGCAATTAATGTCTTAAGCGAACCATTTTTTTTTATAAAGTGCATTTAACATACACATTCACTTACTAATTAACAACAACCTCTAAAGTTATAAGGTTAGGATTACTTAAACCCACACATACATATTACATATAACCATAACATTATAAACTTTATGAAATAAACATCATACATCATAAGAATACCACATAACATAATAAGATAATCAACCAAGATACAATCTCATGATCATTAACTTAATCCAATAGTTACATCACTCATTCCCAGAATGAGGCAATAGTACATAAGGTTACAATTACAGAATTCCACCTCATAAGCATAAAAGGGATAAATAACTTATATAGATTGAAATATTACAATGCAAGAAATTACAACAAGAACCTCGAGCTGTCCATCTAGATGTCTTGCCACCAAGTATTGAAGATAGATGGGGACCCAACGGTTTTGGTGCATGTTCCACCTAACCAAGTGGTATCCAAAGGCCCACCCCCCATGCTAGGAGATAGTAACAAAGTAACATGGACAAAGATCTACAACCACTAACCAAAGGCAAACTCATACTGACATAACCAAACAAATGTCATAAATAAGTACAAATCCAGTACAACTCAAGTACAACATTCGCATCACTAACATAGGTCACATTGCTTCTAGACATAAAATAGATCAAGTATGTTCATAGAACCATACACATAAAACAATTAACAATAGTTGTCCTAGATAGAGTGTCATCGCATAGCAGTCATGAGTTCTCCTCTGGGCATTCTTCATAGGCTCCGGTAATCCTGGTGGCCTCAACCGAATCCTAACCCCCATGCTTACTCATGCGGCATCAAATACCTCTCGTACTGACAAGATAGATGACTATGCCATTCCAAGCCTTCTCACTCATCCCAAGTTTAAACGAGCCCTTGTGTCTATGAGTGAGGATTAAATTATCTTGATTAATATGGAAGGCATCATAATCATCTAAGTACATTAATTTAATTATCACTTGATTAACTCACTTCTGAAGGTTACCCAGTTTACCACTTTGGGCTCCGGCCCCTAACAAAAGCCACTCTTCTATTCGACAACACACACCTAAACAATCCACCAACGAAAACACAAGTGCATACAAACCAGGCATCAAAACCACTCCAACACAAGGAGGATACAAATAATAGAACTCATTCCAAACATCTTGGAGGCAACAAACACATAGTCCACTCCTTTCACAGGAGGCAACAAGATGAAACCACATAACAAGGTCACTCCATACAAGGAGACATGGATCCCATAATCCGCTCCTAAACCAAGGAGGTGCAAACATCCTCGTTTGTGAAAATCGGGTACTATCATAGACACAACCTCATGCACTACCAAGAGAATTCACAACATGTTGACATCACAACGACAACCCTCACAAACAACAGACCATCTGTAAGACTTATAAACTAACAGGTATTCAACCCATTCTCAAAGCATAAACATGAAAGACATAATCATTGAAGGCAATAGAAGAAACTACATTTGGATACTCTAAATCCATTTCTCATTTTATTACGTAATTCATTATATCGATAAAACTAAATTAAGAATTCATCTTTTCAGATAGGGGAGAAATTACACTAATATTTAATTCTCTAATTGCTCTTAATCAAAATAAGTATTTTCAACTATAACTCAAAACATTTCGCTTTAAATTAAATAACCAATTGCCCTTGCAAATTAAATCATTAATCAAATTAACATTTGGTCTCTTCCATAACTTATTGTGTTAAAATAAGATCAAAATTTGGACTATAACCCAATATCATATATATATTTTTCCAATTAAATCAAATTAATAATTGGACCTTTTACACATGAATTTAAATTCCACAATTAAATTTTAAATTATGCATTCTTTAAATCAAATATTTAACTCCTTCAATTAAACTTTAACATGTCATTTTAAAATAAACAATAATTTCCCCATACGTTTATAATTTTAATTCCACTAATCTAATATACAAATTTTATTTAAAATAATATAAATAAATATAATACTTTAATATTATAAATTATAATATAAAATATTATTAAATAATATTTTAATATTATAATAACAATACATAAAATATTAATATTTATAAATATCAATTTATTATTATTTTATTATCAGAGCAGCCATGGGAAAATAACTTAACAACAGTCTCGTGTTTCAAGTATAACTCAAAAACTACGATCTGGGTATTTGCGATTTCTCGACAAGGATAAGAAAATTTCAAAGTGCAGAAACTCTTTAAATTTCCTGACAACCCAGTTTGTGTAAGTGGAGTTATATGCGACACAACCAGACCATTTTACCATGAAAAATATAACTACCCTGCGGATTTTAAAATCCGATTTTTAATAATAAACAGAGGGTTTCATTTTCTAAAAAAAATATATTCTAAATGCTTTGTCCAATCTCTATGTTTGATTCCAATAACAAAATAATCGATTTCCTCAAATAATTTAAATTCAACTAAGGTTTTCACAATTTTCACTTAAGAATTTTCACAAAGCAAAAGCTGTAGATTTATTTGATTTTTTTCTTCTAATAATAAATTTATTTTCTAAAACAGATTTAACAAACAAATCTTTAATCACTACTATTTAAAAGTAACCAAGAACAATAAAACACAAATAGGAAAACTTGGTTCAAGAAGCTACAGGAAAAGATAAATTTTTGATGCAAGCCTCCTCTAAAGATTTCTTGAATTTTCTTCAATCCTCCAATGAATCCAATCCAAAACCCAACAAATGCAAACAATCTTTCCTCCAATCAATTCTACAATCAAATTTTCTGCAAACCCTTCTTTATGCAAATTTTTCAAAATTTCTTCTCTACTGTAAAAATGAATTTTCCCAAAACTTTTTTGCCCTAAAATTAAAACATGTATTTTTTAATATTCTAAAATATCTAATACAACCCTAATTCACATTACATGCAAATTAGATATTAATTTCAATTTCGATTTTTACAACTCTAATTCACATTGCATGCAAATTAGATATTAATTTCAATTTCAATTTTTGAAAACCCACTTTCAATTTAAAATGCAATTTCAAATAATAAATTAATTTCCAAAGTTGAAATGCATTTCCCAATTAAACATTTAATTATAATTTCTAATTTAATTCCCACAAGTTGAAATTAAATTCCAAAATTAATTTTAATTCTTTTATTTCCTTTCATTCTCTTGCATCACATTTAATTAATTAATTTAACTATTTAATAACTAAATTCAACCCCCTTGGATTACATTTAATTAATTAAATAAATTAAATATAATTAATTAATTTAAATATAAACTTTTATCTACATTGCATTATTTAAATTAAATAACCATTAACATGATTTAAATGCAATTATTCTAAATATCTATTTCCAAATCAAGAATCCTTCAGAATTAAATAACATTAAAGCAAGACAGACAATGACTCGACACACACGACTGACAATACATCAAGGCTAGGGTGTAAAATTGACACATGTTACCTAGCTACTATCTCCCGTTCAACTTAACCGTTGGATCGACATGCTCAAACCTGTGAAACTAGGTGGAGTCGCTGTCATGTACCTGCAATCCTGCAACCAAGTAAACAACATCATACAATATATCTAGTATATAATACACACTGTGAAGAAGGAATTACAGATTCGTAGGGCACTCAAAAGCAGATGATGTGAACCTATCTTCTTCACCAATACACTTATCGAAATTGACACTTCCATCATAATTTCAATAGTCTCATAATAACATCTCATGTTAACTCTACAACATCATTAATACATGCATGTGAAACAATAATTAGATCAACACATCATACAATAATAGTTGTCGCTCAATAATAGCAATCAAAACATCATAACAAAATGTATCCAGTATCAAAGTAGTTGCAACCAAATATAGCATAAAGCAAACCGAACAAGAAGCAAAATGGAGGGGTATTACATTACAAGATTCTCAATACAAGATAGACATAACAACATATTACTAGTTTGTAAGGGATAAAGCAAGAAATTTTAATATATATATTTCTCCATTTGTCTTCCTATTTGCTTCAAAAATGGAATCTTCCTCAATCAAATATATTAGATCCCTAAGTATAACATAGTTATTGTTGGTAATATACTTTAGATCATGATAATTCATTATTTTCTTTTTGATACATTATATTTTAAGTTTATAAAGTAAAATGAAAGATCTTTTTAGGGGTTTGAGCATAAACCTTTCTTTTTGATAAATTTTCAAGACACTTACCACAATAATAAAAAATATGGTTAAAATTTTATCCCATTTCAATGGATTATTTTATCAAAAAAATTTACACACTTTTTGAAATATTTATTTACTTGTTATATCTAGAATTAAAAATTATTACCTAAAATTTGATAACAAATTAATATATATACATTCTATATAAAATATAACATCTAATATGTACTTTAATTTATTTTTATATTAAATTATTTTTAATATATTATATTAATATAATAAATTAACATGTAATATGTAAGATATATATATCTACTATATTACAACTATCAATTGATATATTTACAATTGATAAAATCACTTCTATTTTCAATTTACTTGTAAATCAAAGAACAAAACCATCCTCCCAAGCTTGATAGTGTTTTGTATGATAAAAACAATATCCATTAAAACAATCTACTAGTTTTGTGAAAAAAAATTCTAACAAAAAAGTCATGAACGATTAAATTAAATTACTTGTACCTGCATATGGCTTTTCACTTGAGAAAAGGTAAGCCATTGAACACCCATAAGCTTTATAATAAATTTATATATTTATATTAAAAAAATATTGGTTCAAATAATTCATATGTTTAGTTTAAACATAAAAATATAATAATGAAGTAGATGAATTTTTTTTTTAATTATTTAATTATATTTTTAGATGTTAATATGTAAAATATAGTTAAATTTATTTTCATTTTTTAATAAAATCAACCTCCTTAAATTGTAATACTAAACTTATTTGACATGATAATTTTTTTGATTTATAAATAAATATATTGTAAGAGTATTGGTAACATTTTACATGTAACTTTATAAATTATTTGTTTATAAAATATAAAAAACACAATATTTTTTTTTAATAATTTTTATTTTATAAAAATATTCAATAAATATTTATTTATAAAAAAAATAAAACATGCAAGATAAAAGTAACAGGTTTTAAAAAAAATTTAGATGAGAATTGGTAACGACCTATTTGAGAAGTAATTAGATGTAAGTCCTAAAAGATAATCATGGTTTTGGTCTCAACTTCTAGCCCTTTTGCAATGCATGAAATGAATAATCTCTAGACTTCAAGTACTATCAAATTTCCAACTTATTTATTTAATATGTAACTTATGAAAATTTATTCTCCAACAAATTATCCTTCATTGTAATTTAACCTTAACCCTAATCCAAATTGAACTTTGATTGAACCCTAACCCTAATTGAACTATAACATTAACTTTGAAACCTAATAAATTATTAACCTTAAATGAACCTTCATCGTAACCCTAATTGAACTTCAGTTAAATCACACCCCTAATTGAACTTTAATCCTTGCCCTTAACTTAACCCTATTTGATCCCTAGTCCTAATCCTAACCCTAACCTAAATTGAACCCTAACCCTAATATAATTGTAACCATATACCTAATGAATTCCTAACCTAACCCTAATTCTTATTGACTATTTATTTAACCCTAACTCTGACTGAACTCTAACCATAACTGCTCTCAATTTTTTGGGCTGATGCAAGAAGTTGGGTCCACAAAAAGCTCAAAAAGTGGAAGTGTTTTTGTTGTTTTTAAGAAATTGTCACAGTTGGACTGAAATTTGAGGCACTTACACAATGAATCTTAAAAAAAGTTAGTAATATGAAAGTTTGAATTTTGAATCTAGTTTCCAAATATGTAATTTATTCGAATACCCAAATTGCAGAAATTAAATTTTCATAAGGATCTATAAAAATAACTTTTTAAAAATCCCTGTTTTTTTACCATACCATGCACGTGTACGGACAACACTTTTTGACCCAAATAAAAGTATTTTGCTAATTCCTTTTGGGGAAAGAGAGCTAACAACATGAAGATTGATGAGGAATTTTTTTTGTAACTTTTTGTTGAATATATATTTTTTTAAAATAAATTTTTATTGACCTTAATTATTGTTTTTAAAAATCAATGTGTACGTACAGCATAATTTGACCTAAACTAAACATTTTTTGAAACTTTTTTTTTTCATTGTGTAGAGAATTGTCTGAGGATTGATGTCATATAATTTTTTTTACAAAAAACTTAACCAAAAAAAATTTATTAAAAAACATAAAAAGTCTGATATTTCAAGTTTAAGGACTAGTTTACTTTGAAATTAATTAAAAAATAGAAAATATAATCCAATCTTAATAAAATTTATATATTTGAAAACTAGACATCGTGTTCTGTAATGGGTTTTAATTTTATAGATTGATTCAGAAAAAAAATTCATCAGCCATATTGTCAAAGTTGAACATTCTTCTTCAATCTGCCTTAGTTTTTTAGTTGCAGGTGAAAGGCTAAGGTTCGGATTGCCAAGCCTTTCCCGAGCCTAAAACCAAGGCTACATGTGGGTTGGAGATTCAAAATTTTAATAACGCATATGCGTTCTTAAAAACGCATACGCGTTACAAAACGCATATGCGTTCTTTATTTATTTGATTATTTAAAAAAAATAATGTTTTTTAGAAACATGTACGCATTTCAAAACACGTACGCGTTTCAAAACACGTACGCGTTTCTAAAAAATATTATTGTCTAAATAAATGACTTGTACGTGTTATAAAACGCGTATGCGTTTTTTAGTGCGTACGCATTTTTTTAGGCTCGGGTACTCGATGCATAACGCATACGCGTTTTCTGTGAGACAATTTTTTTTTGCCGAAACTTCCCCTCTTTGTGGACCCAACTTCTTGGACTTACCCTTTTCTTCATTTAAAAAATTAAAATTGTCATACAACATGCAATAGGGCCTTTTACAAATACAAAGGTGAATTTTTCCCATCGCACCATTACAAGATAAATAAAGAGTTATAAAAGGAAAAATACGTGTTTTCTGTTTGTAACAACTTCACCATGTGACAAATTTCAAAATTAATATCAAGTTGTTATGATATCAACACTATTGCTAAAACATAGCAAACACAACAATTAAAATCAAGACTATTCTTGCACATATTGTCAGGAACTTTGCTTCTTTGCAACTCTTGTTAAAATTGTAAATTATACAAAATATATTATTTAATTTATATTAACTTAAATTATTAATTTTTATTATATATTTAAAAAAATAAATTTAGATAAATCACAATGCATCTCCCAAAATACTAAATGGTAAAGAAAAATGAACCTCAACAGACATTTGAAATTTGAATTGAAAAAAAAATGCATTTGTAAATTTTCTTTTGGTTTGGTTTTTTTATAGTTAACCTGCATATTTTTATGCAAAATATAAACTACAGGATTTTTGGCATTCTATGATTGGAATACGAAATGGTTTTGTACATTGTCAGAGGCTCTACATTTGTTACGAGGCAAGAGAGCACATGAAAACCCGAGGCTCCTCCTACAATAGTGTTGGAATGCGAAATGGTTCTGTAGATTCTCAAGAGGCTGGAGACGTGGAAATCATTCTTGCAATAGTGTTGGCAATTTTAGGCAATGATGTATGGAAGGATTAGCAGAGGTACCCTTTGCAAGTTTTCATTCTATGTTTACTTTTGGATCTTTGAAGTCATTTGTAATGCAAAAAATTAAAGATATCCCCAAAAAAGAAACTGTAACTAAAATCTAATTTCTTTAGTCAAAAAATGGGGTTAGGGTTAGTAATTTTTTTGAATCACTTAATTGGTTTCTTTTGCAATTCAATCCCAATAAATAAAAAAATCTTTATCTTTTGGTTTGCCCAATTATCACCAACAAAGAAATGTGTTGTGATGGCTTGTAATCTCTATTATCTTGTAGTTTAAGGAGCTGAATACCCCTAAATTTTGAAACTATTGGCATTTATTGATCCGGAGGACAATTTTTTAGTGAAAATTGAAGTGTTTCCAATGCTCCAGATATCAGCTTCATCAGAAAGAGAACGACGTCCTGGTTCCAACGCAACTTGAACGGGGCGAAAAGGACTCCGTTTGTGCAAGTTACGGCCAGTCAAACTGGCTTCAGGGGCATCCAGAAGGTGAAAAAAATAATCATCTCGGAAATCGACGGAAGCAACATCATCGCGAAGAGTTCGTCGAGACGATTCCGACGGTGTTCGTTTCGTCGAAATCCGACATCGCATGCTCAAGATACAAGCAGTCAAAGTTTTGAGTTGACTTTCTAGCTGATTGTACGGATGATGACGTCAGCATATCGTCCGTACTGTATGGAATCCATATGGATGAATTCGGCCGAAACACGTGGCAAGTGACTCATCTGTATGGACCAATCATATGTTGACACGTGACATCCGTACGGATGACGTGGCATCATCCGTGGCAGACAACTCGGCAACAGTGGGCAGACACGTGGCATCAGACGTGGCAAAGTCTGGCGAATGGCATTCTGACATGTGTCATCCAGTCAGCGTACGGGCTTGTCTTGTCGTCATACAGCGTGGCAAGTTTTGATGAATGATCATTTGACACGTGGCACGGAGTCAGCGTACGGAAGTCTTCATCAGCGTCTTTGTCAGCACACACGTCGGATGTCTCCAGCGAAAGATAGCGTGACACGTGTCAATTTCTTTGGCCAGCGAGTTGTTGATCGGATCGCAAAATTATCTCATGGGAGTGAACCCGCAACCTCTCCGGAGTCAGTCAGTTGGTTCGCCGTTGCGCCGGGCAAAACTACCACGACTAAATGGGGATGGCCGTTTGTTTTGTTGCTAATTCCGTTGGATTTTGTTTTAAAATGGCCGGTCGGGGTTTTGAACCCCCGACCATCCGGCCTAACAAAAAGTATTCTAACCACTGCGCCACACAAGCATTCTAAACTATATGTGGCGTCGGATCAATTTGTTATGGTACTGTTGGCCGAGCCATATCAAAATGACTTAATCAAGCCAAAACAAACAAAACGCCCAAAACAACCTATAACCAAAAGATTGCAGAGAGCAAAATAGACCTGATACGAGCTGATCAGGGAGGATATGCAATTAATTTTATGGTTAAGCCATATTAGGCAAGTTTTTTGTATAAAAGGAGGGGTATAGACCTTGTTTTGAAAGTCCAGGTTGAGATAGCAGGAGAATGCTCGAGAGTTCTTGAAGACATTTCTGCATATCAGAGTACTGTCATGCTGCTGAATGCTTGAAGGAGATAGTCTTGAAGCCATTGTAATTGAATTTGGAGCTAATCGGATCGGTCCTCCATTGGAGAGGGACCCGGAGACGTAGTCCTTAGGGACGAACTCCGTTATCAACTTTGGTTTCGTCTCTCTATTTCTTCTCTCTTTTCTTTCTCAGTTTATCTTGGCATTTATTTAATTATGTTATGTTCATTATTCATTTGAGCATTTAATTTGTAATCACTTAAGTTAAATGTTGTAATAATTGATCTTTTACGTTTAAGCATTTTGTAAGCAACTAGTCCTAGATCCTTAAATAGATCAAGTTGGTATCAGAGCTATGTATGTGGCTTGTATTGCAAT
This sequence comes from Sequoiadendron giganteum, assembly GCA_007115665.2. Classification (NCBI taxonomy): domain Eukaryota; kingdom Viridiplantae; phylum Streptophyta; class Pinopsida; order Cupressales; family Cupressaceae; genus Sequoiadendron; species Sequoiadendron giganteum. The sequence goes on from CM021105.1 coordinate 392,771,402, forward strand.
TTGAATGCTAACGAGATCCAGGTTGCAACGAGGTGAAGGAGAACTTGAAGAATACAATCCAGAAATCGGAAGACGAAGAGTTAATCAACCATCACAGATGGAAGCAAAAGAAGGTGGAAAAAGTTCAGAGCTTAGTGTCAAGGATTTCCAAAAGCTATTTCTTGACATGAAGGCAATGGTGGACGAACTGTATGCAGAAAAGAAGAAGCATGAAAAGGGAGGTTCTTCAAAGCACAAGAAGCAGGAAGATCAGAAAGACACAGAGGGGAAAGTTCCAGAAATTCCTTCTCCTCCTTCTACTCCCCCTTCTTCTCCTCCTTCTTCTCCTCCTTCTCCTTCTCCTTCTTCTAATGTAAATCCATTTAAGAGCAAATCTAAGCCTGTAATTAAGCTTGATGTAAAATTTGAGTTACCTAAATACTGTGGGGAGTTAAATGCTGAGAAGTTAGACGATTGGGTCCAACAAGTAGAAGTATACTGTAGGATACAAGGCCTAGTAGAAGATGCTTCTAGGATTCAATTAGCAACTCTCCGGTTGGGAGGTACAGCTCTCACCTGGTGGGAGAGTAAAACTCGTGAAGAAATTGCTCGCCATGGTCAAGTTAACATGTCTTGGATGGAGTTTGTTGCTGCCCTTAGGAAACAATTCTACCCTTTAGGTTACATGCAACAGTTAACCATGAATTGGCAAACCTTTAGGCAAGGTAAGGGGCAGTCTGTCCAGGAGTATACGCATGAGTTTAGGAAACGGGCCATTGCTCTAAATGTTCCCTTGTATACCCAAGACACACTACTTAAGTATATTGGTGGTTTACATTCTTACCTTAGGCACACTATTTTGATGTTGAGTCCCAACAATCTAGACGAGGTGTCTGTTCAAGCTACTCATTTAGAGTCTAGGGGTAAGAATACATTTAGTGATAACTTTTCTAAGAAGCCATCTAAGTTTGAGGGTAAGTCTAAAGGGAAAGAAAAAGACAAAGATAAAGGCAAAGGGAAGAAGACAGCTACAGCTAAGAAAGAGGGTGAGAAACCCACATGCTCCCATTGCAAGAAAGAGGGGCATGATGATTCAAGATGTTGGAAGCTTCATCCTGAGTTGAGGCCGAAAAGATATGGAGGTAATAAAGGCAAGAAGACTACTGCAGTGATTCAACAAGATCTTGGTTCAGACTCCGGAGATGAGACAAAGATTGTTGCTACCGGAATCCAAGGTAAAGGGAAAGGTATATCTCTCTCATCTGATGCAAGTTTTTCTAATGCCAGTGCAAGTACAAGTAAAGAATCTTCTCCTAAGGTTGATAAGCAAAGAAATGAATTGTTTCATATTCGTGTTGTAACAAAACACACTAAGATTGATACTCTGTTTGATACGGGTTCACAAGTCAACTTAATATCTGAAGAAGTTGTAAAGAAACTTAATTTGGCTACAACACCTCATCCAAAACCATATCCACTCGGATGGGTTTGTGATGATGCTCAACTACAAGTAACTAAACAATGTAAATTGAGATTTGCTATCACTGCAAACTTTGTAGATGAGGTAGAAGTCGATGTGGTCCCTTTGGATATTTGTGGGCTTGTGTTAGGGAGTCCTTATCTTTATGACAGAAAAGCAATCTTTTATAGGGGGGAGAATAAGTATCATCTTTTTAAAGATGGGGTAGAATACATTGTACGGGCACATAAGGTGAAGACTAATCTTACACTAGTTAATGCTGGTCAAATGAAGAGGTTGGTCAACTCAAGTAAAAACTTTGTACTAATGCTTGTAAAAGCCAAAGAAGATGATAAATCTGAGGCATTCAAGGGGTGTGACCCAAAACATAAAAATGAAATGGTCAAGGTTATTTCCGCTTATGATGACATGTTTCAGGAACCGAAGGGGTTGCCACCCAAGAGAGAGATACAGCATGAAATCCAGTTACAGCAGGATGTGCCACTTCCTAATATCGGCATGTACCGTTTATAAGTTATGCAGAATGAGGAAATTAAAAAGAAAGTTCAAGAGTTGGTGGAAAAGGGAGTTATTTGTCCTAGTACTTCTCCTTGTGGTTCTCCAATTGTCTTGGTTCCAAAGAAAGATGGAACTTGGAGGATGTGCATCGACTACCGCGCCTTGAACAAGATAACGGTAAAGAACAGGTATCCTCTTCCCAGAATAGATGATTTACTTGATCAGTTAAAACATGCAGTTTACTTTACTAAGTTAGATTTGAGAAGTGGTTATCATCAGATAAGAATTGCAGAAGATGATATCTGGAAGACTGCATTTAAGACAAAACAGGGACTGTTTGAATGGTTGGTTATGCCTTTTGGGCTTTGTAATGCACCAGCTACTTTTATGAGAGTCATGAATGATGTCTTTCGTCCTTTTATTGATGATTTTGTCATAGTCTATCTAGATGATATCCTTGTATTCAGTCGAACTTGGGAAGATCATGTGAGTCATGTAAAGAAAGTCTTTGATGTATTGAGAAAAGAAAAATTGTATGTAAAGATGTCTAAATGTGAATTTGCTAAGACATCCTTAGTGTACTTAGGCTATGTCGTAGGGAGTGGTCAATTGAAAGTAGACCCTGCGAAGGTCGAAGCTATTGTAAAATGGCCTAAGCCAAGTACAGTCACAGAGGTCAGAAGTTTCCTAGGTGCAGTTCAGTACTGGAGAAAATTTATTGCTAATTTCTCTTATATAGCATCACCATTGCATGCATTAACCAGTACAAAGGCAACTTTTCAGTGGGGAGGTCCACAACAGAAGGCTTTCGACACTTTGAAGGGAAAGTTGAGCACCGCACCGGTTTTGGCCTTACCAGATCTACATCAACCATTTGAGATCGAGACAGATGCGAGTGGGTTTGCCATGGGAGCAGTACTCATGCAAGGAGGTAAACCAGTTTGCTACCACTCTGAAACTTTTTCAGGAGCAGTAAGTAACTATCCCACATATGATAAAGAACTTTATGCTTTAGTTCAAAGTGTTAAAAAATGGAAACACTACATAATGGGGAAAGAAACTGTAATCCACACTGATCACCAACCACTACAATACTTGCACTCACAAACTAAACTTGCAACAAAGTAGGCACTTTCGGTGGATGGGTTTTCTACAACAGTTTCATTTGGTTATTAAGTATAAGAAAGGTACCCATAACAAGGTAGCAGACATGCTCTCTAGACCTCCTATGATGAATGCTTTGATAATCCTTCAGAATAGTTCTATGGTTCATGAAATTTTTCAGGAACAATATGCTAATGATGAGAACTTTAAGGATATCTATACTGCTTTAATGAAAGGTAAACATGTAGAAGAGAAAGACTATTATGTGCAGGATAAATTGTTATATCACTTGGGTAAATTATGTGTTCCAAAAGATGAACAAGCACAGGTGATTAGAGAAGCACATACCTCATTGATTGCAGGACACTTTGGGGTAAACAAAACATTGACTCAGCTGCAGAAGTATTGTTATTGGCCTCATATGCAAGAAACTGTAACAAAGTATATTAGAGGTTGTGTTATGTGTGCAACTAGTAAGCCTAGTAACAGGAAATTGGGCTTGTACACACCTCTACCTGTACCTTCTCGTCCATGGGAAAGTGTGTCAATGGACTTTGTTGGGGGGTTACCTATGTCTAGGAAGGGACATGATTATTTGTATGTAGTAGTTGATCGGTTCAGCAAAATGTGTATCTTAATGCCATGTAAAAAGCAAGTCACTGCTGAACTGACAGCTCATTTGTACTTTCAATTTGTATGGGTTCATTTTGGGTTACCTACTTCTATTGTATCGGATCGAGATTCTCGATTCTTGGGGGAATTTTGGTCAACTTTGTGGGGACTCATGGACACCAAGCTGAAGAAGAGTACAGCCTTCCATCCGCAGACCGACGGGCAGACAGAGGTTGTAAACAGGACAGTTGTGCATCTACTCAGAGGTTACTGCAGTAAGCATCCTAAGTTGTGGGATGAGAGTCTTCATTATGTGCAGCATGCCTACAACCATGCAGCACACTCTTCTACTAAGAGGTCTCCTTTTGAGACATGCTTTGGTTATGTGCCCAAGACACCGATGGATTTTGTTTTTGGCAAAGATGATGTTGAAGATGGACGCCATGATTCAGAGAAGGCTTTGAAGTTCATCCAAAAAGTCCAAGCAATTCATCAGGCAGTGGAAGCACGATTGGAACAGAGCCAAGCAAAATACAAGGTTCGCCATGACAAGCATCGCACTGATCATCATTTTCAGGTTGGAGACAGAGTTTGGTTACATATCAGCAAGGAAAGGATGCAAGGTGAAGGTAAAAAGCTTAAGCCAATTAGATATGGTCCTTTTGAGATCCTTGAGAAGATTGGTACTAACGCCTTCCGCCTCAATCTTCCTCCATACATGCATATTTACTCGGTTGTCAATGTTGAGAATTTGAAACTGTATGAGCCTCCAATGATCCTAGATGAGGTCACGGACATTCAGGTTCCATCAGTTGATGACCTTTCACCAGAGTACATGTCAGAGTTGCCAGAAGATGTTATTCTCGACAGGAATGTCAGAACTTCACGAAGAGGAAATGTTGAGTACCTCAGAGTGGGCCTGAAGGGAATGCATCCAAGCAAAGCAAGATGGATGGAGATTGGTAAAGTGAGGGAACTTTACCCTCACTTACTTTCCAAGTAATCAAGCTTTCGGAGGTCCTAAAGCTCTCCAGTGGGGAGGCCTGATTCGGAGGACAATTTTTTAGTGAAAATTGAAGTGTTTCCAATGCTCCAGATATCAGCTTCATTAGAAAGAGAATGACGTCCTGGTTCCAACGCAACTTGAACGGGGCGAAAAGGACTCCGTTTATGCAAGTTACGGCCAGTCAAACTTCCAGTCAAACTGGCTTCAGGGGCGTCTAGAAGGCGAAAAAATAATCATCTCGGAAATCGACAGAAGCAACATCATCACGAAGAGTTCATCGAGACGATTTTGACGGTGTTCGTTTCGTCGAAATCCGACATCGCATGCTCAAGATACAAGCAGTCAAAGTTTTGAGTTGACTTTCTAGCTAACTGTACGGATGATGACGTCAGCATATCGTCCGTACTGTACGGAATCCATATGGACGAATTCGGCCGAAACACGTGGCAAGTGACTCATCTGTACGGACCAATCATATGTTGACACGTGACATCCGTATGGATGACGTGGCATCATCCGTGGCAGACAACTCGGCAACAGTGGGCAGACACGTGGCATCAGATGTGGCAAAGTCTGGCGAATGGCATTCTGACATGTGTCATCCAATCAGCGTACGGGCTTGTCTTGTCGTCATACAGCGTGGCAAGTTTTGATGAATGATCATTTGACACGTGGCACGGAGTCAGCGTACGGAAGTCTTCATCAGCGTCTTTGTCAGCACACACGTTGGATGTCTCCAGCGAAAGATAGCGTGACACGTGTCAATTTCTTTGGCCAGCGAGTTGTTGATCGGATCGCAAAATTATCGCATGGGAGTGAACCCGCGACCTCTCCGGAGTCAGTCAGTTGGTTCGCCGTTGCGCCGGGCAAAGCTACCACGACTAAATGGGGATGGCCGTTTGTTTTGTTGCTAATTCCGTTGGATTTTGTTTTAAAATGGCCGGTCGGGGTTTTGAACCCCCGACCATCCAGCCTAACAAAAAGTATTCTAACCACTGCGCCACATAAGCATTCTAAACTATATGTGGCGTCGGATCAATTTGTTATGGTACTGTTGGCCGAGCCATATCAAAATGACTTAATCAAGCCAAAACAAACAAAACGCCCAAAACAACCTATAACCAAAAGATTGCAAAGAGCAAAATAGACCTAATACGAGCTGATCAGGGAGGATATGCAATTAATTTTATGGTTAAGCCATATTAGGCAAGTTTTTTGTATAAAAGGAGGGGTATAGACCTTGTTTTGAAAAGTCCAGGTTGAGATAGCAGGAGAATGCTCGAGAGTTCTTGAAGACATTTCTGCATATCAGAGTACTGTCATGCTGCTGAATGCTTGAAGGAGATAGTCTTGAAGCCATTGTAATTGAATTTGGAGCTAATTGGATCGGTCCTCCATTGGAGAGGGACCCGAAGACGTAGTCCTTAGGGACGAACTCCGTTATCAACTTTGGTTTCGTCTCTCTATTTCTTCTCTCTTTTCTTTCTCAGTTTATCTTGGCATTTATTTAATTATGTTATGTTCATTATTCATTTGAGCATTTAATTTGTAATCACTTAAGTTAAATTTTGTAATAATTGATCTTTTACGTTTAAGCATTCTGTAAGCAACTAGTCCTAGATCCTTAAATAGATCATTTATGGAGGTTGATTTGAACAACCCACATAAATTTTCTTGGAAACAATGGATAAAAATAAATTGTTCAGTGTTCGACACACTTCATTAAAAATCTCTTTGGTTTTGGAGAGCAACTGGAGGCATTTTGCCAAATAGTTTACATGCATACTGGAGATGGTTTTGTTGATTGTAACGTCCCACCACTCAACCCTAGAGCAAGTTGCAAACAACTACTTAAACAGACTAATTTTTTTTTTTGTTTAAGTACAATTAACATGCAAGTTCACTACCCAATGCAAACAACCTCTAAGGTTACGAGACAAAGGTTATTTAGAACCTCAACAAAAAAACATGAATCTAAACCATATCATTTATTTACTTAAGGAATTTAAACACATACATTCCATACATGATAAATTACATCAAAGCATAAGAGATAACATGCAATTTCATTTACCATAATTAAATAATAAGATTACATCTCTCATTCCCCGAATGAGGTAAATCCAATAAGCATGACTACAATTACAACTTTCCACTTCGATAACAAATGAGGGGTAATAAATCACAAGATCAACTGAAATGAATAAAGCATGAAATGAAAGTGGATCCCATGAGCTCTCCAACTAGAAATCTCGTCAACACGAACAAGAATAAAACCCAATGGAGTAAGGTGCACGCCACCCAACCAAGTGGATCCAAAAGGCCCACCCCCTGTGCTAGGAGATAGTAACAAGGAATCCTAGCCAAGGCCATCTACCTCTAGACACATGATAACACGTAACTGAACTAAACTGACCCAACCAATCACATGTACAACACAAGTAGAACACTAGTACAACACTAGTACAACTCTCACATGGTAACATTGCTTCTAGACATGAAACAAATCAAGTATGTTAAGAAAACCATACACATAATAAACAAATACCAACTATTTTCCTAGACAGAGTGTCATCACACAGCTCGTCATGAGTTACCCACTACGGATCTTCATAGGCGCCAGCTATCCTGGTGTCCTCAACCGATCCCCGACCCTCATACTTACTAATGCAGGATCAAATACCTTTCGTAAAGACAAGATAGATGACCTTGCCATTCTAGGCCTTCCCACTCATCCCAAGTCTAAACAAGCACTTGTGTCTATGAGTGAGGCAAAATTATCTTGATTAGTGAGAAGTACCACCTAATCTTCTAAGTATTGTTTTAGTTATCACTTGATTAAACCACCTCTGAAGGTTATCTAGTTTACCTTTTTGGGCTCTGACCCCTACAGAAGCCACTCTTCTACTTGACAACATACCAACAAAACCAATCACCAAAGGAACCCAAGTGCAAACAAACAAGATATCACGACCACCCCTTTCTCAGGAGGCAACATAAGTCAAAACCCTCTCCAAACACTGGAGGTAACAAAAATAACACAGTCACTCCTTACAAGGAGGCACAAAGCACATAATCCACTCCTAACCCAAGGAGGCACAAAACATCCCCATTCGTGGAAATTGGGTAACAAACTGGATATAGCTAAACGCACTACCCAAGGCAATCGAACGGTTGACTAACACAATATGACAACCCACATAATCGCAAGCCCATCTAGAAGACTTATCATACTCTATAACTCAATCTCCCCCAACAATAACATAAAAAGTTCACAATCAAGATGAGAATTAAATCTACTTCAAATTTCCTAAATCCACTTCTTAATTAGCATTCAATATTTTATTGCCTTAATAAAACTGAATTGAATAATGACTCTTTTAGGCAAAGATAAAATTTAAAACAAATATTTAATTCTCTAATTACTTTCAATAATTACAAAATAAACATTTATTTCAACCAATCAAAAAACATTGTTTTAAAACAAATAACCTTTTTTTTTTCCAACATAATCATTTTTAAAACAATTAACTTATCTTAAAAGCATATCATTTAAAATCAAATCTATTGTTCCTTCAAATACCTTATTTTAAAATAAAACAATAATTGACCAAAAAAATACAATATTTTCATTCCTCCATTAAACTTAAATCACACCATCATTTAATTAATATTTTAATACATATATATATATTCAATCATATAAATACATATATTAAAATTAATAATTAAACTATATGTATTTAATAATATAATATACATATTTAATCATTTAAAATTTAATATTATATAATAAAATATTAAATATTAATATATATATATTTTTTATTATTTTATATATATTAATATTTAATATTACAAAAATATAATATTAAAAGTTTAAATAAATATCATTTAAAAAAAAGGCGAAGTTATCTTTTACGACACACATTTTTGGGGAACCGTGCGCCTATTTTTTTTGTTTAGGGTTGGGCAGTCACACATTTTCTTGTGAGACGGGCGGCGGCTGTGTGCACAACCGGCCCTTACCAAGGGTGGCGGTTGTGTTAACACAGTCGCCCCACTTAGTGGGCGACGACTATGTTAACACAATCACCCCCACTTGGTGTTGGCAGCAGCGGATGAAAGATGTGGGGGTCATACTGGGCGCGGTCCCCCCACACGCCTCCCACAAGGGCGCGGTGGGGGTGAGCCCCCAGCCCCCACTAAATTATTTTTATTTTTTTCTTAACATAAAACCTATGGATTTTTTTGGAAATCCGCGCCCTCAAACAGGGGTATTATAAAATTAATTTTTTTATTAGCACAACCCCTGCCCTGAGAACAAATATAATTATATATAAAAAGTATATTTATATATATATTTATATATATGGATTTAAACTTCCCCTGAAGAGATTGAAGAAACAAATTGAGCAAATCAAACTGAAATAATCATTTATAGCATATATATTTATATTTATATATATGGATTTAAACTTCCCCAAAAGAGATTGAAGAAACAAATTGAGCAAATCAAACTGAAATAATCATTTATAGCCAAGAACTCATTTCATTTCTTGAAGAGATTCCGTTTCAAATAGAGGTTTTTTCCAAATTTTAGAAAACAAGAATTAAACTAGGTTTGTTTTGCAAATCATACAAAGGATTTAAATGTTTTTCAACAACAAAACATATGTAAATATAATTTCAAAACAACTAATTTTAAAAACATGAACCTGGTATTCTTGAGTTTGAGGAGATCCAGATGGTGCACAAGTTCCTGCCTTGATTCCAACTTCAGCTCAACAATTTTTACAACTTCAATCCAAAACCCACAAACAACAAAAATTTCTTCCTCTCCTCTATTTCCAATTTTTCATCCTTGTTCAAAACTCATTCAAAAATCCCAATAATAGAGAAAAATATCCCAAAATATCTATGCAACCACCCTCATAAATTTTTGAAAACAAAAAACAAAAAATATCTTCTAATTTCATTTTCCATTCAGTTTTCTCAAAACAATTGCAAATTAAAACATTTTTTTCCAATTTTCCAATTTCAACAAAATATCTATTAATTTCAAAATGAATATCTTAATTCAATCTAATTTATTTATTTACTTCAATAAAATGAATCTAATCCAAGATTTAATTATTTTATTTATTAAATTAAATTAATTAAATAACATTTCCAACATAAAACTAGATAAATTTCATAAACAACTTAAATACATAAAGCCATTTATTTACCTTTTTCTAACTTGCAATTTAAATAGAATCAAGGCAAATAGCACAATATTAACACAACCAAACCAAACTAAAACCCGATGACACACTATGGCTAAGGTGATGACTTGGCATGAAAAACCTAGCTACTATCTCCCAATCGAATATCGTTGGGCAATGGACATGCTCAAACCTGTGAAACCAAGTGGAGTTGATGTCCTATACCTATCAACCTGCGAACAAAGAGTATATCCACGTGCATATATATGTCATAATTAAAACACATCGTGAAGAGGAAATCATGGAATCACAGGGCGCTCGCAAGCGAGTGGTGCAATCTCGTCCCCTTCACCAATGCAATATTACTAACTGACGAATCTAACATCATTAATATGATCAAAAGCATTGTAATGCCCTACCACACAACCCTAGAGGAAGTTGCAAACAATAACTTAAACAGGCTAATTTTTTATTTTTTTAAAGTATAATTAATATGCAAGTTCACGACAATGCAAGCAACCTCTAAGGTTACGAGACAAAGGTTATATAGAACCTCAACAAAAAACATGATTTAAACCATGCCATTCAATTACTTAATAATTTAAACACAAACATTCCAATAAGATAATTTACATCAAACATAAGGATAACTTTCTATTTCAATAATCTGATCATTAAACAATAAGATTACAACACGCATTCCCTGAATGAGTCAAGTCCAATAAACATAATTACAATTACAACTTCCACCTCGATAACAACTGAGGAGTAAAATAATAAGATCAACTGTAATGAAATTAAGCAAGAACTGAAACTGAAACCAACGAGCTCTCCAACTGGAAGTCTTGTCCACACGAACATGAAGAAAGAACCCAATGGATTTAGGTGCACGCCACCCAACCAAGTGGAACCCAAAGGCCCACCCCCCGTGCTAGGAGATAGTAACCAGGAATCCTAGTCAAGACCATCTACCTCTAGACACAGGCTAACATAAAACGGAACCAAATTGAAACAACCAACCACATACCACACAAGAACATCCCAAGGTACATCACAAGTACAACTCAAAAACCATGCAAGTACAACACTAGTACAACTCTACAAGGTCACATTGCTTCCAGAAATAAAGCAGAACAAGTATGACAAAAGAACCATACACAAATAATCGAACACCAACCATGGTCACATCAGGTATGTTACGAAAACCATACCCACAAAAACAAACACCAACCATGGTCACACAAAGTTCCATCACACATCACATCATGAGTTACCCACTGCGGATCATCAAGATGGTGGCCTCAACCGATCCTCGACCCTCATACATACTAATACGAAATCAAAACCAACTGTTGTCCTAGACAAAGTGTCATCACACAGCTCGTCATGAGTTACCCATGGAGGATCGTCGGATGGTGGCCCAGTCAGATCCCCGACCCTCATACTCACTAATGCAGAATCAAATACCTTTCATACAGACAAGATAGATGACCTTGCCATTACCGGCCTTCCCACCCATCCCAAGCCTAACCAAGCACATGGGTCCATGAGTGAGGCATACTTATCTTGATTAGTGTGAAGTACTACCCAAACTTCTAAGTATATTGATTTAGTTATCACTTAATTACACCACTTACAACAAGTTACCTTGGCACCACTTCGTGTGCCGACCCCCGTTACAAACCACTCCTCTACTTGACAACAACATACCAAACAATCACCAAGGGTACAAAGGTGCAATAAACAAGATACCACGACCTCTCCTTTTCCAAAGGCAACATAAGTTCAATCCCTCTCTAAACACTTGGGGGTAACAAGGTGATAGAGTTGCTCCTGACAAGGAGGCACCACTCACAAAATCCACTCCTAAAACAAGGAGGTACAAAACATCCCTGTTCATGAAAATTGGGTACTAACATAGACACAACCTCATGCACTACCAAGAGAATTCACAACAAGTTGACATCACCAACGACAACCCTCACAAACAACAGACCATTTGGAAGACTTACAAATTTACAACACATTTAACCCACTCCCCAAGACGTAAACATGAAAGAAATATTCACTGAAGGCAATAGAAAAGAACTACCTTTGGATATTCTAAATCCATTCCTCATTACATTACATAATTCATTACATTGATAAAACTGAATTAAGAAATCATCTTTTCAGATAAAGGAGAAATTAACACTAATATTTAATTCCCTAATTTCTCTTAATAAAATAAGCATTTCCAACTATTCAAAAAATAACATTTTAAATAAATAAATGCTCCCTCTCTTCAACAAATCATTCCCAACCAAACAACTCATCTTAAATAAAACAAATTATTTAACATCCAATACAATATTCCATCTGATATATTTTTCTAAAATTAAACCAATAGTTTGGTTGAAAGTACAACGTTTTCATTTTCACAACCACATTTAAATCATGCGATTAAATTAAATCAATGTTCAATCCCCTCAATTAAACTTAAAACATGCTTTTGAATATACACCATTTTAATACTCATAAAAATATATATATTTATATATATTATAATATTATATAATATAATATTAGATATTAATATATATATATTATTTTATCCATAATATATATATTAATACTTTAATATTATAATATATAATAATAATATATTAATAAATATATATTTTATATATTTTATTATCTAAATAACTTAATTTTATTTTCCTTTAAAAAAAAAAACAGGGTCAACCATGTGGAACCGCGCACCATTTTAGGGTTGGGCAGCCATGCCTTTCTTTCCCTAGTCGGGGATTTGCTAATAGAGGCAGCGGATTTGTTTTAACAGGGGTGAAAAAATTACCGCCAAGGCGACACTGTGTAGGCGGTGGAGGAGGATGGCACCACCGGCGCCAGTGGCGGATGGGTACACAGCCGACCACCACCTCCAGTGGCGTTGTGCACAGCACAACTAACCACCAGCGGTGGTGGTGGCGGCTGTGTAAACAGCCACCGCGCCGGCCGTGTAAACAGCCACCGCGCCGGCCGCGGGTGGATGTTGCGGGGGTTTGAAGGAGTGGGGGAGGAGCGCGTTGAGCGCGGCTCCCTCCGCCTGCCTCCCATGGGGGTGCGGTGGGGGTCGAGCCCCCAATGACCTCCCCAACTTTAATTTCATTTTTTTTTTTTTTAAATAAAAGAATATTCCCTACGGATTTTCAAGTGGGTTTTTAACCCAAAATTTAATAGCACCTCCCCCCTCAAGTAAAATACAAACATATATATATATATATACACTCAATATATATATATATATATATATTTAAAAATGAAATCAATGTAATTAATTGAGGGAAATAAATGAAAAAAGATCATTTTCAGCCAAAACTCCATTGATTTTTCTTGAAGCAATGCATTCCCAACCAGAGATTTTGAAAACAACATATCTAAATCTATCAATTTTTCAAAATATAAATCAATTCAATAACATGAACCTAGTTTTTTTTTCTTGAGTTGAGAAGATCCAAAATGGTGCTCAGATTCCCACCTTACTTCCAAATCCAGTCCCACAAAATGAAAACCATTCTTCCTCTCTTCCACTTCCAATTTTCCAAAAACTTCATAATCCAAAATTGAAGAAAAATTCAACAACATAAGGATAAAACCCTAAAATCCAACAACCACCCTCATACCTTCTTCAAAATAGAAAATTAGAAAATATCTAATTTCTTTAATTTTTTTGAACTCAACTTCCAAATTTGACTTTTAAAATTCTTTTTTTTTTCTAACTTTGAATTCCAAATTTATCAAATTGACTTTCATGCATTTTCTTTATTTTTAGATTCAACAAAATAACAATAACTTCAACATAAATAAATTAAATTCTTTCAACATCAAAAATTTAATTAATTAATAAATAGATTTAATCCACGATTAAATTATTTATTAATTAAATTAAATTAATAACAAAATCAATTACCTTTCAATATAATCCCAAAACAAATTAAACCACAACTTAAATACATTAAGCCATTTAGTTCCTTTCTCTAACTTGCAATTAAATAACGAAGAGAGGGCACAATAATCAAAGCACACAACTTGACAAATAACTGACGACATACAAGGACTAGGGTGATGACTTGGCACAAAAACCTAGCTACTATCTCCCAATCGAATACTGTTGGGTATTGAACACGCTCCAACTTGTGAAACCAGGTGCAGTCGATGTCTTGTACCTGTCAACCTGCAATTCAAGTAAACAACAACATATAGTATAAACAACATAAAATACACAATGAAGAGGAAATCATGAGATCGCAAGGCGCTCGCAAGCGAGTGATGCGATACCGTCCCCTTCACCAATACAATGCAGCTAACTGACAATTCTAACATGTTGATATAATTCAAAGCATAAAACATCTTTAATTCAAATAACCACTATGCTAATCCAAAGCATGGAATAAAGATAACATCTGAATAACCAGAAGCTCATCCAAGCAACATACCCACACAAGACACATAGTCCAACTAGAAGGAAAAATGGAGGGATATTACAAGCATAAACATCATTAATTCAATTATCCACTAAGCTGATCCAAAGCATGCCATATTGATAACATCTAATTAAAATACCAGCACATCAAAATATAACATTCACATCGCTTTACAGATAGCGATCAAATAGTAACTGAGTTCCATAGTCAAAGTACTAACAGAAAATACAGCATAAAGGAGAAGAACATTGTTCGATCAATAGAGCGAAATGGAGGGTTATTACATCCTCCCCCCCTAGGGTTAGGCTTACTCCTGGAAGCTTGCAAACAAGTAGGGACATAACTCCCTCACACAAAATGCACCAAATCAAAACCTTGTCTACACACCAAGGTATTAAGTGAGGTACACAACTGAAAGCATAATGGGTCCATCATAATCCTAGAGTACCCAGTGTTTAAACCTAGGCTCTGATACCATGTGTAACGCCCCGCTACGCAACCCTAGAGGAAGTTGCAAACAACTACTTAAACAAACTATTTTTTTTTTTGTTTAAGTACAATTAACATGCAAGTTCACTACCCAATGTCAACAACCTCTAAGGTTACGAGACATAGGTTATTTAGAACCTCAACAAAAAAACATGAATCTAAACCATATCATTTATTTACTTAAGGAATTTAAACACATATATTCCATATATGATAAACTATATCAAAGCATAAGAGATAACATGCAATTTCATTTACCATAATTAAACAATAAGAATACATCTCTCATTCCCCGAATGAGGTAAATCCAATAAGCATGATTACAATTACAACTTTCCACCTCGATAACAAATGAGGGGTAATAAATCACAAGATCAACTGAAATGAATAAAGTATGAAATTAAAGTGGATCCCACGAGCTCTCCAACTAGAAATCTCATCAACATGAACAAGAAGAAAACCCAACAGAGTAAGGTGCATGGCACCCAACTAAGTGGAGCCCAAAGGCCCACCCCCTGTGCTAGGAGATAGTAACAAGGAATCCTAGCCAAGGCCATCTACCTCTAGACACATGATAACACGTAACTGAACCAAACTGACACAACCAATCACTTGTACCACACAAGTAGAACACAAAAACAACACTAGTACAACTCTAACATGGTCACATTGCTTTCAGACATGAAACAGTTCAATTATGTTAAGAAAACAATACACATAATAAATAAATACCAACTATTGTCCTAGATAGAGTGTCATCACACAGCTCATCATGAGTTACCCACTGCACATCTTCATAGGCTCCGGCTATCCTGGTGGCCTCAATTGATCCCCGACCCTCATACTTACTAATGTAGGATCAAATACCTATCATAAAGACAAGATAGATGACCTTGCCATTCCATGCCTTCCCACTCATCCCAAGTCTAAACTATCACTTGTGTCTATGAGTGAGGCAAAATTATCTTGATTAGTGAGAAGTACCACCTAATCTTCTAAGTATTGTTTTAGTTATCACTTGATTAAACCACCTCCGAAGGTTATCTAGTTTACCTCTTTGGGCTTTGGCCCCTACAGAAGCCACTCTTCTACTTGACAACATACCAACAAAACTAATCACCAAGGGAACCCAAGTGCAAACAAACAAGATGTCATGACCACCCCTTTCTCAGGAGGCAACATAAGTCAAAACCCTCTCCAAACACTGGAGGTAACAAAAATAACATAGTCACTCCTTACAAGGAGGCACAAAGCACATAATCCACTCCTAACCCAAGGAGGCACAAAACATCCTCGTTCGTGGAAACTGGGTAACAAACTGGATATAGCTAAACACACTACCCAAGGAAATCCAACGGTTGACTAACACAGTACGACAACCCACATAATTGCAAGCCCATCTGGAAGACTTATCATACTCTATAACTCAATCTCCCCCAATGATAACAAAAACAGTTCACAATCAAGACGAGAATTAAATCTACTTCAGATTTCCTAAATCAACTTCTTAATTAACATTCAGTACTTTATTGCCTTAATAAAACTAAATTGAATAACTGACTCTTTTAGGCAAAGATAAAATTTAAAACAAATATTTAATTCTCTAATTACTTTCAATAATTATAAAATAAACATTTATTTCAACCAATCAGAAAACATCGTTTTAAAACAAATAACTGTTTCTTTTCTTTTCTTCCAACATAATCATTTTTAAAACAATTAGCTTATCGTAAAAGCATATCATTTAAAATCAAATCTATTGTTCCTTTAAATACCTTATTTTAAAATAAAACAATAATTGACCAAAAAAAATACAACATTTTCATTCCTCCATTAAACTTAAATCACACCATCATTTAATTAATATTTTAATACATGTATATATTCAATCATATAAATACATATATTAAAATTAATTATTAAACTATATGTATTTATACATATTTAATCATTTAAAATAATATTTTAAAATTTAATATTATATAATAAAATATTAAATATATATATATATATATATATATATATATATATATATATATATATATATATATATATATATATATATATATATATATATATATATATATTATTATTTTATATATATTAATATTTAATATTAGAAAAATATAATATTAAAAGTTTAAATAAATATCATTAAAAAAAAAGGCGAAGTTATCTTTTAGGGCAAACGTTTTTGGGGAGCCACGCACCTATTTTTTTTGTTTACAACTGGGCGGTCGCATATTTTCCTTGGCCGCACGTTTTCTTGTGAGAGGGGCGGTGGCTGTGTGCACAACCGACCCTTATTAAGGGTGGCGGTTGTGTTAACACAGTCGCCCCACTTAGTGGGCGGTGACTGTGTTAACACAGTCACCCCTGCTTGGTGGTGGCGGCGGCGGACGGAGGATGTGGGGGTCGCGTTGGGTGCGGCTGCCCCCACACGCCTCCCACGGGGGCACAGTGGGGGTGAGCCCCCAGCCCCCCACTAAATTTTTATTTTTATTTTTTTCTCTTTTCCTTAAGATAAAACCTGTGGATTTTTTTTGAAATCCGTGCCTTCACACAAGGGTATTATAATTTTTATTTTTTTTATCAGCACAACCCCTGCCCTCAAAAAAAATATAAATATATATATAAAGTATATATATATATGGATTTAAACTTCCCCAGAAGAGATTGAAGAAACAAATTGAGCAAATCAAACTGAAATAATCATTTGTAGCCAAGAACTCATTTCATTTCTTGAAGAGATTCCTTTTC
The DNA here is from genome assembly GCA_007115665.2 of Sequoiadendron giganteum. NCBI lineage: Eukaryota > Viridiplantae > Streptophyta > Pinopsida > Cupressales > Cupressaceae > Sequoiadendron > Sequoiadendron giganteum. The sequence goes on from CM021105.1 coordinate 392,789,000, forward strand.
AAACAGAGGTTTTTTTCAAATTTTAGAAAACAGGAATTAAAATGGGTTTGTTTTGCAAATCATACAAAGGATTTAAATGTTTTTCAACATAAATTTTCAACAACAAAACATGTGTAAATATAATTTTAAAACAACTAAATTTAAAAACATGAACCTGGTATTCTTGAGTTTGAGGAGATCTAGATGGTGCATAGGTTCCTTCCTTGATTCCAATTTCAGCTCAATAATTTTCACAGCTTCAATCCAAAACCCACAAACAGCAAAAATTTCTTCCTCTCCTCTATTTCCAATTTTTCATCATTTTTCAAAACTCATTCAAAAATCCCAATAATAGAGAAAAATATCCCAAAATATCTATGCAACCACCCTCATAAATTTTTGAAAACAGAAAACAGAAAATATCTTCTAATTTCATTTTCCATTCAATTTTCTCAAAACAATTGCAAATTAAAACATTTTTTTCCAATTTTCCAATTTCAACAAAATATCTATTAATTTCAAAATGAATATCTTAATTCAATCTAATTAATTAATTTAATTCAATAAAATCAACATAAAACTAGATAAATTTAATAAACAACTTAAATACATAAAGCCATTTATTTACCTTTTTCTAACTTGCAATTTAAATAGAATCAAGGCAAATAACACAATATTAACACAACCGAACCAAACTAAAACCCGATGACACACTATGGCTAGGGTGATGACTTGGCACGGAAAACCTAGCTACTATCTCCCAATCGAATACCGTTGGGCAATGGACACGCTCAAACCTGTGAAACCAGGTGGAGTCGATGTCTTGTACCTATCAACCTGCGAACAAAGAGTATATCCACATGCATATATATGTCATAATTAAAACACACCGTGAAGAGGAAATCACAGAATCGCAGAGCGCTCGAAAGTGAGTGGTGTAATCCCGTCCCCTTCACCAATACAATATTACTAACTGACGAATCTAACATCATTAATATGATAAAAAACGTAAACATCATTAATTCAATTATCCACTAAGTTGATCCAAAACATGCCATACTGATAACATCTAATTAAAATACTAGCACATCAAAATATAACATTCACATCGCTTTACAGATAGCGATCAAATAGTAACTAAGTTCCATAGTCAAAGTACTAACAGAAAATACAACATAAAGGAGAAGAAGACTGTTCGATCAATAGAGAAAAACAAAGGGGTATTACATTGATTATATGCAGCATGATGCTTTTTCTTTTTCCGACTCCATGGATTTTTGAATGGTTTTGAGGCTCAAATGATAGCATGAGTATGGTTGCAAGCTTGGATGAGGTTGGTTATTTTTGTTGGTCATTTGCATATTTTTGCTTCAAGTCATAAGCAAATGGATTTCAGCGTTAGGTCAGATGCATGATGCATTTTAGCTTATGTTCTGGAAATATGAAATTAGGGTGCTTGTATTGCTTTTTTCAAGCATACATAATCTATAGCAAACTCCATTTCTAAGGATGTTATGCTTAGAATAGAGTCCATAAAATATAAAATAGTAAATGCTACCAGACAAATGGAAGGAAACTTTATACTTAATCAATGGCTATGTATTCACTTTCAACTTGAAAATGAGTTGCTAAGGTTTCAAAATTTCTTGCAAATTACTTGAGTAATGAGCAAAATGTAGATATTTTATTTTTAAATTTGAAAGTGTGTCAAGAAAATTCAAAAGAGGAACCTCTATTCATTCCCATTTATTGGATTTAGGACTCCCCACAATACCAGACACAATGCTTCAATGACCAAGTTGCCCAGTAGTTACAAAATATCTAGACAACCTTCAATACATTCCATATCCAGTTTCATCCACTGTTAAATAATAAATCCCCAATCTTAAATGTAGAAAAAATCATATTTATTAGCAGAGAAAGACATTACGAAGTGTTGAATCCCCAATGCATTTGATTATGAGGACGTCAAATCAAGCAATGAGCAAGAAAATGGCTAGAGACTAATTTGTCAATAAAGCCAAAAGTAATAAGTCGCTTGAATCAAAGGAAAATTGTTAGAATATCAATGAGGATGTAATTGTAGAAATTAAGTGTAATGAGATGATGCACAAAGAGAGCACACAGTGGAATTACTTTTACAACAAACCACCATACTCAACCATTTTCATTACACTCTCTAAAGAAAATAGTTTGGGTTTTTAAATAGAGAGCATTAAGCTAGTTGGTAGATGGTGCAATAAAGGCACAATACTGATTTGTTTATCTTGAAGAAGACCCTATCATCAAGCCAGTGTAATGCATCTTTTTTTGTACAGTGATGCATAAGGCTATGCCATGTTATAATATGTACAAGATGACAACACATCGTAGCATGCACTAACAAATTTTTGCAATGAGTCAGGCTTGCCCAATGTGCGTGTTCTTATAGGCAAGAGGAAATTCTAGCATAGACAGTCTACATAGTGCAACATTGTCTTACTACTAATCCTCCCTATGCTAATAACACTTTATATTTGTTTATTGCTTTTATCATTGTCTAGGATTTATAAGAGAATTTAGATTGTTTCTGTAAAATAGTAGCATTTAAAATTACTCATTTTTGGTTACAAAGTATCTAGTTACTTCTGAGAAAATAGTGTATGGCCATATTGTAGAGAATTATGTTTCATCCAAACAATTTAACATGTAAAACACTATCTTGTTTGTAAAAACTTGACTATTTTTGTTATAGTTGACATGATTCTTGTTTTATTCTAAATAAATTGTTTTACACCATGTCTAGTTTTTTAAGAATTTGACATACAATTAGTCATCAATGAGCAGTAAAATGATGTGATTATAGGTATTTAGTCACCAATATAAGACCTTAAATATCGATGCATATTTTTAGCGATGTTTTATATTTAACATGATTTAAAAAAATGATTATCTAGATATGGGTGAAAAGACAATCATTAGATTCACTCACCATCCCATATCCATGTCATGGATACTGATGGTAACTTATGGTGGCTTAAGGACTTTAGCTATCCTCAAGTTCAGCTTTCCTCTGGCATTTTTACAAATAATTTAATAGAAATGAAAATGCAACATTTTTATGTAGTAATGATAGTAAATCAGAGAGAATGAGACAATACCTATGTTTTCCCCTCTCTGTAAACCTTTGAATCCCTTAATGGCCAAAGACAACCACTCAAACCCTTCCATTGTACATGCCAGTTTTCACCAACAACTAGAATGAGGTAGCAATATGTAGTCCTCAGTATTAGCTACAAACCCTATCTATTAATCTGTAGTGTTGCAATTTGGTTTTATGACTTGCAATGTTCTAATATTCTGCAAAAGAACTTGACAGAATAATTGCATATTATTGCCTCAAATATTTATCTTTTATTTAACATATTTTCAGATTGACAAAAAATAGAGTCTGAGGAGGACAAAATATCACTGGAGAACAAGAAAAGAAGATTAAAGACAATTGCCAACTTCTCACTATGGTGATAGAGAAGTAATTCCTTCTCCTCCTCCTCTACATCATTCAATACAGGTTTTGTGTCAAGAATATACCCAGCTGCCCTCATCTCCCAAGATAATGTCTCCAACTCTACGTAGATCTCTTGTGTTTGTGGGTGTGATCTGTCTCCTACAGAAAAGACATGCACAATTTTATGGACTTCAATCCAACTACATCCAGGTATATTTTCAATTCCCTTATCTTTCATCAATCTCCTTACCTTCAGTACATTAGCCCACCTACCCACTTCTACATATGTGTTTGACAAAAGAACATAAGGTGCAAAATTTTTAGGTTCCAACTAAAATAGGAGTATTGCCACAAATTCTCCTACCCTTTTATCTTTTTGTGACCTACATGTGCCGAGCAAACACATCCACATAACAACATCAGGCTTCATTGCCATTTTGATGATAAAGTTTAGGGATTCCTCAAGATAGCCAGTACGGCCAAGAAGGTCAACCATGCATTTATAATGATCCATTGTAGGCATAATGCAATAAGAGTCACTCATGCTTTTGAAGTATTGAAAACCTTCATCCACTAGACCTGCATGGCAGCATGCAAATAAAACACAAAGGAAGCTTACATGGTCTAGGTTTTCTTAGATTTTTTGCCATATTTATTAGGGAAAGCAACACACATTAGGTCATCCACAGTAATTGTTCCATGAGGGAAACTTAGCCCTGTTAGATGTGATGTTTGAAAGGCATGGGCAGGCTGTTATTGCAAATTTGTAAGATTCTATTAGCTAATTCAATAGTGAGAACCAAAGATTCATTTAGAATGAAACTTACCTCGAAGTGTTTCTTCCTTGCTGCAATATGCAGAGGTGTGTCTCTTTGAAAAGAGAAATTTTCTTTCGGTCGGATCTGTGTTTCCTCCACTTTTGCAGGGGCATTTCATCTAGAGGCTTGTCAAGTCCCTTGTTTCCCAAGTCAATAAGATTAGAATACAAGAGTAGATTCAATGCAATTAAATATATGATTAGAATATTAAAAAAGGCTAATTTAATGCTTGAAATATCAATCTTATGTAAAACAGTCATTATGATGTTTTAAGTTAAGAAATAGTTAGAAATAAATTTTAATCTTTTCATCTATAAATTCTAAATTCACCTTCACTTTCTAAAATCAACTTAATTGTTACCTCTTTCAAATCCTTAGCTCTAATACCATATTAGAATCACCAAACATTCCCTATTAGATCTACAAGCACCTATTTAAAGCAAAAAATCAAAACCTCGTCTGAAGAGAAACAAATAGAGATATTGGCAGTGTCTAAAGACACCAAAAAACACTAGAATAATGAGTGAGTAAAAAGGAAAAGATTCCTTGCTTAAATAAGCCTCTGAGGAGGGAAGAACACCCACTTCTACAGCCCACTTGCCCACATGAATTTGAAATTTAAAAACATATTACTCATCCCTATGAGCTAGTTGTGCCCTGTCACTCAAATTGGGCCTTATAAGCGAGATTTCATATTCTAACAATCAGGTACATGTTCTTCTTGATTCTTTTGGATTTTAAAATATTTTTAAAATGATGAATGCTACTTCATTTTTTGTTTTAATTTGCTTTGTTTCAGATCATTGTTAGCTCCTCCTAATGTGCTTCCCCATCTTATCTTGTTTTTAAAGAAACATCCAGGAAGTTTGATCACTCCAGTTCATGCATAGTTATAGGTACCATGGATTACAAAAGTGTAGTTTTTCTTCTACTTCTACATAATGAATATTTCTGGACCAATTCATTTCTTCTTTTTAAATTTTAGAACATTAACTGAGCTCTAGTTTTGGAACCAAAATTTAGGAGTACGTGCACAAATTTACTAGTTCTGGAATTAAATATTAAGTTTTTGAATTAAAATCATTATATGACAACTCGAGGCCTTTCACCATCCAGTTGTGGCAAGATGCAGAGATGAGAAAATTGCTTACAAGTCTTCTTTAGCAAAATAATGAACAAGTTTGTTTTCTCTCCGATTCCTGTCAAGCAAAGTTTTTTGTTTTGTTGTTTGTGCAACATGCTAGCAAAGGTTAATCATAATTACAAGATCCTTTCTTATTTTAAAATTAACATATTAATTGGAATGATTTTATGTATCATTTCATGCATGTTCATTTGTTAGTTAGGATGGTTTTCAATTATTTGCGGACAACTGAACAATATTTTTTTCTATTTTTCTTAGGTAACAAGGGTAATTACTGTAGAGGAGCAGCTGATGAATCTTAGATGCAAGTATGTATGTGTGAAACTTTGTTTCTTTTTATTGGTAATCAATGCTAACCTTTTTCATAAATAGTAAAGGGTCACAATGAATATACATTTTAGATAAGAATTTTCCTTCCACACTACCCACAAAATCTTTGAATTAGAGATTCACATCAAAACATCAAAGTTGTCACAAAAGATTTATTTTTGGTGTTTCCCAGAGATTTAGGTAAGAAAATTGCAGATGTGGAGATGGAGCTAGCTTTGGCTAGGAGTCAAGGTTATCTCCACAAGCGCCCAACTTGGAATGAAAACCCTGAAAAAAGATTGTTGGCTGTGATAGGCATTCAGACTGGCTTTGGCAGCCATTTAAATAGAAACAAAATAAGGAACACCTAGCTTCCAATAGGTAAAGCTCTCATGCCCTTGTAAGTAAAATAAGAGAATTTATGTATGAGTGCACATATTGCTCTCTCTAATTAAATAAAGTTGACCTTGATCACTATCTCTTGTAATTGAAATGCAACCTTTGATTTTTAACTGCAATCTGTATTTATTTAATTTTTGTAAAATCTTGTTAAGCTTTTTGCCTTAAAAGATAAAATAGTAGGGGTTCTTCACCAGTTTAGGATATTTCTTAGAAATAAGAGTAGAAATTGATTAAATATTAGACCACTTCAAGGGGGTAACCTATAGAAATCAGAGTATGGTTATATGAATTCATTTTTTTGGCTATGTAAATAAAGGTTTATATTGATATGAGAAAAAGATTACATCGTTTCAACCATTGTTGAACCAGTTTCGAACATCCCCTCAAAATCTATTCCAGATGCACCAATTTTGTTGCCATACAAAGCGGAATTTCTTCCAACAACCAAATTCATACTTTTCTTTGATTAGTTCCTTTGGTTCTGGCAACTCTAGTATATGATCCACCATATCTGTAATAGAAGCATCCAAAATCATTGCCTTAGATGAGATAAAGTATTTTCTCAAGAATGGCCTTAGATCAATCTTATGTAAAATAGTCATTATGATTAGAATATTAAAAAAGGCTAATTTAAATGAGAATTTAACTCAATCTCAAAAATTATATGTAATTAATTTGGTTTTTGTTTTGTCTTTTTTCCTTTGTTCAAACATATATGCTAAACTTGGCAGTCTGTGTGAAAATTAAAAAGAGTGCATTTTTTTTTTTTTTTCAGTTTTCTGAATACATGAAAGAGCATATGTGATCAAAATTTATATGTTTTTGAAATAAATATACATCATTTTCAGTAGATTTGGCATAGGTTTGCTATTGTTTTTAATTTCTGGAACGACTTAGTGAAAATATTGGAAAGTTTTTTAAGAAAACAAGTGATGCTTTGATCTAGCTTATTTTTATATTTGTATTTATGTATTTTAATTTATATTTGTATTTGTATAATTATATTTGTATATATTCATAAATTTTAAATTTTTATTTAATATATATAATATAATATTATTATTTTATGTAAATTATATGTTATAAAATAAAAATTATTATATATTATAGAAATTATTATTATAATATATTATTTATATAATATAATAATATTAATATATAAATAGTAACTATAATATATATAAAATGTAGATAGGGGGAGAGGGAGAGAGAGAAGGGGGGAGGGGAGAGGTAGGGTTGGGGGAAGAGAGGGAGAGAGATGAGGGTGGAGGGATTAGAGGGAGGGAGATAGAGAGAGGAGGGAAGGGGAGGGATAAAGGGAGGGTGGGAGAGAGAGAGAGAGGCAAGGGGTAGAGAGAGGGAGGAGAGAGAGAGGGAGGGAGGGAGAGGGTATGGAGGGGGGAGAGAGGGAGGAAATCAGAAGGGATGGGAGAGAGAGGGGGAAGGGAGGGTGGGAGATAGAGAAGGGGAAGGGGGAGGCATGTGAGAGTGGGGAAGGGTGGAGGGAGAGGAGGGGGTGGGGGAGGATGAGAGAGAGAGGGGAGGGGAGGGGAGGGGAGGAAGATAGAGAGGGGAAGGGAGGCATGGGAGAGTGAGAGGGAGAGGGAGAGAGGGGGAGGGGGAGGAGGGGAGGGAAGGTGAGAGATGGATAGAGGGAGGAAAAGAGAGAGGTGGGAGAGGGGGAGAAGGGAGGTAGGGTGAGAGAGAGTGGGGAAGGGGGAGCGATGGGAGATAGGGAGGAGAGGGGGCAAGGGGGAGGCATGTGAGAGAGGGGAGGGGGAGAGAGAGGAGGGAGTGGTGGAGGGATGGGAGAGAGAAAATCATGGTTGTAATGTTTGAGTGATTATGTGCAAAGAATTTTGTGGTTGATTATTGGGAATTGAAGTGATCTTGATAATTGTCTAAAAGCAAATTGTTAGGTTGGTTTCCAGAGGTTTAGGAGGGAGTATATTGGTATGTATGGTTTTATGTTGGTTTCTTTTGGAAGTGGTTTGGTAATGTTCTATGTTGTGTGCAAGAGGGTCAATGCCTTGCACTTGAGTGTGCGAGAAGGTCAATACCTCACACTATTTTTGAAGTCATATGATTATGATGACTATGAAATATGGTTTTTACCTTGCTTGTTGCATAGGGTCTACTAGTTGCAAGTAGGGGGGGTGGCTCTCAATGGGGGCCGAAACCAAAAGTGGTATTCAGGGTAACTCATTTGGGAGTTTCTTAGTACAGTGATAACCTAAAATGAATTAGGGGGATGGGTATATCTCACATTAAATAGGATAATTGGATGCCTCACTCATGGCTCAAGTGCTCGTTCAGGTTTGAGATGAGATGGGAAGGCCTAGAATGGAAATATCAACTACCTTGTCCTCATGAAAGGTAACATTAATTCTGTATGAGGTTGTATAGGGGCCGGGGATCGAGAGAGGTCAATAAGGTAACCTAGAATGGGGGTTAGGGACTAGGAAGATCTGCATGGGTAACCCATATCAAGCTATGTGATGACACTCTTCCCTATTGCAGTCTAGCATTCCCTAGTTATGTTTTCCCTTTTGTTGTGTGTGCCTTTGGAAGTGATGTTTGTGTTATGTGATGTTCATGTTGTTCTTTATTGTGTTGGAGTCATGTTTAGCCTCGTTATGTTAGCCTTCTATCTTCTTAACTTTTTACTTGTAGTGGGACCCTATGTTATCTCCTAGAATGGGGGGTGGACCTTAGGGTTCCACATGGTTGGGAGGTTTGTGCTTTTTCCTCCATTAGGTTTCCCTTGCTGTTGTTTGTGTGTGTGGAGGAACCTCATGTAATAGATTCTAGTTCATGTTCCAGTTTCCCTGTACCTGTATTGGACTTGTATATCATATGTAACATGCACTGTAATATTGATGTATGCTTTCCAATTGTATTAAGGGAAGCATTATTGTAGAAAATGTAGTGATGTAATGAGTTGTGTTATACTCTTATGTATTGGAACTTGTATATGTACTTGTTAGTTATTTGTAAATAATCTTTAATGTTGTTTATTTGATGATATGTTATGGAAATGTATGTTGTTAAATCATTTAATGTGATGGATTAAAAAGAACTCTTGATTGTTAGTTAAATCATCATTAATGTTAGTCCTTGTTATTAGTCGTGTTAGTAATGTAGTCATGGAACCTTGGAGGAATTAGTTTAGTTTATATGTTATGTTAATTTATACATATCTTTTTTATTTCATTTACAAAAAAATGTGTCATTATTGTAGTTTAGATGTGTTATCCTTTGGGGTTCTGTGGCGGGGCGTTATAAATAAACCTGAGGTAAAACAAAACTACATTCTATTGGGAATAGGATGCCATTTAATTGCACTCTAAACATATTTCATGTATCTCCTAAGTCCTTGGAATGTGTTGCACAACACTAGGATTAGGAAGTGATTAATTTGGAATGAAATAAATATTTAATTTGACATTTGTAGTTATTCCTAAATAATAGGAGCATGTGGGGATGCCTTGGGAGAGCTCCTACAAAATAGGAGAACATGGGCACCCATATGGGAGGTGGGATCCACCTTGCTTCAGTTAACTGGTTGGTGAATTGAGTACACTTAAGAAATGCATCCTAGGTTCCTACAAAACAAGGACTTTGATTTATGCATGTTGAGTAGCTATAAAATAGGGATTGATCAATATGTACAAGGTTTAGTTTAGTTTAGTTTAGTTCAGTTATGTTTTAGATATCTTTAGTTGCATGTTAGTTAACTTCAATGACTTGAGTTGCATTGATAAATAACAAGTTTATGCATTCAGTTAATAAATGGAGGATCATGCATGCATATTGTTTTGCATGAATTGATGACAAATATGTTTCAGTTAACAAATATTAACTTGGGCCCACATTGGGCGCCCAAGTTGGCATCTTTGAGTTACAACTATTGTATGGAAAATATATTTATAATGTTCAATTAAGTGGGACCTAGTTTTGGCACCTACTTTGAGGATGAGTTTGCAGAAGATATTTTTGTTAACTATGAGGTTAACACTTCAGTGTTGGGCACCAACTTTGAGGGAGTCTCTTGTTTGACTTTGTCATGCATGTTTGAACTCAACTTGGCAACCCTAGGCATGGATTTTCTCGAGAGGATTTGTGATATTATATAAGTTAACTCTTATGAGTTTGTAAGCAAGAATATTGTCTATTATTGCAACAATTGTATGAGAGAGTTTTGTGAGAAGATATTGTAGGTTGTGAAGAACATTTCTTGAAGAACAAGGAAGCATATCAAGGAGAATTGAATCAATGTTATTGTAATCTTAATCAAAGGTTAAATAATACAAGCAAGACCGATTCTGGTGGAGCTTTTTCCCGAAAGGGTTTCTCCACGTACATGATGTGTCATTTCTATTATGTTTGATATTTCTTCTATCAGTCTTCTGTCTACTTTCTACAACATTAAAATTGATCTAATTCAAGATTAATCATACACAAGAGATTGTGACAATAATACTAAAATTGAATCTACAGTTACACAGAATTTACAAATTTAAAGCTACATTTTTACTATAGTTTTACCTTCATTTTCAATATTTGGTATCAGAGCTAGAGGTTGGGTAGAGTTTGGGACGCATTTCTCTTAAAGGTTTGAAGGATTTTTGGTTATAGTGGAAGATTTTAAATATTGTGTTAATTGTTGATTTGAAAAATTAGTGTGTTACAATGGGTTATACTTCTCGTTTATATATTGAAAGGTTCAATGGATCTGGGTATGAGATGTGGAAACTAAAAATGGAGGACCTCCTTGAAGAGAGAGATCAGTGGTTAGTTGTAGGTAATAAGACAAAGACACCTTCATCTATGTCAGATGAGGATTGGGCTAAGCTTGATAAGAAGGTAAGAGGAACCATAAGATTATGTCTTGTTGATGTTGTTCTCTTGAATGTTTTAGATGAAAAGACTACATTTGATATGTGGAAGAGGATAGGTGATATTTATCAAACTGAAAGCCTTAATAATAAGTTGTATATGAAAAGACAATTGTATACTTTAAAGATGAAAGATGGTGATTATGTTGCAAATCATTTCAATACTTTTAATTTGATTTTGAGTCAGTTAGCATCTATAGATGTAAAGCTAGAAGATGAAGATAAATGCATTTAGTTACTTTATTTTTTACTGGAGTCTTGGGAAAATATAATTATTTCTATCAGTGGCAGTGGTGCAGATCCAAAGATGGACAATATAATTCCTACTCTCCTATCAGAGGAGATGAGGAGGAAGTCTAAAACAAAAATCCAAGATGCCTTGTTTGTAAAAGGTAGGCCTGAGAAAAAGGAACCTAAGGGAGACAAGGAAGGAAAGGGTAAGTCCAAAGGACAGTCTAAAACCCCTTGTAAGAGTAAGGTAAAGTGTTGGAACTGTGGTAAACTGGGACATGTGAAGAAGGATTGTAAGAACAAGAAAAGGAGTTTTGGTACTTCTATAGAGGAATCCTCAGATGATGACCTGGATGATCTTCATGGAGAGGATGGTTGTCACACTACCACGTGTGACTCAGTATCACAATTACGTTAAATTTTTTGGAAGTGATGCAGATGCATCACTGGTATGCATATCTTCATGTGATTGAAGGTATGGTTTCCTGGTTTAAAGTATATTTGTTATGAAATTTCATGTTATTCTCTTGATATCGGTTTAGAGTTTGGCATATTACATGTTTTCTTAAGACCAAGATGTATGTTTTGGTACATATGATCTCCCAAGAGTTGATGGATTTTATCATGTTGTCATGATAGGTTCTTGATCCTATAGTTAGGGATTTGACATTGATCATGTATAGTTCTCTTTGTATTGAGTACATTAATCATTTTCTTGATTACTTCATGTTGGTGCTATGTTGCATTTGGAGTTTGGCATGTATTGATTGGTTACAAGTCCTCGTGGATAGTTAGAGATGTAGGTGTTGGTTGGAGTTCTCTTGTGATTAGAGACATTTTCTTGAGACGGTTTCTCTTTGGAGGTTTTAGTAGGAAGACTGAGGAGCTTTCACCTGGCTATGAATGTGAGTTCATGATAGACCGATAGAGGAGATTGTTCTTGAAGTGATTCATTATGGCTTGGTTATATTGGAGGAGCATTCTCATTCCACACTCTTGGTCTACTCGACAGTTCTTAATTTGAGAGGTATTTTCCCATTATATCTTTAAGATGTGTTATGTTTCATGCTTTGATTTCTCATGGGATTGAGTTGATTCATGGTTGATTATGGAGACTCGTTTAAGGATGGTTTAACATGAGTTTATATGTTTTATCTTTCATAGATATGGATCTTGAGCTATGGATAGTTAGTTTTGGAGGATTCATTTTGAGGGATATTATGACATGGTTTATGGGCTGATTTCCAGTTATGGGGATGGTTATCTTGAGTTTGATCTTCTTGGTTTAAAGATTATGGTTTTACTTGACCTTTTGGGAGTTGTTTCAGTTAATAGAAAATTCTTTGATTGTGTTGAGGCCATGAATGATCTCCATTTAGGAGATGGTTATCACGATGTCATGGATAGCTTGGTTACATGTTTCAATGGGATTTTTTTGACAAGTGATGGTTTTATGTTTATCTTGTTGCCATGTATAGCTCGGTGTCATAGTTCAGTGAGAGATTTGGTAGGATATGGTTATCTTCATGAAATTTTGAGAGGATGTAGTTTTGGTTTTGAGTATTAATCATTTTTTAATGTAGAATAAAATTTGGATATGTATCTGCAACTAGAATAAACGTTGTTAATCCTAATCTAACCAATATTAATCTAAATCAAAACAACAAAGAACAAAGCAAGTAAACATAATTAAACTAAACAAATCAATTGGAAAGCTCTCACTGAATATGTGTCCACTCCTTCGAATTATCTTGATTCTCCTTCTCCATTTTGTTGTTTCAATATTCTTGCCCTCAGATTTTCAGTATTGATGCAAGCATAACCTTGTTGAATGTATAGGAAAAATATCAAAGATAAGTTTCTTCTCAAAAGTGTATGATTTCGGAAGGAGGAATAATGATAATGACAGGCCATTTTATAGATTTTGGGTTTTCGAATGATCGGCTCAGATTCAAAGAGAGATCGACGGATGAGATTGATTTATGTCATGCGATGTGAGTTCTGTCTCAGATAAAACATGAGTTAGAAAAGACTACAAGATAAAGATTAAGTTAGAACGAGAACTTAATCTTGTGTCAAGACTGTTCGAAAATAGGAAGAAAAAGAGTTCAAGATCTTAATCTTCAGTTAAGAGTCTTCGAAAATAGAAAAAATAGACTTTGAATGAAAAAGACAAAGTTAGAACTCGAAGAATAATGCATTTGAATGCAAACATGAGTTAGAACTAGTTAACTGACTAGTTGTGACAGAGAGTCTTCTCGTAGAGACAATCGGATGTTAAATCTAGAGATAACTGGAGAACTAAAAATAGATCTTGAGTCAGAAGGTGAGTGAATGATTAGTCAACTGATTGATAGAAGAATGTGACATAAAGAATTAATAAATATGAATTAAATGTTAATTTAATTCAACATTCGAAAATGAAAGATTTAATTAAATAAATAAAGATAATTTATTTAATTTGACTGTTGAAAAGGATAAATTGAATAATTAAATAAAGATATTTAATTATAGTTGAAATATGACAAAGGGGGTAATTAAATAATAAATTATTTAATTAAGAAAGAAGAATTAATTAGTTAGCGACATAATTAAATAAATATGATTTATTTAATTAATCAAGTTGAATAAAGGTCATTATTAATTAATTAAAATGGAGTATTTAATTAATAGAGGAAATATGTGTTAGAAAGGTAATTAAATAGTTAGCATTATTTAATCCTGACCATGGATAATAGAAAATTATGTCAAAGGTGGTGTTCGCAGGCCTAGACCAATTTTCGGTGTCTACAGTTTTCCCCTCTTTGATACAATGTTGTTATGGTGTTGTGTCAAAGAAAATATGCCCCGATCGTGCCCCGGTATGAAATAGGTTAGGGTATGCCCCCTTGGGAAAATTGACAATTTATTGAAAAGTTTCAAAAGAATCAAGAAATATTCCTGATAAGTCAATTTGACGGTCATAAATGCTATGGAGTTGACGGAATTGAATTTAGATGCGATACGAACGTGTACGAGTTAGTAGAAGTTGAAAGGTTAAGTGGCCAATAGAGAAGGTCAGAAGAAATGCCACTCAAACCCTAGCTACAAATAAGAATTAGGTTGAAAACCAATTCATTTGCACTCGGAGGAGTTTGAAGAACTGAGATTTTGCTCTAACTATTTTTGAAGATGGCTCCCATTCCATATGTTGTGCATCGAGGATATCAGATCTGGACCTTCAGGCGGCCAACCGACGTAGGACCACCGATATGTACCTAAAAATGAACTCTTTAAAGTTATTGTTGCACATATTTTTAGGCCTTTAAAATTTAATTAGCATATGCAGTCTTTCGGGATCGACACATATGTCATCGTATTCGCCGCATTTGACTACAAAATGACGCATGTGCTAAAACATGCCTAGGATAGGATAGGCATTTGAGGCATTAAATGCATTTTCATTACTACGCACCACATATGTAGTTATGGAATGCATCTTCATTAGGAATAAACACATGTAGGGTAGTGAACCGCATGTGCATTAGTGAAACACAATTGCATCAGGTAGACAGGTTGAAAAAATGCACCGCATTTGCAGTAGGTAGAAATTGTTTGGGTAATGTGAACCGCATATGAAATATGTGACGCAAATGCTTTGTTTTGCAATGCATTTGTATGAATGCACCGCATCTATTAAAGTGAGCTGCATTTGGCTAGAAAAATTTTCTGAAAAAGTTTCTAAGGAAAACGGTTGAAAATGCGGGTTGTATTAGATCCTATTTACACATGGGAGTCACATCCAAACACTTTCGATCTGAGAGATCATCTAAGTAGTGCAGAGATATGGCTTTTGTGGAGACTTGGTCTTCGTCATTGTCTTTCGATGCCCACTATTCGAGCAAACAGAGGGATGCTCACCGCGTTGTGCGAGTGATGGCACTCTGAGACATCATCCTTTCATATGCCGATTGGGGAGGCGACTATCACATTGGAGGATGTGTACAAGATACTTAGACTACCGATCATAGGAGAGCAGGTGATTTATGATACCCAACATGGATTGAATGAGCTAGCCAAATTTTATCAGGTTGACGAGATTAGTAGGCTCAAAATTGAGCATTATGAGATCAGATGGCTGATGTTGGCAGATAGATACAAGAGGATTGACTGTATACTATGTACACTGATAGGTGCGATAGTATTACTAGATCCACGGGGTCATGGTTTTCCTGTTCGATGGGGAGAGATGTTGGTGGGTATGTTAGAGAGAGAGACCGTGTATGCCTGGGGTCCGTGTCTATTAGGGATGTTGTATTTCCATTTACATGATATTGCATACAGAGATGCATAGTCGTTGAGTTGTGGGACCACTCTTCTGATCGTTTGGGCATGGGAGAGGATAGCTATTTTTTGTCGTCCAGTTACTATAGAGCAATGGGCTAAATCTCTATATGTTTTCCGGTACACGAGAAACATCACTCAGAGCCATGTGGGAGATACTGGATATTAGAGACATGCACTCAACATCTTAGATCAGTTAACTTGGAGACCATACATGGATTGTGAGAAGTGGTGTGATGAGAATAGACATTTTCCATATTGGAGATAGACACAGTACCTGATTGGGAGAATTTTTTCGAGTGTGCACATCATAGAGAGACACTTGCCAGAGTGAGTTTTGAGGCAGTTCAGAGAGGTTCAGGATGAGCCTCGAGGTAGAGTAGATTTTTCTCGATCATCCAGAGAGGTTCCACATTGGGGGCCCATGATTCCAATAGCTACTATAGAGGTAGAGATACAAGCTTTACAACCATTACAGTGAGGATGGAGAGACAAAGCAACAGATCCAGGGACTACAGCTGCATATGACGCATGGTGGGTGGAGCATCATCCGATTCCTTACACATATCCAAATCAGCCAACACCAGTAGAGAGACGAGGCACAAGGTTGAGAGGACAGCGGAGAGGTAGAGGTGGCAGAGTTGGAGGGAGGGGGTGGTGGTAGATGAGGATGGAGAGGGTGGAGAGGGGGTCGGGTAGGTGGACTTTCACCTATCCAAGAGGCATTGGTAGAGGATGTACCGATGTTGGACATCGGAGGTGGAGTTGATGCACAAGTCGGAGATGAGCATGTTGTCGAGGAGGTAGTAGTAGAGGAGCATGCAGAGGTAGAGATTGGCTGAGAGGATGTCGTAGAGAATGAGGATATGGATATGGATATATATCCTCTAGGTATTCGGGCAGGGTATGGGCAGGACAATGTTGAGGAGGAGGCACCTATGGAGGAGCAGGAGAGAGAGCTTAGAGATCAGATTGTGGAGGGGAGACGAGAGGATGATGCCCCTAGGGATGGTGATAGGGATGCCATGGAAGAGAGACTGAGACTGATGATAGCAGAGTTTGATGCCATGAGGATAGAGAGAGACAGTGCCCTTACAAAGAGAGACAGTGCCCATGCAGAGAGATATAGTTCTCGTACGAAGAGAGATAGTGCACTCATAAAGAGGGATCAAGCCATAGCCTGATGACAAGAGATAGAGCAGTAGTTCACAAAGGTCAAACATATGTGTAGTGGCACTTCATCTGATGGTATGGTACGCGAGCTAGTCAAATTAGTAGAGAGAGCTACTTATTACAAGGATTTATATGAGGCAATGGTGCCAATAGAGAGACGAGTTACTAACTTTTCAAAGGTTCATAGCTAGAGATCACATAGCAGGAGTCACACCAAGACACAAAGTACAGAGGGTGTGGTAGGACCACCGAGGGTAGGTCTGTATGAGAGACCTTCCACCTCACAGAGAGTACCTTCGAGGATTTTCCCACCACCTTCACCACGTGACAGTAGTGGCAGTGGGACACGTTGACACTTGCTATATGTGTACACATTGTATTTTGATCAGAGAGCCTACGAGCTCATTTTTATTTATGGATATACTCTGATATTGTACTATGACACATTATTTTGAGTGATATATATATATATATGATTTTCGCGGCTTCTATATGATATGCAGTTTTATTTTATGGATGATGCATTATTTCTATATGATTATGTTTCCTATATGATGTATGTACATGTGTTATGAATGAATGTTTCTACATGATGAGTTTATGATGTTTATAATTATTCTATTTGAGAATGGATGTAATGTTCTATATGATGCTTATTTATGTGTGATGGTGATATGTACATGCAATGTTTACATTATGTATCTTATTATGATGAAATTCTTATTATGTCATGATTTCATAGATATGCAATGAAGATGTCAATGTTCCTATATGTGTAAAATGTAATGTAACTATATGAAATGCTTATAATATGTATGCATATGCAAATGATCTAATGTTTTTGCTGTGTCACAAGACTTTATCATTATGTTGGAAAATAAATGTTAGCATGAATGAATTTAGAATATTAGTAAGAAATAACAAAGGTTGATTGATTGAAAAACATATGATCTTCAATATTTTGCCAAATATGTTATGGTTGCTTGTTATCATCATTGGGCGGGACATGACACAAATGGATAGTACACACCATGATATGAGATAGACCATAGTGTACAAAGTCATCCATCTGCGAAAAATAGACAGTCGTAGACAAGGAGTGTCTTAACTCATACTAAGGACAAGATGCCCCAGTCATTTTTGTTGAGACAAACCAAAGACAACAAACAAATAAAAGATGGGTCATGAGATGTCATTGCTCCTCTAAATCCTTGATAGGACATCCTTGAGGAAACTAGTAATATGACTCAAAAACCAAAGCTAAAAAGATAGTTGATAGACAACAGCCAAAGAAAAAGAGTCCTGAGACATCCTTGCTTCTCTAAATCCTTCAAGGGACATCCTTGAGAAATCTAGTAACCGGACTAATTCACAAATTGATAAAAAGATAAGACAAAGTAAGATATAAAGTCATAAAGCCAAATAAAAATATTCACCAAAACTTGATCTTGTGGGATTGTTTGATGTTTGACATAGTGTAATGTGAGGGATGACACATACCGCATAAGATGTTGAGTCTAGTTTCGACTTGGTGACTTCTGTATAAGGCATGACAAAGCCTGGTTTTAGAAAAGACACATGCTGTATACGACGTTGGAGCCTGATGACATTGATGTGACAAGCTACATGAGACTATGACAATTGGACGACGTCTGTTGACAAGAAAGACATATCTTGCTAAGACATAGGTTGACCATTCTGACCATGTGTTTGATATTGACTTGATGACTTTGAGATGTTTTGCCTTGTTGTTGCATGACTTGTTTTGATTCCTTGATTAATCAAAAATGTGTGTAGATAGTGTATAACATGAGATGATACCCTAAAAGACTGACCTAAGCTGATGATATACAATGTGTGTGATAGTGAATGTGAATGAACCCTATTGGACTAACCTAGTGCGATCTCGGGGGCTCATCGATTGATTAGCCTTGCCTACGTTGTACATGTAGAGACCTCATAGTTCGACATGACCAATGACTTTGAATGTACAAAGAGTCATGATTTTAATGTGTGATACATGACAAACCTAGATAGATAGACCTAATGCCTCAGGGGCACATTGATTGATGGCCTTGCCTACGTCCTAGTCGCAGAGGCAACATAGTTTGACTATGTCTATGACTGATTTAACATGACTGACTTGACTCTGTTTTTGGGATTTTCTAACATGTTTTGATTTTTTTTGTGTTTTTGAATTTTTCTATTGTTTTTGGATTTTTTTTAGGACATTTTACAATGGTGCAATGTTATGTACAAGGTCCTCCTAGAACAGAACAAGGATTTTCCCCCACTCGGGAATAAGACTTGCAAGATGGAGTAGGGAATGTGACGGAATGGACTTTGATGTCAATCATTCCAAGCAATGGATAAGACAACCATTTATTATGAGTGATGGTGAAAAAGTCTGATTGGAATGATGGTAGACGGAAGAGCGAGTTTGACTACACATAGCGCTTGTTTGCCAAGTTTTCACCATGGTACTTATCCATAGCACCACCGCAGTGGTTTTCACTATTGGACGGATTATTTCTCTTTAATATTTTGATTTTCTAAATTTTTTTGGTGTTACAAAGATGCCTGTTTGTCAGGTTTTCATCAAGGTAACCATTTTTTTGTTTTTTTCACTTTTTTTTTTCATTTTTTTTTTGTATTTTCTAGATTAAGACACGGATTCTCGAAAGCTATGCATAGAACCTCTTCAGGTGAAGGCTATTGATAGGTGAAAAAAGTGTCTCTCCTTCAGGAGTAGAGAGTTGGTACGCTCCCGATCCAAAAGCTTCCGTAACAATATAAGGCCCTAACCAGTTAGGTTCAAAATTTCCTGGCTTTTCTCGTTCAGCTTGATTCTTAGGATTCTCTATTAAAACCAGGTCTCCAATATCAAAGTGTCTATTTAGAACTTTCCTATTATAGCTATGATGAAGATGATTTTGATATGCTTGAAAATGGTCTAGTGCTTTCTATCTTCGTTCATCCAATAATTCTAGCTCTTGTAATCTAGATACACGGTATTCTTCATCATCAATGTGACCCTTCAAGGATACCCTCAGGGAAGGTATTTCAACCTCAAAAGGTAAGATAGCTTTGGATCCAAATACTAGGGAGTATGGAGTGGCGCCAGTGGGAGTACAGATGCTTGTGCGGTAAGCCCATAAGGCAGGATTAAGCTGTAGGTGTCAGTCACGACCAACGTCATTGATAGTCTTTTTCAGGATTCCAACAATGGTTTTATTAGATGCCTCGGCTTGGCCATTACCTTGTGGGTAATATGAGGTGGACAAATGATGTTTGATATGGAACTCTTCACATAAATGGCATACTTCTTGGCTTTTGAATGGGCAGCCATTGTTTGTGATAATGGATTGGGGTACACCATACCAACAAATGATATAGTTTAGGATAAACTTGGATATTTGTGTGCCGGTGATGTAGGTCATGAGAATAGCTTCAATCCATTTGGTGAAGTATTCGGTGGTGGTAATGATGAATTTATGGTCGTTGGATGATGGAGGGTGTATCTTACCTATGAGGTCAAGTCCCCATTGGGAAAAAGGCCATGGTGATGTAATCAGATGAAGCTCTTGTGTTGGTTCCCTTATCAAATCTCCATGTATCTAACACTGTCTAAATTTCTTTACAAAGATATATGAGTCTTTCTCCATTGTAGGCCAATAATAACCTAGTATCATAATCTTATGGGCTAAAGTAGGACCACTCAAATGGGATCCGCATATACCCTCGTGCATTGCTCGCAAATTTTTTTGTGCTTCCTTAGCATTGAGACATCTCATTAGGGTGTTATCTAAGGTACGTCTATATAGGGTATCTCCGATGATGGTGTATTTAGCTGACTTACGAATAAAATTTCTGCGTTGGTTATTGGACAAGTCTAGAGGTAAGGTTTGGCCATTTAGATAGTCAAATACGTCTTTATACAAAGGGGAAGCAGGACCAACAATCATACACACCATCATAGTATCAGGGACATCATAGGTAGGGACCAACAACTGTTCAACCAAAAACTCAAACTTAGGCATGTTACTCGGAATATCCAATCAGGAACCCACAGTTGCCATAGGATGTGTAGCCCTATTCTGAATACGTGGTATTTGTTGAAAGGTAATGTCATTGAAGTACTGCTTGAAACTATCAGCCATGCACTTGTAGGGGGCGATCTTCTCATCCTTAGTCTCATAATCATCATTTACTTGCCTAATTACTAGCTAAGAATCGCCAAAAACATGTAGGCTCTTAATCTTCCACTGAGCTGCCATTTTTAATCATGTCACTAAGGCTTCATACTCTGCTATGTCGTTGGTACAAGGGAAAGAAATCCTGAATGATTTAGGAATTGTATCACCCTGAGGTGTAACAAATAGGATACCTAATCCTGAACCACGATTTGTATGTGACCTGTCAAAGTATAGTTTCCATTATGTTCTAGTGTCAATGTTGAAGATAAATTCATCAAGAAAGTCTGACACTAAAGGATGGTCTACCTTCATGGGTACATCTGCTAACTGATCTGCAATCACCTGTCCTTTTATAGCCTTCCTCTCTACATATTGGATGTCATACTCACTAAGTATCATAACCCATTTAGCCAAGTGGCCTGTTAATGCTGCCTTACTTAGGAGATATTTGAGGGGATCAATCTTTGCAATTAACATTGTTTGGTGATTGAGCATATAGTGCCAAAGGTTTTGGGTAGCAAATACTATCACAAGACAGGCATGTTCTATGTTGCTACAATTCAATTTATATCCCACTAAGGTACGACTGATGTAATAGAATGCTCTTTCATGACCTTGATCATCATTTTGTGCGAGAAGAGCTCCTAGTCCTGGCTGAGTTGTTGAAATGTATAGTATCAATGGTTTTCCATCTGTAGGTGGCATTAAGATAGATGGAGTGAGCAAATAGTTCTTGATTTGTTGGAAAGCATCCTAACATTTAGGTTTCCACACAAATGGTACTCGTTTCTTGAGTAGATGTTGAAATGGGTGTATTTTGTCTGCCAATTGTACTATGAAATACCTAATGGATTGTAATCTTCCCTGTAGTGTTCTTAGTTGACCAATGCTGACTAGAGGAGGCATTTCTATGATAGCTCTTACCTTCTTTGGATCTACTTCAATGCCTCTTCTAGAAATGATATACCCTAGAAGTTTCCCTGATTTCACTCCAAAGACACTTCTTTGGATTCAACCTGACATTGTAATTCTCTAGCCTCTGGAATATCTTGTCTAGAACCTTCAAATGATCTACCCTTATTTTTGATTTAGCTATAATGTCATCTACATAATCTTCCATGAGAGTATGTATAAAGTCATGGAAAATCATAGTCATTTCCCATTGATAGGTAGCTCTTGCGTTCTTAAGGCCGAAAGGCATAACATTCCAACAGTATGTGCCCCATGGACATGTGAAAGCCATCTTGTGTTGGTCTTCAGCTACGATTTTGATTTGGTTATATCCAGAGAAACCATCCATGAGGGATAGCATCTCGTATCCTGCTATAAGATCTACTATCATGTCTATATTCGGCAAAGGGAAGTCATCCTTAGGACATGCCTTGTTGATGTCTCTAAAGTCTGCACAAATGCGGATGCCCCCAGTTGGTTTAGTCACTAGCACAAGATTCGATATCTAGTCTGCATAGTCTATCATCCTTATGAATCCTACATCCAAGATTTTATTGAGTTCTACTTTGACCAATAGAGCAATTTGCAGATGCATTTTCCTTAACTTCTATTTGACTGGCTTAATACCTGGCTGTAGTGGTAGATGGTGCAATATTAGTTATGGATCCAGCCCAGGCATGTCAACATACGACCATGCAAATTTTATTTGTCTCTTTTTGAAGAAGTCCTTAAACTCAGGTTTTTCTGTCTTTGTTAAAGAAGTTGCAAAATATACCATCTAAGATTCTCTTTTGTACCTATGTTGACTTCAACAGACTCTTCTACCAGAATCGGTGACTTTTCCTATTCAATGGGGAGAATATTTAAACCTCTATCCTTGGGTTCCTCTGAGAGGTTTTCACCCTTGGATACGTCCTTTATTTTGACTGTTTCTTCGTCCAAAGGTGCCTTTCGGTTTTCACCTAGGGACTCATCATTTTTCTTTTCATTGTCTTTTTTCTTTTTATTCTCATTTTTGCGACTAGAGGTGTAAATAGACTCCCCAAAATATTCTTTGTCATCCAAGTCTATGGTAAAACCAGCTTTATGATCCCCTCTGGGTATGCCTTCTCGAAGTCCCATGAACTCAGCTAATGCTTTGTCATTCTCAGATGTATCTAAGATGGGTGTACCTTGTTGATCCCAGTCGATAAGTTCAGGATATATGAGGGGCATGTCATCGTCATAGTTAGCAAAGGTGGAAGCCGACAAGGTGAGTATAGAATGGTTGACACGGTCACAAAAGTTTTGGACTAACTCCTTCTTGTTCTTTCTCCTAGGGGTAGGTAAACTCTGATGTGGGACTATTGCAACAGCTAAGTCATCAGAAGATGGTTCATCAGGTGTGATTGTAGGGGGAACATGAAATGTGACTACTAACTTTCTTCTATCTGCCTCGGGTAAGCCATATGCCTTAGGTGGAATCAACCAACTGACACAATAGGAGGCCTTCAAGTGATACTCTCCACAGCCCTTGTCTTGGATCTCGATTTTAGGAGTGGATGATGGTGGTTTGGATGAAATGGACTTAGTGAGATGTGATGGATCAATGTATAGGGATAGAGTGGATGATGATGGATCTTCTTGGTTAACGGGTACCTGTCGTTGTGGAATTTCCTTTAGGCTTGTACAGTATTGAAAAGGATTTGGATCACCATCAATCGTGATCTCAGTGCCATTATATGGTAATTTAAGACATTGGTGATACGTGGAAGGTATGACTTTCATTGCGTGTATCCAAGGTCTACTTAGCAATAGGTTATAAGGAAGGGTGAGATCCAAGACTTGGAAGCTAGTGTTCATAATTGTTGGGCCAATTCTGATAAGAAGTGTGACAACTCCCTTGGATGATCTTTCCTCATCATCATAAGCCTTGATGACTATACTTTTAGAGGTGTCTACGCATTCTTCTGAGAATCCTAATGCTTTAACCAATTTTAGGGTACACAAGTTCAAACCTGCTCCTCTGTCTACCAAGACTTGTCTAACTTTGGTTTGATTGACTAGGACTTCAAGATGTAATGGGTCATTATGATCAGTGTTTTTGTTTGAGTAATCTTGTTGGGAAAATGTGGCGTGATGGGAGTTGGTTAAATAGCCTACCATTTCCTCAAAACGATTGACATCTAAGTTCATAGGGAAGTTCATGTTCTATAAGGCTTTGTCTAGAATGGTTCAATGCTTAGGTGATAAAGTCAACAATTCCAAGATGGATATATGTGCGGGGGTTTGGCTCAGTTAATCAAGGAGATTGTACTTAGACTTGGAAGATTGTGTAGGTGGCTCAGAAGAAGGTCCTAGAATAGTTATCTTTGTTCTATGTGTGTTTACAACACATTCAGGATGCTTCTTGATGGTGATGGTATCGACATGTTCAGTTGCAGCTCGGAGGTTATATATGGTCTTTCCTTTTCCATAGTCATACTTGGTGTTTGCATAATTGGCTGACAAAGAATTCTTGGTTTTCGAACTGGAGGCTTTTCCTTTCGTGTGGTCATGTGATGGGTCTGTGAAGACCTTATGATCACTGTTCTTGGTATTTTTCTGCCCATTGACCTCTATGGTTCTGTTTTCAACAAAGTCTTGTATAATATTCTTCAGTTGGCGACATTGTTGTAGGTTGTGTCCCTTTCTTCAATGATAGTCATAAAAAGCATTATCATCCCACCATGAAGGTTTAAACTGTCCAGGATCATATTCTCTTGATTCCAAAGGTTTAATGAGATTATGTTTAATCAACTCTTTGAGAACAATCTCGATTGGTTGCCCTAAAGGGGTAAATTCACGTGTAGGAAATCTCCTTTGCAGTCGTTGTTGCTGTGAATTTTGGACATAACTGGTTGTTTGATCTAGACTATTTGTCATGTCTTGATTGGGGTTGTAACCTCTAAGTGTGATAACTGGTCCTATATGTATGTTTTTAGCATCAACAATGTTGTCATTCATGACATTTTTGTTTCTAGGCCAGAATTTATTCCTATTATTGGGTGCATTTTGATGTTGAACCACTAGATTTATGCCTGGTACTTTAATTTCTCCTTTGTCTATAAGGCCTTTTTCAAGGATGATGCCCTTTTGTACCAATTCTAGGAATGAAGTACAACAATGTACCCTTAAGTCACTTCGCAGTTTTGGATTGATGTTTTCAAGGAATATCGTGACCTTTTGCTTTTTTGGTATTTCAACTGGACATCTGCTAGCTAGACTTCTCCAACTCTAGAAGAAAGTGGTGAAAGTTTCTCCATCTTCTTGTGTTGTGTGACACAAGGTAGCTATGGTTATTTCATTTTCTATGTTAAAGGCAAAGTGTTTGACAAACTTCTCAGCTAATTCACCCCAGGATCGTATGCCATACGGTAATTTAGAAAACCATTCCAGTCCTATCCTGATAAGGGTTTGCGGAAATAGTCTCATCAAGTATGTGGGGTCATATGATATGTCCATGCATGTCGTTGAGAATTCTCTAATGTGTTCTAAAGGATTCTTCCTCCCATTATACTTAGGAAAATTCGATATAATGTACTTACGGGGGAAGGGTGTCATGTAAAGCGCTTTGTCGAAAGGACATGGACATAGATATTGTGTTGAGATAGTTTGTTTGCCTGACATAGACATGTTGTCCATCTGTTGTTGAAGAGTTTGCATTTGGTTTTGGAGGACATCTACTTGTGTTAAGGACATGTTGTTTGCGTTGTTTGGATCAATGTAGGTGTTCTGATATGTCATGTTCTGTGACAGGTTGTGATTTGGTGAGGGAATATATCCTGTTAGAATGTTCTGATTTGGTATAGGAATATTTCTTGTCTGAATGTTTTGATTTGGTAAGGGAATATTTCCTGTCTGAATGTTCTGATTTGGAATAGGAATATTTCTCGTCTGAATGTTTTGATTTCGTATAGGAATATTTCCTGTCTGAATGTTCTGATGTGGTATAGGAATCCTCATGCCAATTTTGGATCTCTTCTTAGTAGTGTTGGTGCCAAAGGGGTTGGAGGAAGTTGCCCCCGTAGTAAATTGTAAACCCTGTGTTACGTTGAAAGGAATTGTGCTTACAATTGACGATATTTGAGTAGATACGCTAGTTGGTATCGTTGTAGTAATTTGGGGAATAGAAACACTTGACGTCGCAGTTTGCGTTGGTTGAGTAGACTGTGTTTTCAACGTATGAATATCAAATCTTGGTGGTAGTGTGACACCTTCTACTAGAAACTTTGCTAGATATCGCTGGGGATCATTTTCCAAACACTCATCCATAAAGGATGCAAACTTGTGATCTTGTATAGCGACATCTATGTCTTCTATATAAATTCATCCATGTGTGTCTCTAGTGACGTGTTTTTCAAGCAAAGGTTTGTGTGGTCTCTCACTTCCTGATGGTTGATCTCTGAATGGATTGATGAATTTGTTGGGGTCTGACATTGCTTTATTTTTCTTTTGAGACCTTGTTTCGACCATGAAAAGTTGCTCAAAAAAGGGTAATGCAAACTATGTCTAAAAACTGATATGACCTATTTCTATGTTTTTTATGGATTTTCTGAGAATAAGGATGTTGCTAAAATGATTTCTAAAAAGGCGTATAATAAGATGACATATGGTAGGACAGACAATATAAAAAATCTCGAGTAGACTATGACAATAAATGAGTCTAAGATGAGTATAACCTACCACCTATGGCATAAATGCATGCAATGATTTGTGTTTGACCAAGGAACCTGATTATAGGACAAGGATAGTTTGATAAGGTGAATTTTCCAAACTAGACTATTGAGTGAAAATATTCACTAAATAGGACTAAAGTGACTAGGTTCAATGATGAGGACAAATCGGAACATGAACGTATCCAATGACGTGGAAAGTTGTTCTATTCGACTATATGCAATTTCCTAGGAAGTATCTATATGCTTGCAACTTATGATTACTATTACTAGGACGTATATGACACCTAATGATGCAAGGTTTTGAGCAAAAATTTCCAGTTTCTGTCCAAGATTGATCTTTAGAAACAGAAGCAAAAATGACAATCATGTTTTGGACTTAGTTTGCGGTTTTCATAGTTTTCTGTTGATAGTCAAATGCGGTTCACCTAACAGTTGCGGTTCTATTTTTGACAAATGCGATTTAGCATGCACATGCGGTGATTTGACTAAAACCTCGTTTCAGATATTGCAGATAGTTTTGACTTTTTGACAGATGCAGTTTTCGTTATGATAGATGCGATTTGCAATACGCATGCAGTTTTCTGACAGATGCGGTTTTTGTTATGACAAATGCGATTTTTCAATATGCATGCGGCAATAAATATAGACTCTGTACACTTAAACTTTCTGACAGACACTTGCGGCTTTAAAATTGACAGATGCGGCTTGCATGTACACATGCAACTCACAATTTGACAATTGCGGCTCATAATATCCAAACTATTAATATTAACTTTTTGACAGACACATGCGGCTTTTCCCCTAACAAATGTGACTCGCTAAGACAAATGGGGTGTTTAAAAATGATAGTTGCAACTCATGTTTTGATAGTTGAAGTTTTTCAAAAGTTGTTTTGACTGACTCCATTTGTTGATCAATATTTTTGATGAATAAAGCAAACACGAGCACGTAAATCAATGTATTTTCAGTTTGTGATGAGAGAACTATTAAGACCAAAAAAATTTACAACCTAGGCTTTTTGGACAATATTTATTGAGTTCTTACTTGGATTTCTCTAGCTACGCATATTCATGACGGATGACTACTAGCTTGACCCCACTAGCTCCCCTCCACGACACTCACTTATATTGGGCAACCAAGCTACTGTACCCATGAAACTCCCATGGCATACATCTCATCTCCACACATGAACTGTAAGAATATAAGATGGATTCACAGGGCCGACCTTGCTGCACTAGCAAATAGGTAGGATTTTGGAAAACTACAACATGGTATTTAATAAGGGCATTATGTTCGTGGGGAACTATTCAGCTCGGCGAGAGACCATTTCTTCCCTTCTCATCGGAATAGTGAGTGTGATTTCTGGGGTTTCTCCCATAAATCCATTTTTATATACTAGGTGGAAGTCGTTGGCTAAAGCATGTTACTGGTCTGAGTCATCTTGGGGTGAGTACTTTTTCCCACCAAGACAGGCCCAAGTTCTAGAGTCAGTAACCATTTCTCTTACACCTAGGATTGCATGACTATGCAAGGGGAGAGGATACTCCGATATATCGAATCGTAAAGGGTGACAAATTTGTGCTTTCGCACCAGACAAAGCAAACACTGATACTTTTTATTCCAAATGATAGTTATTTATCTACCAAACAGAAAGCTTGCTAAATAAATAAAAACAAAGGCATTAGGTCCTGCATGTAAACTGATCAGTAGTTCATTGTTCTTGTCTTCGAATTTCGTCCTGCAGAAAATATTGTCTTTGGTTTTTATTGTCTTCTATGCTTCGTCCTACAAAAACTATGTTAATCCTCGTTGACACAGCTGCAAACAACTATTAGCAAAAAAATGAAAAATATGGTGAAAAAAGAAAAAGGAAAACGCAGGTGTACGAAAGTTTTAAAAAAATGAAAAAAAAAACTTTACTAGACAAATGCAGCTTTTGGAGCCACAGATGCGGCTCGGGTTTAAAAACGGATGCACTTCGTGTTGACAGTCGGTCGTGGGTCGAAATATTGATAGTCGGATGCAGTTCAGAGTTTCACGGATTCGATGTGGAATGATAGATGCGTCGCTGGTTTTAGCAGATGTGGCTCGCAGTACTGATGCGCCATTTATTTGAACAGATGCAGTGTGTCGTATGATAACCTGCAAAATAAAAAAAATAGGACGAAAAGATGAAAAGTTGTGCGAATTGGAAGCATGTTCACATCGGGTTCACCAAATGTAACGTAGAATAAAATCTTGATATGTATCTGCAACTAGAATAAACGATGTTAATCCTAATCTAACCAATATTGATCTAAATCAAAACAACAAAGAACAAAGCAAGTAAACATAATTAAACTAAACAAATCAATTGGAAAGCTCTCACCGAATATGCATCCACTCCTTCGAATTATCTCGATTGTCCTTCTCCATTTTGTTGTTTCAGTATTCTTGCCCTTAGATTTTTAGTATTGATGCAAGCATAACCTTGTTGAATGTCTAAGAAAAATACCGAAGATAAGTTTCTTCTCAAAAGTGTATGATTTTGGGAGGAGGAATAATGATAATGACAGTGCATTTTATAGATTTTGGGTTTTCGAACGATCAACTTAGATTCAAAGAGAGATCGACGGGCGAGATTGATGAATGTCATGCGATGTGAGTTCTGTCTTAGATAGAACGTGAGTTAGAAAAGACTGCAAGATAAAGATTAAGTTAGAACGAGAACTTAATCTTGTGTCAAGACTGTTCGAAAATAGGAAGAACAAGAGTTCAAGATCTTAATTTTTAGTTAAGAGTCTTCGAAAATAGAAGAAATAGACTTTGAATGACAAAGACAAAGTTAGAACTCGAAGAATAATGCATTCGAATGCAAACATGAGTTAGAACTAGTTAACTGACTAGTTGTGATAGAGAGTCTTCTCGCAGAGACAATCAGATGTTAAATCCAGGGATAACTGGAGAACTAAAAATAGATCTTGAGTCAGAAGGTGAGTGAATGATTAGTCAACTGATTGATAGAAGAATGTGACATAAAGAATTAATAAATATGAATTAAATGTTAATTTAATTCAACATTTGAAAATGAAAGATTTAATTAAATAATAAAGATAATTTATTTAATTTGATTGTTGAAAAGGATAAATTGAATAATTAAATAACAAATATTTAATTATAGATAAAGGGGGTTAAATTGAATAATTAAATAAATATATTTAATTATAGTTGAAATATGGCAAAGGGTGTAATTAAGAAAGAAGAATTAATTAGTTAGCGACATAATTAAATAAATATGATTTATTTAATTAATCAAGTTGAATAAAGGTCATTATGAATAAATGAATTAATTAAAATGGAGTATTTAATTAATAGATGAAATATGTGTTAGAAAGGTAATTAAATAATTAACATTATTTAATCATGACCGTGGATAATAGAAAATTATGTCGAAGGTGGTGTTCGCAGGCCTAGACCAATTTTCGGTGTCTACACATTTTCTTGGAGCTTCATGATTATGCAGGTTGCATTTGAAGTTGGCATGGATTGATAGGTAGGTGCTCATGGATACTACAAAGACTTGGGAAAGGTATTGATGACAATGTTGACACTTTGATCAATGTTGCAGATAAGTTCTCGTGGTGTAGGAAGGTTGTTGGCCTTGAGTCCTATACTTGATTTACATTAATGATTCCTTGTTTAGAATTATTGTAATGTATAATGTCAAGTGGGAGAATATTGGGAATAGGATGCCATTTAATTGCTTTATAAACATATTTCATGTATCGCCTAAGTCCTTGGAATGTGTTGCACAACACTAGGATTAGGAAGTGATTAATTTGGAATGAAATAAACATTTAATTTGACATTTGTAGTTATTCCTAAATAATAGGAGCATGTGGGGATGCCTTGGGAGAGCTCCTACAAAATAGGAGCACATGGGCACCCACATGGGAGGTGGGATCCACCTTGGTTCAGTTAGCTAGTTGGTGAATTGAGTACACTTCATAAATACATCCTAGGTTCCTACAAAATAGGGATTTTGATTTATGCATGTTGAGTACCTATAAAATAGGGATTGATCAATGTGTATGAGGTTTAGTTCAATTCAGTTCAGTTCAATTATGTTTCAATTATCTTCAATTGCATGTTAGTTAACTTCAGTGACTTGAGTTGCATGGATAGATAACAGGTCGATACATTCAATTAATAGATGATCATGCATGCATATTATTTTGCATGAATCGGTGACAGATATGTTTTAGTTAACAAAGATTAACTTGGGCCCACCTTGGGCGCCCAAGTTGGTATCTTTGAGTTACAACTATTGCATGGAAAAAATATTTATAATGTTCAGTTAA
This sequence comes from Sequoiadendron giganteum, assembly GCA_007115665.2. NCBI lineage: Eukaryota > Viridiplantae > Streptophyta > Pinopsida > Cupressales > Cupressaceae > Sequoiadendron > Sequoiadendron giganteum. The sequence continues at coordinate 392,819,948 of CM021105.1, forward strand.
GTGGGACCTAGTTTGGGCACCTACTTTGAGGATTAGCTTGCAGAAGATATTTTTTTGACAACTACGAGGTTAACACTTCATTGTTGGTCGCCAACTTTGAGGGAGACTCTTGTTTGAATTTGTCATGCATGTTTGAACTCAACTTGGCAACCCTAGGCGTGGATTTTCTTAAGAGGCTTTGTAATATTATATAAGTTAACTCTTATGAGTTTGTAAGCAAAAATATTGTCTATTATTGCAACAATTGTATGAGAGAGTTTTGTGAGAAAATATTGCAGGTTGTGAAGAAGATTTCTTGAAGAAAAAGGAAGCATACCAGGGAGAATTGAATTAGTGTTATTGTAATCTTAATCAAAGGTTAAATAATACAAGCAAGACCAATTCTGGTGGAGTTTTTTCCTGAAAGGGTTTCTCCACGTACATGTTGTGTCCTTTCTATTTTGTCTTATATTTAGTCTATCAATCTTCTATCTGCTTTCTACAACATAAATTGATCTAATTCAAGATTAATCATACACAAGAGATTGTGACAAAGAATACTAAAATTGAATCTACAGCTACATGAGATTTATAAATTTAAAGCTACATTTTTACTATAGTTTTACCTTCATTTTCAACACATTCAAACTCTTCCTCGCTAGTATTCACCTTTCACTTCTCCAATTTGGTGAGCTGCAACTTGAAAAAAAGGTTTCGATGAGGGTTTTAGAGTATGTTTATTAAAATAAAATTACGCCACAATTTGATAATGAACACATTTAGGTTTTTACATTATGGTATCCTTTACCTTATGTCTTTCATTGTTATTTTCTACTTTCCCTGTTGCTATTGGTTTCAACTCTTCCAAACTCTTCCTCACTGGTCCAATTCACCTTTCACTTCTCCAATTTGGTGATTTGTAGCCTAAAAATAAGGTTTCGATGAGGGTTTTAGAGTATGTTTACTAAAATGAGAGTATGGCCAAGATCTAATAATGAGAGCATTTAGGTTTTTGCATTGTGGCATCCTTTACCTTATGTTTTCTGCCATTTTGTTTTTACTTTCCCCACTGCTATTGGTTTCGGCTCCTCCAAACTCTTCCTCACTGGTATTCATCTTTTACTTCTCCAATTTGTGTGGCTTGCAAATGCCAAATAATGGCATGCTAGGCGTAGGCCTATTAAACTCACTATGTCATGGGCTCAAGGTAAATAGCCTATTCAAAAGTTCAATGGCCTACAAAAAAGGCGTGGGCTTGTGCTCAAACACGAGGAGCCTTCTGATTCACATATGACCTACATATTGAAGTGGTTTATCGTACCCTTCGAAATATTCACACCGCTATCAAATGTTGCAAGAGTCTACAATTCATGCATAACAGGGTTCTATGCCCACAATAGAGAGAAAAAAAAATATGTTTATGGCCACATAATAAGTTGACCTGATATTGTGTTTATTGCACAATGATTAGGGTTTATGTTTCTCGCTAAAGAGGATTTCAAAATGGATTCCAAAGAATAAACTAGAATACATAAATCTCTCTTTATCTTGCATAATAAATATTATTAAATATATTATAATATTATATTATTATATAATATTAAATATATTATAATATTAATAATATAATATAAATATAATATTATATTATATTATAATATTATATAATATTATATTATATTATAATATTATATAATATTATATTATATTATAATATTATATAATATTATATTATATTATAATATTAAATGTCTCCATCTCACTAGGGCATGAACAATGACGACTAGCTCCAATTCATGTGTGGGATAGTTCAACTCATGATCCTTGAGTTTGCAAGACACATAGGTAATCGTGTGGTCATCTTGCATCAAAACTATTCCCAAACCCTCCAAAGATGCATTAGTACACACCATAAAGTCTTTAGTAGGATCAGGAACTGTTAAAATAGGTACACTAGTCACCTCTCCTTAAGAGTCTGAAAGGATGACTGACATTGATCTGACCAAATGAATTTCTTCCCTTTCCTTTGAAGAGAAGTGATAGGGTGAGCTATCCTCAAAAAACCTTGAACAAACTATTGATAGTAACCTGCTAAGCCCATGAAACTATGAACCTTTGAAACATTAGTGGGCACATGCCACTCCATGATGGCTTGGATCTTTGAAGGAACCACATAAATACCTTCTCCTGAGATAAATGTCCCAAATATCGCACCACCATCTGAAAGAACTCACACTTCGCCAAATTTGCATATAGTTGATTATCTCCCAGACACTGCAATACCTATCACATATGTTCCTCATACTCTTCCATAGTTCTCGAGTAGATCATAATATCATCAAGGATCACAAGTAAAAATCTATCCAGGTAGGTGCGAAAGACTCCATTCATCAAACTCATGAAAACAAACTGTGCATTCGTCAACCCGAATGACATAACAATGAACTCATAGTTTTAGTAGCAAGTACGAAATGTAGTCTTATGAATGTCTACCTCGAAGATATTCTATTGATGGTACCCTAACTTAAGATCAATTTTTGAAAACACCCTAGCTCCCCTTATCTGATCAAATAGATCATCAATTTTGGGTAAAGGATACTTGCTCTTCACCATCACCTTATTTAACTGTCGGTAGTCGATGCACAACCGAAGGGAACCGCCCTTCTTCTTCACAAATATAATTGGTGTTCTCCAAGGGGAAATGCTAGGATGAATGAATCCTTTCACCAAAAACTCCTCCAACTGCAAATGAAGCTCCATAAACTCTGAAATGGTCATCCAATATAGAGCTCGAGATATAGGTTCTACTCCAGAAACAAGGTCTATTCTAAAATCAATGTCACGTTCATGTGGCATCCCTAGAATCTCACTAGGAAAGACATTTGTGAACTCCCTAAGGATGGGATAATCATCAAGGGACACCCCCTGACTCTCCCCTAGCTCCAAATCATTCACTATCACAACAAACAACTGGCAACCTTGGTGCATACATCTCCTCAACTGCATAGTAGAAATCATCCACAAGGAGATGGGCCTCTGAATACCAACTACTTCCACCTCTCCATTTGATTCATCCACACACCACACTGACTTATGTCGATAATCTATTATTTCTTAGTGAGCATCCAACCAATCCATACCTAGAACATCATAAGACCCAAGGGATATAACTCAGAGATCCACCATGGTAACAAGTGAACCAATCCTCAAACTGCAACCATACACAAGGGATTCTACTGCTACCTTTGCTCTAGAGGCCAATTCGACCTACCACCTAACACCTTGCTTTGGTGCCACCAGTCCACAACGCTCTACTACGAAAGGGGAAATAAATGAATCAAATGCACCAAAATAAAAAGGAATAGAGATACCAATACCCTGCAACACACCTACAACCTCTACCAGTGTACCCTAATGCTCTGCCTGGTGGTTATAAAACACTACAAATACTCTGTGGGACCTGTCTACATCACCCACTATAGGCTCTAAAGTTGCCAACCTCTAACTAAATCCTGTGGTGTTCTTCTGGGGACACTGTCTAGCTATGTGGCCCTGGTGGTCTCAAGAGAAAAAAATTGTACCTCTGCCATATCCTCGACCACCTGGGGGTGCATTGGATTGCTAAAAACTACCTCTGCTAGTTGTTGACTGAGTGCTTTGTGCTAGATGATCAAAATGATCACGCTAAGCTTGTTTCCAATTTTGATTTTTCCTAGACTGAAATCTACTACCAAACTGAGATAGAGAGTTTTTATGTTTTGTTTGAGAACATTACTGCTACTGATGCCCACCCTTAGCGAGTGCATGATGGCTCCTAGAGGAACCCATTGTTTGAAACTATCCACCTCAAGAACCAAATTTTGATGGAGGTACACTACTAATATTTACCCCTGTATGACCTCCCAATTCCATAGCCAAATTCTCCTCTACCAGATGAGCCTTTTCTACAACCACTTCCATAGTCTTTATCTTGAAGACACGAACTCGTCCACTGATATGGGCATTCAAACCCCTAATAAAGTGTTGTACCAATATAGCCTCATCATCGTTGATACCCGCATACTACTTAGTCTCATAAAACCTATGCTCATACTGCTCTACTGAGATGGCCATTTGTCTCAACTTGTGGAATTCATCCGCAAGACACTGTCTCCAGTAATCCGATAAGAAACAGGCTCAAATTCTCTCCATGAACATTTCCCAAGACACTAAACCAATGCCTAGATGCAATTTCTACTCCTCTAAGCACCACCAAGTAGACACAAAACCTCTTAAATGCATAATGGAACATCTCACCTTGGTGTTGCTGCCATATAGATGCATGGAAAAACACCCATCTAAATCAATCAGACAATTCTTTGCCTCTAGACCACCACCAGACCCATTAAAAGTAGGAGGACATGCACTCAAAATATCTCTCATGTGACCTGCTGCAATGGTAAATTTTTATGTTGTAACCTCTCTCCTCCTAGGAGACCTTTCTCTTTTTGTATCCACTTGTTGGTTACCCACTTGCTTAGGGCCTAAGTAGCCAAGGGCCTCCTCTATAATATGACGCAACTGTTCTCCCTCTAAGCTTGGCTGACTTGGATTTTGACCTCCGCCTCCTTGACTATTGTGAGAGCTCTGCTGGTCCTCATGATCACTCTCATGGGCACTCTAAGAAGGGGTGCTCTGATGGTTAGCCCTACAACCACCACCATGAACTCTACCATGACCCCTACCTCAAACTCTAGGCATCTTCCTACAAACACCACCAAGGAAAAAGTTGCAACAATTGGGTGAGGATGACAAAAAGGGAGCAACATAAGTTCAAGATTCTAAATAGCAAGGACAACCTAATGGGCTCATGTGAACCAAAGAACCTTGTGCTTTGATACTAGGTGTAATTCCCCGCCACGAAACCCCAAAGGACAACACATCTAACTAACAATTTTGACACATTTTTTTAAAAAGTGAATCAACATATAGATCATACTATCAATTACATAGAATGTAAAATGCATGTACCTATACTCTAATTATGTCCTTTAGGGTAACATGAATACATTATGAATATATCAATTATCCAATCTAAACATACATCACAAAATAACAAATAACAAGAGTTCATTTATATCCACTACATTAAATAAATTAAATGTATATGTTTCCACAGATACAAAACCATTAAAGGTCATATACTATGAACAAATAAGTACATAATCAATTTATCTTACATAAGGGTACATCAATACATTGTCACAAGATTACATCATAACTTCCCTTATAACAACGTGAATAATACATCAAATACATGATAAGATACAACTGAAATGATTACATTACATAACATCAACGCTATCTCAAGTCTGGTACAAGATCTAGAATCTCTGCATGAGGAACAACATCCATGCTAACGAACATCAACTAGGAATCCAATGGAGTGCATGGCATGTTCCACCCAACTATGTGGAACCCTAAGGTCCACCGCCCATGCTAAGAGATAACGATAAGGTCCTATCACCAAAGTAGTCAAAAAAATAGTAGCACAACACAAGAGGGCTAACATGAATCCATCATGAAAATACCACAAAATTTCACATAACAGTGACTCTGCTTCCAGGGGTACACAAACAACAAAGGGGAACATAAGACAAGGGTATGTCAGGTTGTAGTAGGGAAGAGTGTCATCACATGGTCCAAGCATGGGTTATCCTAACAGTCACTCACTAGATGCCAACCCCCATCTATGGTTATCCTGATAGTCTCTCACTAGACGCCAACCCCATAGGGTGACACATGCATAACCAAATTTCCTTTCGTGAAGACAAGGAAGTTGGTCTTTCCAACCAAGCCTTCTCAACCCGTCCTTAGCCTAAAAAAGTACTATAGACACGGGTGAGGCATCCACATTATCTTATTTAAAGTGAAGTTCTACCCAACCCCCTAGTTTATTAGTTAGGTTATCACTGAGTTAAGGAAACTTCTGCATGGGTTATCCTAGACGCCACTTTGTGCATTGGCCCCCATTGAGAGCCACCTCCCCTAAAACAACCAGGAGACCCAACACACACATACGGGGAAAATCCAACATGCACAATTCACAAAACCACATGAATGTTCACATAAGGCGAGGCATGAACCCTCCCACACACAAAAACCAACCATAATGATGAATACATCGTGCATGGCTATAACCCTCATAAAGACGTCTCAAGTGGAATACCAACCATCTCAAAGAACAATCATGAGAACAAACCAATAAATTATCCACCGAGGCCTCTGGAAGCAACCTCAACAACTTTACATTAAGATTCCCACTTAAAACAGTAAGCTAACTCACAAACTTTTACTTACACAGTGCAATCAATTTCGCAATGCAACAATAACCACTACATCACGTATAAAAGAAAACATTGATTAAGCAAATGTAAGGTTGACATTGTTTTAAAAGTGCATCACTATTATCTATTCTAATAATTTCTTCATGTAGGTAATTTCATATCTTTTCCTTCAAATTTAATTAACATACTTGATATACAAGGATCTATATGACTATAAATAAATACAATTAAAAGGATACCTGGATAAATTCACTACTCATTTGCAACAAAATGATAATACACAATTATATCACACTATATATAATTGAATGGACACACTCGACAAAAGGTTCCAGGGGTTAACCCGCTTCACCATGAAGTTGGGCCACTTCGTCACGAGCACTCTGTCTAATGCTATAAAAGAGGAGCTAGAGGGAAACAACAACCAGGAGAACAAAGAGTGGGTGGGTGATGAGGCGATGGACCTCCTGATTAAATACTGGGACAATGCTAGTTAGCTGCTCCCTGTGCCTGTCTGTCGGTTGTTTCTCTGCGGTCTTTATGCTACTTGTGGGCTGTTTCTAGTTTTTATTTCCTTTATGTTTTTTGTTTAGTCTTGTTCCTTTTTGGCCCTAGTGGCTCGTTGTGAAGAGTATGACGCCCTGCAAATGCTGCTTAACTTTTCAAAAATATATATAAACATATATGTACATATAATTATATGTCCATTTATACAAATATACCTAAATCTGTATATGCATATATTCATATATATTTATGTGTGTATATATCTATATCTATATATATATGTTTCTATATACATATATTTATATATATAATTTTTTGGTTTTATATACTAATTGACTACTGTTTACAACTTTCAAATCTGATTTTAAACTACAGTAACTATCATTTAAAACTCTAAGAATACACAAATACCTCCACACACACACATATATATTCCAAATAAAGAATCGAATGCCTTAATATATATCATATAAGCTGATTACCATACTCTTCATAATTTCCATTGAACAACAACAACATACAACATTAACATTGAATGGCAAGCATGATATAATAACATAATTCGCAGGGGATCAAACGCCATATAAAAGAATCATTAAACAACAAACTAAAACTGACACATATGCATATATATATTCCAAACCAAAATCGAATGGACTGATGTTGTAAGCCACGGCCAAGCAAGGCAATAAGGGGATTTAAATATGTGTTTCCATTCAATAGGAAAGCATAACTCATACCTCACACCACTCTCCAATATGCCTAAATCGAAGGATATGGAAACAAGTATTGTGGAGTGTTGGGCGAATGAAAGAGATACTGTATTGGCTTATACTTCTTATCTTTGACAAAATCAAACCCTTATAGCAAGGAAAAAAAACATCAATAAAAAAGAAGAAAACAATAGGGACATTACTAGTACGATGAATGAAACCATCAGAAAATAAAACATAAGTTAGCTCTCAAATGGCAGCGGCCAAGTTCTAGAGAGAATATGGTGAGGAAAAATGAAACAATCTGAAAAATATGATTGCACTACAATAATGTACTCGGTTTCAGATAATCAGAAAAATGAAAGGTAGGGGTTGCACCAAATTTTGAGCCAATTATAAGAAAAACTTAGAAACTTTCAAGAAAATGAAATTTGGTGGGTGAAAAGCCAATTTCCTCAACCTTATCATAAGGTTGTGCAAGTATGGGCAAAGCAAGATAATTTGCTTGATGGATTGCCGCAAAAAATGTTTACAGACAAACCATATTTTATTTATTTTCAAAATAAAAGTAAATAGTTGATTACCACAGTCTCAATCATATTGAATAGCAAACAATCGTTTTCAACATACAAGAGAAAAAGAGATCATTCACAAATAACAGATAAATGAAACAAGAGTAAAGATGATGCCAGCCTAAGATCCAACGCTACGGAGACAGAAGAGAAGTACGGAAGATAACTCTATCACAACAACAATCTTTTTCTCCAAATCCTTGATCAACCCTTCTGTGAATTTTTCCCACTTCAGAAACAACTTTTAATCAAAAATTTGTATTTTGATAATATTGTTGCAGACATAAATTTTCATTCAAAAAACAAAAATCAATCCTCTTCTCTTTCCCAAACTCCACATTCTTAAAAAACCGGAAAGTCATTAGTTTTCAAAAATAAAAATCAAGCAATATCCACTCAAAATGACAAGTTTCCATTCAATGATTAGTTCAAAGTCATGCATGTGCATGAACTCCACTTTTTCTATCTTTTAAATTGCTTTCACAACTTGTTCGAAATCACACCCAATTAACTATTTTATTTTAAATTATATTCCTTTCCTCATTTGCCTAATTAAATCTCAATGATGATAATAATAATAATTATCTTTACATTTAATTATAAAATACTTTATCGCATAACAATTTAATTTAATAAATTAATTATCAAAAATTCCTTATAAGTATCCATTTTCAATCTTGATTTATTTAATTAAACAATCTTATAAATCAATTTAATTTAATTTAATCGATTAAACAAGGCAACTCGTAACATTAATTTCTTTACAAATTACCATTACAATTTATTTAAATTTAATAACTAGTTAAACAATATAATCAACAATTAACTAAGTATCATCACAAATCAGCCAACAACCATAAAATCAAAACAAGACAATTGACCAAAGGTGCAAACCGGATTGATGGGGTAACTAAATGGGTACTCATCCTCATCGAGGATGATGGCAAGGGTAGGGGACCTTTTGTCATCTCCATTTTGAACAACATTTCCATTGGATTTAAGGTACACTCAGACCTGACAATTTAGGTGGAGTCGATATCTGGTACCTACAATCTGCATTAGACAAACTATCGAACAACATATATATATATATGTATATATCAAACAATCAAACACACCGTGAGAGGAAATCGTAGCATAGCAGGATACTCACGAACGAGTAATGCTACATTGTCCCTCCCACCAAGGCACTTCAAACAATAATCCACATCAATGAATAACAACAATTACATCGTAAGAAACATAGATCCATGTTGAATTACATGCATAGTAAACATAATCATGTAGCCACATGATACTCATAACTAAATTAATCCAATCACACAAATAAATCCATATAACGATCATAATATATACATAAGTCAATAGTATCATGAACATCAAAGTATGATCAACTGTCATCCAAAACCAATCCAAAACAGTAAAAGTAACATCAACAAAGTATCATAGTTTATATCCTAACATAATGAGTATCAATTTAATAAAGGCAACATGAGAGGAACTACATATGAGCTAGGCTACACAAAATTTCTATTCCTGAGTCATTATCAAGCATTCTCATCATGTTATCTATGATAGGAACCACAATACCATCAATATATTCAACACTCATAAAGTTTTGAAGTTTTTATAAGGCTTTATCCATTTTTTGTAATTTTTCTTGAGGGACATGAGCAACAATAGTTTCAACATCAATGGGATTGGAGGTCATGGGACATGCTATTTCAGGTATGGATTCCAACATTGGTTGACTAGTGTCAAAACTATGAGTGAAAGAGTTAGATAACCCAAGACCCATGGTGGATGTACTAATATGGGATGCCATGAGTCTCGAACTATGTCTCAAGTTGAAGTATTAAAATAGGACACCACGTTGTAATACTCATACAAGTTTCACCTAACTAGAAGTGTTAACAATTAAAGCAAACACCCACAAATAGGGCACACAATGCAAGTATGTGAAAAGATATTGCAAAAAATGATAATTTACTGATTTTAAAAAGCAAGAACCTAAAAATTATATCTTTTGAATGCAAATTTATATTTTGAACAATGCACTTATTTTGACCAATTGATGTGAATGCAAACAACTATAAAAAACTACAATTTCAGAAACTAAAATTGAGATTTGCAGACAACAAAATATAAAGCAAATAAAGAGTTTTATGCCTAGAAATTTGGAAATGGACCTATACAAGGACAAATTTTCCCTAGGCCGAATGGGTCTTTGCATAGGGATTGAAAAAATTAAAGTTAGATTTTTTGAGTTGATGTTTAAGGTCTTTGTTTCAGGTTGCAAACATATTCTTTCAAGTACAAATTTATAGAGTTTTATGATTAGATGCAAATGCAATTTGATCAAAAACAACAAGCAAAATGATAACTTTTTATATACAATTTTATTTGAGTTTTTTGATGTAATTGGTTGGAAAACACTAATATGTAGACTACTATGTAGTGCCCCTCCATTCTCACCGTGGATATGCAAGTAGTTTGGCTATGGACATATTGATGTGATGGGAGTGCTTGGGTTACCTTAAGGGTTTTCACTTGATTCTAATATATTATTATTATGTTGACATGTCACAATGATTATGATTATGATTATCTTCACTGTCATGAAGGTGTACAAACTTGTGTTCAAGTGTTGTGGTTATAGATGGGACATGAGCTTTCGTTAGTGCTTTAGTGAGTATAATGTATATTGTCATGTTATTATTGCTATGCGGATATTTATGTGGATAGTTAGGTGATGTAATGGTATGTTGTTAGGTTAGAAGGAAAGGGCAGAATCACACCATTGGACATATAGGGGACATACGGGAATGAGATACGACTGCTAGAGTTCCTTTCCTAGTACTTCGGCTATTATGAATGTGTGCTCTAACATGTATGCTTGAGGGAACAACTACTAGGCTATGTCTCCACCTGAATTGACAGGTTTGAATGTGCCTTGAAACCCAATGGAATAGTTTATCGGAGATAATGCTTAGTCCCCTACCCTAGCCAATATCCTCGAAGAGGATGAGTATCCGATTTGATACCCCATCAATTTTTTTAGTTTGTCAGTTGGTCAGTCGGTGTTGCTTGAGGTCTCGCTTTTGACCCTGGTTAGTGGTCAGGTAATCATTTAGAATTTGGTTTTATTTAATTTAAAATTATTTGAAAAATGCCTTTGGTTATTTTACGCATTAAAATAAATTATTAAAAAAGACACCTTTGATAAATAAATAAAAATGTATATATATATATATATAAAATCATGGTTTATAATAAAATAAATGATAATGTAAAGCTAAAATTAATAAATAATAATAAAAGGGTAGATAAATAAAATATTATAAAGTTGAGTTATAGAACTAATTATAATATGTAAGGCCCAACCCCCAATGCAATTGTTTTCAAATCGTTAATTAATTAATGGTTTTTTCATCATGTGGAGTAGTTGAATTAATTTGATGATTTAAGTAGTTTTATTTGAATTGAGCTTGTAGGTAAGTGTAAAGAGGATCCCATGGGATGTGACTCGTGTGAGTCATATTTTAAACCTAACAAAGAGGGAGTAGAGGAGAACCTAAATAATTAAAAGCGAATAATGTAGAGTGATATATTACAGTGTGTGATTTTCAGTTGATATTTTGAATATGCCAATTTATTGTAGTAGGTGATAGAATGGAAGCATATTTCCTCTCACGCCATGGTGATTATGTAATTTATAATGTCAAGTACACAAATGATACAAATAATTAGTTATTATGTGAAGTGTTGCTAAGGTCTATGCAATTGTACACCCTTGTTAATAGGAATTGGATTTTGGATTAATGTTGCAGTGTCCTAGTTAATAGTTGATTTGATTTAGGTAATTATGTTTTATCACATTCATTTCTCTTGGACACTAACATTGAATTGAAAAGGTTTGAGTACTTAAAATGATTTTGTTATTATTATCCTATGAGCAGTTATGATTTATCTTGTTGGAATTGGTTTTGTTAATAATATGATAATTATTCAATGAGGTGAATAAATGTGATGAGCGGCTTAGTCTTTAAAATGTTTTTACATAGATATCATGTTGCAATTGCATGTTTTGTTTTATTATGATGATGGGTTAACGTTTGCAGTTGAGTGTATGGGTTAGTTGTGACCAGTGGATTTGGGGAATGCCAAGGTGACATGAGTCGTGATGTATTATTATGTTTTGTGTTAATAAGCATATCAACCTATTATCGAGTGCCATGCTTAGTGCAATGATTGTAGTAACATTTTAAAACGCAAGTCTCAAAGTGATTTAAGATGTTTTAGTTATGTTTGGTAGTATTTTTTTTTACCTTAAGTCATAGGGTTAAGCCTTGGGGGTAACTTTTTGGATTTAAAAATAAATTTGGAAGCTTTAGACCCCTTTTTAGAAGCACCTCTTCAAGTGACGAAATTCAAAGCATATTGCATGTTTCAAGAACCTACTCATCAAAAGGGTGAAGGGTGTTCAAAGGGGAATGCAACATGTCATTTGGAAAAATTATCATGAGTGTTAGGGCGTTAAGGGAGTTATTATTTTTGGGAAAAGGTATTTCTGGAGAGATACCACAGATACCAGTTATTCTGGTCTGGGCTATCAACGGGGGAGGAGAGCAAAAAAATAAAAGAAAAGGGGTAAAAGATTTGGAAACAAAAGCTTGGAGAGAACATTGTTGTGTGCATTCATCTTGCCAAATTGAAGGGATTGTAGGTTGGTAATTTGTTACCTCTTTTTGTGTTAGTTTTTGAGAAAGAATGTAAACAAATGTTGTGAAGATTTGTATTTCATTATGATTGTTTTTGTTGAAAAAATGCTTGTTGTGTTGAATGTTATGTTTTTTTTTTTCTTTTCGAAAAACTATTGTTTGTAGAATGTTCCCACTCCCTCTATCTTGGGCTCATGAAAATGAGTCCTATGTGGGATGTAAAGTGATGTCTAAAACTCTAATGTAAATTCTGATTATGGTTATTTTGTGTTGTGGGCGTCACTAGTTTGTTCCAATGATGTTGTATTCTGAATAATTGTTATGGTTGTGGGAGTATGTGTTAGTGTCGAGCCCCTGTCACCTTGGTGGATTCCCTAGCTTGGGGGAGGGCAAAATTTATCCCTACGGTTGGGAGGAGAGCTCCGACTGGTCAAGAACTGTTGCTGTGAATTATGTGCAGGAATCATGTTTGCAAAAAGTGCTGACTTAGTAGAGTTTACGATTGTTCTCACATCTTCCATTATTATTCCTTCTTGAAATATGGACCTTCCTGCAATGAAAAATTTACATGTTTTTCTATGGGGTAATCTCCTTGAAAGTTGTGTAAATTCTATAAAACAAGCAGCTGAATGGTAGCAGTTAACTCTCCCTCTCTCTCCTATATTTCCATTTGCTATTATTATTTCTATAAAAAACAAGTCTTAGTAATGTTGGATAGTGCTCGTGCAGAATACTAAAGTGAAAATGTGGAAGTCCTAAGTTTTTCTTGTTATCTAGTTAAAAGTGTATTGAATGTGATAGTTGCTAGTCAATACATAGATTTGAAAAAAAGGGTGAAATAGATGGATTAATGGTAGTTTGTGTATTAATGTACACGTTTGTTAACGTACTTGAATATGGCTATTTCTTAGATAAATTAGAATGTAATAATGAACTTGAATTTTGTTATTTTATTCTAGAAAAAGAAAATGACTATTTTATTTTGTATTAGTGGCATTGACCAAAAGGCATGTATTGATTTGTAGAGGTATCCATTTCCAGTTGCTCTCAATAGAAAGAAGAAGAGATTTTATGTGATTGCATTTATTTTAAGTTGCATTGTTTCCTTCTTGTGTTTAATATACACCTGTGACATCACTAGAGGAAGTCATTTCTGTGTGCTCTCTGAAAGAATAGGACAAGTGTTGAAATAAAAAAGAAATTTTTTCTTTGCTTGATGGGACCCCGATTAAAAAAAATATAAGACACACCTTAGGAAGAAAAATATACACAAACCACCTTCCCCCTAAAAGAAATCTGCATTATAAACTTCCCTAGTGCTGTAAGAGAATCTCGTAGTGAGAAATATTTGTAGACTTGTAGCTAAAAGAAGACTAGTAAAATGCAGTGAATTCTAAAGATGGATATATATACATGTTCCATGAAATAGACCTCTAAACAATAAATGCATGCATATTAGTTAACCGGAACTTAGGCAGTAGTAATACTGGATGAATATGGTAATGGAAAATTTGTCTCAGACAATACTTTGTTAAACCCAAATGCCCTACATCAAGCATTCTAGAGAAGTAAATAAATTTGGGTAGGAAGAAAAAAAAGAAAAGAAGAAAATGATGTGTAAAGAATGAATATATAAGTGATTATACAACAATGCATAGAAGTAAATAAATGAATATGTAGAGGGTTTGAAGGTCTAGTAGTGTGGGTTCTATCTAGGGTGCGGCCTATCCAGGCAGGCAATTTCTTCCTCATAAGCATGGCCTCATATACACCTTTGTTATACTAGCAGTCGGCCCTATTCCTGCAACCATTCAAAGCGACCTCTCTATAAGCACCTGCAGAAAAAAAAAGGAAATGATAGTACCTTAAGGAAAGCTCTAAACAAAATACACATATAATAAAATGCAATAGATTTCTTGGGCGAGAACAAACACTGGAAGAAACAACAGAAAAAAAAAAATGAGCCAAAAAAAAAAAAAAGGGGTCACGGCCTGTGAAGGCCAATGAGCCCCTCCCTATCATGTTCAGCCTCCTGAAGGGAGGCACACCTCCTTCTGTAATCGCCGATCTTCCTCCATGAGAAGAAGTTCGAGCTCAACCGCATCCATCAGCAAATGAAAATATGAAACCAAAAAGTAGGGTTCCAGGGAGATATCCTCAGACAATGCTCATTTAGGGCAGCGAAATAAATAAAATCAGATCTTCTTTTCTCTTTTTCTAAAATTAGGGCATTGGTGATAAGGGCATTAAAAAAAGAAACAAATGCAGATTAAGCTACATCCCCCATAAGTCACATGGCGTTGGGTATCTCCTTTTCGAAAATCCAATCATAAGCCTTCCTTCTCCACGTTTAACTGTAAGACAAAAAAGAAACAAAGCATTTAAAAAGGAGCCGACTAACTCCTAGACAAAATTCACCTATGTACATAAAATAAAATATAACAACATACATAGCAAGATACATAACATGATGGGATGATGTAGTGCAGGGCCCACCAAGAGAGGAAGTAGAACTGACGGAGGTATTGAACGTCGTTAATTTTAAATTTTGAATTTTTACCACTTTCTCTTGTTTTGAAAACACCTGACGACAGTTTTGTTAATTTTAAATTTTGAATTTTTCCGCTTTCATTAGGGGAGAGGAGCTGATACGTAAGCGAGGGCCGAACGTGTGATGGGACATGCGCTCGTTGGGGCCCACACCTATATG
The DNA here is from genome assembly GCA_007115665.2 of Sequoiadendron giganteum. Taxonomy (NCBI): domain Eukaryota; kingdom Viridiplantae; phylum Streptophyta; class Pinopsida; order Cupressales; family Cupressaceae; genus Sequoiadendron; species Sequoiadendron giganteum. The sequence goes on from CM021105.1 coordinate 392,835,476, forward strand.
CCAGTCCTCCACAACTTAAAAAAAAATTCATCCATAGATAGGTTTGATCACATCAAACATAAATCAGATATAAAATGCATACAAGTTAGCATTAATTTAAAAACTTAACAAATACACGCTGACAGCCAAACATGATGAAGTGTATCCAACTTGTATCTGACATATAACAAGTAGCATTCTGATATGGAATTTAAACAATCCAAACATTAAGACATGCACCCTTCCCCGTAAACTGGTAAACCCAACTTTCGCACCAATGTAGGCATCACTTTCACATTAATCACAACTACACAACATAAACAAGGTGCCAATTCAACAACTTTGAAACCCATTCGACCCATCTTTGACCGACTGGCGAACCCATTACAAGAATGTTTCCCATCGTAGCATAACCAAACCAACACGCAAATGCATTCGCCTGTCCCGTCTACCATGAGATCTACAACAAATATCAGCTTCAATCTGTCCCATCTTGTCAAATAAGGTGCAGACGTATTGGAGCCAAACACAAATATCCCACCTGCATCCATTTAACACTCCTGTAAGGCCACCATTATTCAAAACAAAAACATGGAAACAATTTCAAACAATCCACCAAACCAATCAAGTCAAGAATTAAAGGTTGAAATCAATCAAATCTCCAATTCATACAAAACAAAACTCAAAATTCAAAAGAGGACATCAATTTATTTCACCACACCAAACAACCATCAATCAAATTCAAATAATTCTCAATTCAAATAGCCATGAAAACCAACAAGTATTTAGTTATTCTGCAGTGAGCGACATAATAAAAGGAGGAGTGACAAGCACATAATTGAACGAGTTAACATCAAGGGGAGACAACAACTCAGATTCCAGTGCACCAGCATCCATATTGTACCAGGTTTTCCTTTTCACACTTGTTCTTCATTACAACCATTACCAGCATCCATATTGATCTTCATTACACCCATTACAGTCAGAGGTTTTTGTTTATGTTTCCCTAGGGTTTATATTGAAAATATTACAGTCACAGGTGTTTCTTTATGTATCGGTAGGGTTTATATTGCAAATATTGCAATCATAAGTTAGCATATGTGTTCCATAGGGTTTATAATGCAAATATTACAGTCATGGTTTACCATTTAAATATTTCCCTAGGGTTTATATTGCAAATATTACAGTCATAGTTTACCATCTTTGTTTCCCTAGGGTTTATATTGAAAATGTTATAGTCATAGTTTAGCCTTTCTATTTCAGTAGGGTTTATATTGCAAATATTACACTCATACTTTAACATTTTTGTTTGATAGGTTCTGCATTATCATTCACTATGCTTATCGTAGTCTCATAGGTTTTGCATTATCGTTTATATGGTAAATATTGGTCATGGTTTACCATTTCTGTTTCATAGGTCTTGCATTATCATTCACTCTACTTATCTTATTCTCATAGGTTATGCATTATCATTCACTCTAGTTATCTTATTCTCATAGGTTTTGTATTATCATTCACTCTAGTTATCTTATTCTCATAGCTTCTACATTGTCATTCACTCTGGATATCTTATTCTCATAGGTTCTGCATTATTAGTCACTAAATTTTCTAATCCTAGAAGGCTTTTTTTTCATCATTTTCATATGTTTTTGCTTCATCAATCGACAAATATTTATGCCTGTCAATGAGTTCGTCATAGACAATATATGTGAGCTTTGTTAAACTCTTACTGTTTTCATTCGTAAGCTTTCTATTGTTCAAACATGAGTGTGGTTTTCACTTTGTTGTGCATGAGAATGTTAATGTTGTAAATGCTTAAGAGATATGAGATGTTCTTAAACTCTAACTCCCTTGCATAGTTTGTAATTTTGTGCTTCTTACTCCTCTACTTCCTTATGTTGCTCACTCCATAATAGATGTAACTCTCTAAACTGTTACAAAAGATAATCTCAATTGAAATGCAACAAACTAAAAAGATAACACATACACAAACTAAATAATCTTTTGTTCAAGCATCACTCTCTTCATACATATAAAGATAAATGTTAAAGCATTTGTGTTTCATAGTTTACCATTTATCTTTCCTAGGTTCTACATTATCATTTACTCTGGTTATCATATTCTCATATGTTCTGCATCACAAACCAATTATTCTTCTATTCAAGCATCACAAAACTCTCTTCATACATATATAGATAATTGTTCGATCATTTGTATTTCATAGTTTATAAGTTATGCATTATCATTGACTCTGCTTATCATATTCTCATATGTTTTGCATTACAAAGTAATTGTTTTTATGTTCAAGCATCACTGTTTTGATTCTAATTATTCTGTGTAGATGGCCAAGGGCAATGCAATGGCAACCCGTACTGGGAACAAAAAAAAGAAAAGAGCCATGAAAAGGTTGCCCGCTGAGAAATGAGGACACAAATTCCCCCCTGAAATAGATCATGTTGCACAAGTAGATGAGGTTTCTACTCCTCAAATACCACAGATTGAGGTTACTACACCTCTAATACCACAGAAGGTAAAACAAATACAAAAGTTGTGGTCTGAGGATGACATGAAAAGGGAACTCTATGATGTTGAAGAGAATGACATGTCGATAAGGGGGGCTTCCAAAAAGTGGTCAATCCCAATAGCCACACTGTCCAAATGGCTAGGGGGTCTAACAACAACTTCCAAGAAAGGTCCGCCAATAGTCCTCACAAAAGAGGAAGAAAATCTTATTGTGGAATGGTGTGAGCAAATGGCTGATATTGGTCATGGTCTTGAGATAGTCAATCTTAAGTTTGAGGTTTCTCAAATATGTCAAAATAGGCCAAACCCTTTCACCAATGGCTTCCCAGGGAAGTCCTGGTGGATAGGCTTCAAGCACATACATCCTCAACTCGCATTACAAACTACTGAAGGCCTAGACAAAGATAGGGCATTCAATCTTAGAGCTGATGTTGTAGATGCATTCTACAAAACACTGTCTACAACATACAAAGCCATGCCATATGGTCCTGATCGCATATGGAATTGTGATGAAACTAACATCCAAGCAGGAAAAAATGAGTCCATGAAGGTGCTCGCAAGAAAAGGTAGCAAGAATGTCTCTTACATTATCCCAAAGAGCCATGAATGGATAACCATTCTATGTTGTGTCAATGCTGCCGGGTAGAGCATTCCAGGATTCTACTTGTTCAAGGGGAGTGTGAACATAGATAATTACATCATAGATTGTGAACCAAGTGCTTGCATGGCAGCCCAGCCACATGAATGGATGACCAAAGAATTGTTCATAGACTGGTTGACCCACTTCAAAACCTCAATTCTAGGCGGTGTCTCACCCACAAACAGGGTCTTGTTGATCTTTGATGGCCATGGAAGCCACGTAGAATTCAAAACCACTAGGAAGTAAGAGATATCGGTATAGATTTGTTAACATTGCCATCACACACATCACATAAGCTACAACCATTGGATGTGAGTGTGTTTGCACCTTTCAAAGCTTACTTCAAATCAAAACATGTAGATTTTTTGTCAAGGTTTCCAAACATTGAAGTGAGGAGGAGAGAACTTGCAATGTTAGGTAGCAAAGCAATGAAAAGAGCTTTGACAGTTGACAACATCAAAGTTGGGTTTAAAAGGATTGGTATATGGTCGGCAAATCCCGATGCACTTATCAACGACATGCATCCCAGTGAGACATTTGTGGTAAGGGAGGATGCTAACGTAGTTGAAAACATTCTTAGCCTTTCGAGACTTGGTGTGTCAAGTGATGATATCATAGTATTGCAGTCCACTCTTCCAGATGGACACATGCAACCTGCAATAGAAACACAACATTCACCTCATACATTTCATGTTGAATCAGTTGTACAAGTGCTGGTTAATGAACACACCCCTCCCATGGTGGACAGGGTCATTGATCAATTCAGTGAAAGTTTAGATCTTCCATCACAACGAAGCCAACCATCCTGGTTGGTTGAGGGAGCAATGAACTTGGGCATTGATTTGGAAGTCCCAGAACAATAGGATACCTATACTTTTCCATCACCACCACCAGAAATTGACCTTTCTCAAGTTGTCCATTACTATGCTCCTTCTTGCAATTCAAATTTACAAGCCAATGAAGACGTACCACAGGGCTCACAAGTAGTCAAGGAGGTCATTGGCACACAGTCAAATGGGACACAAGAAACACAAACAATTCCGCACATCAGCAAGTTCCTCAAGTTTCCTGTGCACACTGTCTGTCAAATGAAATCCAAAGAATGTGCGATTCGGATTAGTGGACAATCTCAATTGTTGACACCAGATGACTACATGAGGTTGTTAATGGAGCAAGAGAAAAGAAAGAAAGAGGTGGAGGAGATAAAAGCAAGAAAGAGACAATGGAATGCAGAGAAAAGGGTAGCAAGAATTGTGGTAGCGGAGTTGAAGGAGAATGCCAGAATTGAGAAGGACATACTGTGAAAAGAAAAATAGCAACAAAAATTACAATAGAAAAAGGCTAGAGATGCGAAAAAGGAGCAAGAGAGGCTTGACAAGGAATAGGACCGAAAGTAAAAAGAGATTGAGGAGGCACATAGGGCTTTGCAGAGAGAGAGGCGGTTAAGGAACACTTCTAATCCGTTGTCTCAAAGTAATGGAGTCTTTCGTAATATTCTCAACATTAATATCCCTCAGTTCTCCACAACAATGAATTATTCAAGCCTCTCCCAATCTGACTTCAGGGGCAGTCAATATCCATATCAATTTGGCACTCGGGATGTACAAATGTCTTCACCACCACCCCCAACACATTTCACTTGCACCCAATTTACTACTCCAAGTCCCACTCATGTATGCAGCAATCCCCGTTGACTGGAAGGAGACGAGAACATGGCAATTGGCACCCCAACCAGCCAAGATCCTTTTCACAAAAGCAGCAACTAGATTACAAATGCTAGTTTCATAGACTTTAGAAGTGTTGATATTTACAAATGCGCCAAAATTGTGGACAGTTTTAATTTTTTGATAAGTATAGATTGACCGTTATTGTTTTGTGAAGTAATCTGATTAGATTCAAAAAAGTGTTGTATGTAATTTGCAATGTGTGTTATTGTTTTGATTTGCAATGTATGCTTCTTCGTTGATAGTTTTAAATATATGAAAATTACAGATGCATCATTTTTATTTTTATTTGCAATGTATTATGATCATATTGCAATGTGTGTCAAGGATAACTTTAAGAACCCCCCCCCCGCCCCCTCAGCAAAGGTGTAAAATCCTGGCGAATCTTTCCTAATATTTGAAAAAATTATTAATTTTCATTGGCGAATCCTATGCACATTATTTAAAAATTTGTAAAATCCTGGCGAATCTTAATGAATAATTGGTAAAAAAAAAATCACACTGGCGAATCCTAGTGAATAATCACTAAAATGATTAATTACAATGGCGAATCTCTCCTTTAAAAATTTGCATAGTTGGTCGGCGTAGTTCCCCCATATTTTTTTAATTTTTTTTAATATTGAAGCAGGGGCCCAAGGGCGGCAACCACTGGTGGGGTCAAGGGGGCAGAGCCCCCTTGTGGGGGTCGAGGGGGCAACGCCCCCTCGCGGGGTCCGGGGACAGTAGCCCTAGCGCGTCGCGATACAGGTGGGGTCGAGGGGCAGAGCCCCTCGCCACCAAGCATAAATTCACTATTGAAAATGCATTGGAGCACACACGGATGAAGTGTTTTTAAAAAATTCACTTGAAAATTAAGACTAAATGAAACTTGAAAATTCTACCATTGATTAGCTTTTAAATCAGACGGTTGCAGTGCAAGTTCATTCCATTTTAAATCAGATGGCTGCAGTGCAAGTTCATTCCATTTTAAATCAGACGGCTGCAATGTAAGTTCATTCCATGAGTGAATATTGGTGTGACTAAACATCATCGGTGAGACACTTAGGGATGTCCTGCCGATATGCCGATTTATATGCACTTAGTGAATTTCGTTACTTAGTGAATTTTGTGACTGTATATGCATGTGCCTTTTTAAAAGGTTGTTGAGTCCTGAAATTTGTTCTGGGCCACATGATCAAATCTAATCGTGTGGCCCAAAACAAATTTCGGGCCTCAACAACCTTTTTAAAAGGCACGTGCAAATAAAGTCACAAAATTCACTTGCAACCATTCGATTAAAAAGATAATCGATGGCAATAAATAATAAACCTATTCAAGGCTAAAATATCCCTAAAATGACATGGTAAACTATTATTAGTGGCTATATTTCCCAAAAATTAATTGTAAGAATATAAAATTACTGGCGAATATAAGTAATATTTGTATTTACAGTATAAACTACTGGCGAATCAATTCCAATGACGCGTCGTTTAAAAATAAATGCATTGGTGAATTAATGGAAACAAATTTATTTTTTGTAAAAACTTGGCGATTCTGCATCCTTTCTAGCTTGTATTATTCGCCATTTTTGGAGGTCCCGATTTCAAATATTCACCAATTGGCGAAGATTCGCCACTAAAGTTTTCCCTAATGTGTGTTCTATGTAATTTGCAATGTGTCACTGTTTTCATTTCAAATGTTTGCTTCTTCATTGACAGTTTGTCATTTTCTATTATTTTTTCCAAATATTTTGCCACGTAGAAGGTTGAAATTTGTCCACGACTGTAAAAAAATGAAAAAAAGACCCGTCGACCGATACAAACACACCTCGGGTGCCACTACCTACGTGGCTCAATGTTCGAAGGCGACAGCCTTGCCACACCAACTTCTCCTAGTCTGCCACCCTAAGAATCCACTACATCACATTTATCACTCGCCGCCACTTCCTATTCTTATTGACTGTTGGGTGTAAATGTTGTCACTTCTCCTAAACTCCTCGCCACCCTGTAATTTTATTCCAACCAACCTATACATAGACATATCCATATACATAGACATATATGCATATACATATGTATATGTATATGCATATGTATATGCATACATTTACATATACATATACATATGTATACATATGTGTATATATACATATGTATATGCATATACATATTTATATACATATACATATCTACATGCATATACCTATACATATACATAGACATATGTATATACCTATACATATACATATACGTATGTATATACATATCTATATACATATACATATGTATATGTATGTATATGTATACACATATACATACATATTTTTCAAGCCAACCTGCATTGAATGCTCCCCAGTGCTTTGCTTTTCTCGCCATGTTTTCAGCCAACATTCCATCTTCACTTGCTCGCCAGTACCTGCTCATTTCGTCGTGCAACCTTCGTCGTCTCACCACAACCTGCGATACTCGAAGACCGGTTCATATTTGGGTAGAAACCGATTAGGAAATAGGTACACGCCAGTTTCTGAACATTACTAGTGGCTCCACTTCCACCATGTAAGCAACAAACAGGTTCCTCGCCGCCATGAATGGGTTCCATATACATATACATATACATGTATATGTATGCATACATCCACATACATATACTGTATATGTATATATATGCATACATACACATACATATACGTATGCATATGTATATAGATATAGATATACATATACATATGTATATGTATATGTATGCATATGTATACACATATACATATACATACACATACACATATACATATTCGTCTACAATTAAGTCATGCAACTATTCTATTTTTTTCAAGTGCCATTGATGAATTTGGGGGTGTTAATTTTTCATAGGTGATGCTTCATCTTCAATTCAATGTAAATGAATGCATATATATTATTCTGTAGTGATTTAAGTAAGCAATGCTACAATTTTTCATTTCACTAACAAACAATATAGTTGGTTGTTTTGATGCCATTCATAAACCTGGGGTTGTTCTCTTTTTTCATAGGTTCTGCATGTAAGCAATTCTATATACATATGCACATATACATACAAATATGTATATGTAAATATATATACATGTATACACAAATATACATAAATGTATACACATACACATACACATATACATATACATAACATTGTATGTTGTTTCCATGCCATAGATAAATTTGGGGTTGTTCAATATTTCAAATGAATGCATATAAGCATGCTGCAATTTGTCATTGTAGTAACAAATAATATTGTTGGTTGTTTCCATGCCATAGATAAATTTGGGGTTAGAAGTGTAAGAAGTTGAGTCCATGAAACGTGGAAGTTTTTGCCTTAGCCAAAAAAATGAAATCAGCATTGCAAAAATGGGATCCCGAACCTAAAATCAAAAAATGGGATCCTGTATTTTAAAAAACGGGATCTTGTTTAAAGCAGGATCCCGTTTTTAAAAATTTCCATTTTTGGCAACTTTTCAAAACAGGATCCTATTTTGAAAAGTTTCCATTTTGAAACTATCCATTTTTGAAAATTTTCCATTTTGGAAATTTTTCAAAATGGGATCCTATTTTGTAAAAGCATGAAAAATGATTTTTTAATATATTTTTAAAATTTGAAATTGGTTTTGCTTTGTGGTCGGGTTTTTGCCTCAGATTTTGGTTCGGGAAAAGCATTGGGAGTCCAAACCTAGGCCTTCAACCTGGTTTGATTTGCAAGTTGAAGGTTCTAACAATGTCAGAGAAAAATATTGAGTTTGGACATATGGCTGATGACGTTTTTTGTAGAATTTTTTGACGAAATAAACACCCATTTTAGATGAGACAATGTAGATTCCAAATATGTAATTTTCTGTACAATTGGATTATTTTTTCTATTTTTCAATTAATTTCTGATGAAATTGGTCCATAAACTTTAAATATCAGAGATTTTTACTATTTTAATAACTTTTGATCAACATAACATTTTGACGAACGGATTGCACGAGAACAAACTTCAGACAATTCTTTTCAATTTTTTAAAAAAAAAAAAATTCAAAAAATGATAAGTTTAGGTCATCTTATGTGTGTCGTACACGACGATTTTTTAAAACGACAAATATGTCTAATAAAAAATTAACAAAAAAAAAAATATTCAATAAAAAATTACAAAATAATATCGAAAACAAGCTTCAGTGAGTCACAAATCTTTTTCCAAAAGGATTTAGAAAAATACGATAATTTAGGTCCAAATATGATGTCGTACACACGCATGGTATGGTAAAAAAAAATGACTTTTAAATAGTGGTTTTTAGAAACGCCTATTGAAACTCAATTTGTACAATCTGGGTATTGAAATAAATTACATATTTGGAAACTAGACTTTGAGTACTACATTTTATGATTAGTGACTTTTTTGAAATTTTCATCTCTAAGTGCTTCAAATTTTAAGATCAATGTGTCAAATTCGGAAAATCAGGGAAAACACTTCCACTTTTTGCCCAAAAATGGGACTCAACTTCTTGCCAGCACCCTTAAACTCTTTTTCATAGGTTGTGCATGTAAGAAAATATATATACATACACATACACATCCACATCCACACATGTATATACATAAAACATAGACATACAAATATACATATAGGTTTTGCTTCATCAATTCAATCAACTAAGCAATAAAGACATGTTTTAGGGAAACTTGATTTTATAAATGCTCGTTTGATGGCAACCTATGCTGCATGGGTCCACAACTCCATTTAAATTGTGAAGTGCTACATAGGTAACCATGACAAGCCTTCACAAAACCAAGTCACCTAAGCTATTTGAATACAAAGCTACAATATTTGCATGATTCAATTGATGCACCCTAACCTATTAAAAAGATAACACCCCCAAATGAATCAAAGCATCTACAAAATAAAACACACTTGCACTTAATCAAAGGCACCTAAAATTGATATAATTGTTGCAGGCTTGATTTGATGAAGGATAACCTATGCAAAAGAGAATCCCCCAAAAATAATTGAATAGTAGAGCTTCATGTTTGAACCATGAAAAGAATTGTAAATTCCAACCATACAAATATTAAACACAATTTGCAGTGTCAAAGTATGTGCAATTGTTACAAGATGTAATGGTTTAGGGAGACTTGATTTTGTGAATGCTCGTTTGATGGCAACCTATGTTGCGCAGGTCCACAACTCCATTTGAATTGTGAAGTGTTGCATAGGTAACCATGACAAGCCTTCACAAAACCAAGTCCCCTAACTCATTCAAATATAAAGCTATGGTAATCTATGTGAAGTGCTACATAGGCAAGCATGAAAGGCCTTGGGAAAACCAAGTCCCCTAAATACATGTTGTAAGAAAGCTTTAGTGCTCAATACTGATCTATGGTAATACATGTGAATACTTGAAGGTTTTCATGGCTATTTGAATTGGGAATTATTTGAATATGATTGATGGTTGTTTGGTGAATCTGATTGATTTCGGCCATTAATTATTCAGTTGATAAGTTTGGTGTATTGTTTGTTTGTTTTTTTGTTTTTTTGTTTTGTTTTTTTGTTTTTTTAATATTAGACTGCAGGAATCGGGTAACACGACCCCCTATAAACTGCAGTGCACCTAGTAAACTTTTTAACGTGACCGGCGGCACTGGCGCAACACGCCCTCCGGTACCATGGGGGTGGGGGAGACTAGAGCTCATGACCAACCTCTTGCAACAGGAAAGATTTAGCCAACCGAGCTAGGGCCCCAACCCCATGGTGTATTGTTTGTAATTGTTTCCATAATTTTATATTTAATAATGGGTGTCTTACAGCTTGTAAAAATGGAAGCAGATGGGATTTCATAGTTCACCACTACTACGTTCACACTGTACTTGGAAAGATGGGACATATTGATGCTGATATGTGTTGTAGGTTTCATGATTGATTAGACAGGCGGATGCATTTGCTTGTTGGTTTGGTTATGCTACGATGGGAAACATGCTTGTAATGGGTTCGCCACTCAGTCAAAGATGGGTGAGATGGGTTTGAACTATTTTGACTTGGCACCTTGTTTATGTTGTGTAGTTGTGATTAATGTGAAATTGATGCCTGCATTGGTGCAACAGTTGGGTTTACCAGTTTACGGGGAAGGGTGCATGTGTTAATGTTTGGGTTGTTTAAATTCCATGTCGGAATGCTACTTGTTATATTTCAAATACAAGCTGGATACACTTCATCATGTTTGGCTGCCAGCATGTACTTGTTAAGTTTTTAAATTACTACTAACTTGTGTGCATTTTATATCTGATTTATGTTTGATGTGATCAAGACTATCTATGGATGAATTTTTCTTCACGTTGTGGAGGACCGGTGTATAGGTGCACATCATATAAAGTTGAGGACACCCCCAAATTAATCAATGACACATATAAAAGATACAATTGTTGCAGGTCTGAATTTATGAAGCATACACATAGACATATGCATAGACATACACATAAACATAGACATAAGTGAATTAAACACGACTGTAGAGAAGTATAGGAAGGGGCAGCGAGTGATAAATGCGATGCAGCGGATTGTTAGGGTGGCTGACTGAGAGAAGTAGATGTGGCAAGGTTGTCCACTGAAGACCTCTTCACACATCTATACACACACACATTTACATATAGACATACACATTCACACATACACATTTACATATACAAATACATATTTACATATAGACATAAACATAGACATAGACATGGACATAGACATAGACATAGACATACACAAAGACATACACATACACATACATATTTACATAGACATACAAATTTACATACACATACACATACCCATACACACACACATACACATACACATACACATACACATACACATACACGCAGACATACACATACACATACACATACACATACACATACACACACAGACATTGCCATCATTGTGAAGAAAAAATGAGAAGTTGCTAGAATGAAAGGTTGTAAAGTTGACAAGTGTGTGAGGCATTATGAGCATTAGATGTAGGTTGGCTCGAAAAATATGCAGGATGTCATGAAAGTAGTATATGTATATGTATATACACATATACATATACATAAAAATAAACATATGTATATGTATATGAATATGTCTATAAATATGCATATATATATATATATATATATATATAAGTAAGATGCAAAGACCTTAAGCATATACAAGTTGGATACACTTCATCATGTTTGACTACCAATGTGTAATTTTTTTGGTTTCAAAATAATTACAATTATGTGTGCATTTAATATCTGATATACATATACATATGTCTATGTATATGTATATGTCTATATTGATGAAGCGGAACTTAAAAAAAATAGAACACCCCCATATATTTCCAAGACACAAAAATAAGGTACAATAATTGGATGACTGATATGATGGAAAATAACCTATGCAAAATATAACACCCCCAAAATAACCAATGGCACCTAAGAAAAGATAGAAAGATTTGCATTAGCGATTTATTGAAGTAGAACATATTTGTTTTATGTATATGGGTTTTTTTTTAAATGTTATTGGTCCATGTAGCCTGCCATGTGAACTGTGTGATTTTGGGTGTGTACGTATCGACTCCTCTCCCCTAATACGTAAGTAGGGGCCCTAACGTGCGATGGGACATGCGCTCGTTGGGGCCCACACCTATATGTTGGTCCTCCACAACGTAAAAAAAAATTCATCCATAGATAGGCTTGATCACATCAAACATAAATCACATATAAAATTGATGGAGCATAACCCAAAATAAATAACACCAACATATTTATCTATGGCACATAAACAACATCAATTTATTAAGTGACTGAAAAGATGAAGCAAAACCTAAAAAAAGATTAACCCACTTTTTTTTTTGGTTAATGAAACAGAGAACACAACCTAACTCAATGATAATGACCTATGATAATACGATAAGCAGAGTCAATGATAATGCAAAACCTATGAGAATACGAAAATCAAAATCAATGATAATGCAAAACCTATGAGAAAACAATAAGGAGAGTGAATGATAATGCATAACCTATGAGATTACGATAAGCAGAGTGAATGATAATGCAGAAAATATTGAAAGAGATGTGATGTAATATAAGCTAGACAATTATTTGAGTTTTGCTTCCCCTTTGACATCAAATAGTTTTTTATTTTTTTATAGTTAGGATATTGTTTTCACTATGTAGCTGAGCTAGAGGATTACTTGGTTGATTGTGATAATGAATTTTAGTTGAGAATAAGAGATTGGATGAGAGTATCATTGAGACATGTTATAATGTTTAATCTAAATTGGGATACCCAAGGCATGAATAAGGATGAGTTTGATTCAATGGATAAAATATACTTCAATCATGTATAAATGATGTTCGTTCTTGCTATCAATTTGAATAATAAGAATGTTAAACAAACATAGATGGGAAAACAATAGTTGCACTAAAGAGGAAAAATGGAATGGATACTAAAAGGACAACATAGAAATAATATTCTAAGGAAAAAACTATAGATAGGATCCTCTTCATAGCTTTTATTTCTATCACATGTGAGAATTGAGACCTATATGCTATGGGATCATATCCTTCTTTAATGAATCTCTAGTGGCCCTTATGGTTTTTTGGGGCTTTGTGGTGCTATGTATGTCTAGTTGGTGTAGACATCTTCTCTTTTTTTCCCCAATTTACTTCCTATGGAGAATAGTTACTAGGCTTTAGTAAGATAGTTGTCTAGATGTATTGGACACCAATCTTTTTGGTTTTGAAGTGTTTCTCTCCTCTATTTGTTTTTGTTTGGGAGGTGGGGGATCAATTTTAAACTCCCATTTAACATTCTTTCACAAAAAATATCTATATTTTTCTTTTATCTCCTATTCTTATGTGAAATCAAATATTAATATTTTTTTAGCTTGTATTGATTACTTTTAAGTTGTCATCACTTACTCTTGCTTCTTTCAATTATAACAGGTCTACTTAGCTTAGCTATGTTGAGTGCATTTTGGCTATGATTTCGGCATCATAGGATGTTAATATAATTGGATTTTTAGTGTTTCTCTCCTCTATTTGTTTTTGTTTGGGAGGTGGGGGTTCCATTTTAAACTCCCATTTAACATTCTTTCACAAAAAATATCTCTATTTTTCTTTTATCTCCTACCTCTATGTGAACTCAAATATTAATATTTTTTTAGGTTGTATTAATTACCTATAATTTTCCATCACTTACTCTTACTTCTTTCAATTATAACAGGTCTAGTTAGCTTAGCTATGTTGAGTGCATTTTGGCTATGATTTTGGCATCATAGGATGTCAATATTATAGGCTTTTTATTGTTTATCTCCTCTATTTGTTTTTGTTTGGGAGGTGGCTAATCAATGATAACAATAATTTATGAGCTACATTAATTAAGCAATGCCTATTGTAAAACCATAAATCAAAATATAGTCATTTCACTATATATGATAATAGTAGCTAAAAATCAAAATCCATTACAAATGAGTTGAAAGTTCAAATTACCAACTAGAGTCCAGGGTTTGTATGCACCTTTATTTTCTATTTTTAGATGATTTTTTTCCTAGTCAATATTCTTATTGGCAATTTGGATCTACTCATTATGTCCTACCATGTGATGACACTAATGATTAATGAGATGTTGATGGTAAATTCTTATCAAATTCTTTAAAAACTTGTATAGCAATATGTTCTACGAATAAGTGAAACTATTTTAAAAATCAAATCTGAACCAGCACAACATTGCAATGCTGATATAACAACAATTATGTAATGCTTATACCCATTATATGAGCATAAGAAAGTAAGCATCATATTAGACTGTTGTTACAAAAATCCACTTGGCCAATATCTCTATATGTATCAATAGAGATTGTGAAGGTCTTGTAGAGCAGGTTCATCAATGAAGACCAAAACATGTATGATGAAGAAACTGACAAGCCTGCACGAGCTTGAACGTCCAATTTAAATGAGGAACTTGGAAAGTTAACACTATACTTTCTAATAAAACTAGTACATTGACTTGCAATTCAATGGAGTTCTTGAAGTGTTCCATTGCAGGTATTGCATATGGTCGAGGTTTGGCAGAGGTGGAAATAGCAATGACATAGACATAGACATAGACATAGACATAGACATAGAAATACACATACACATATTCACATACACATACACATACACATACACATAGACAAGGAGAAGACAATGACAACTCACTCTTCAAGAAGTGTAACTCACAAGGAATGAAGCAACGCCTCATTGTCTAAAAAGAGAAGTGTAACTCCTAAGGAAAAGCTCACTCCAAAAAGGACAAGGATAACTAAACCTAAGTAAACAAATTACATAAGTAAGATTAACTTATGGGATGATAAATGCATAACTACACAAACTAAACACATTTTGAAAAACTTGGAAAATTACACAGAAAACATTGATTTATGCTTCCAAGTATTCCAACTTCAAGAAATATTTCATGAAATGAAAGGATTTGTCTCCAAGGAGAGTTTGAGCATGAGATTGGTTGATATCAACAATTTGTTTTGGAAGAGAGAAAATAAGAAGGAAAGAAAATTAAGGATATAAATAATAGGGCATAGAAAACTCATAAATGCATAATTACACAAACCAAACTTTTGGAAAAACTTGGAAAATTACACAGAAAACACAGATTTATGATTAATCACAAAATTTTCTTAAGCAATGCTACTATAGTTTCCACAATTTTTCAAGATCTATATGCTCCCAAGCATTCTGACTTCAAGAAATATTCAATGATAATGCAGAACGTATGAGAATACGATAAGCAGAGTGAATGATAATGCATAACCTATGAGAAAATGATAAGTAGAGTGAATGATAATGCAGAACCTGTGATATTATGCTAATCAAAGTCAATGATAATGAATAACCTATGAGAATACAATATGCAAAGTCAATGTCAATGCAAAACCTATGAGAATAGGATAACCCTAAACTATGACTGTAAAATTTGCAAAATAAACCCTATCGAAACATAAATGCTAAACTATGCGTGCTATATTCTCAAAATAAACCCTACTGAAAGGGAAATGCCAAAATATGAGCATAATATTTGCAATATAAACCCTACAGAGAAAAAACCATATAAAGATAAATGCAACTTCATCTATGGCATGGAAACAATGAACATTATTACATGTCGAAAGAAGAAAATAACCCCAAAAAATTCAATGGCGGGGAAGCAACCAACTGCATTATTATATTTTATATAAACAAAGCGATGCTTGAACAAAAGATTAATTTCCAAATATTTAGTGTCTTTATGAACACAAATAGGGTAGTGTTCATAAACACTAAACTTCAACAAAATAAATGAAATCTGCAACACCAAAAAACCAATAAAACAAAGTGAAATCGTAAACCAAACACAAACAAAATAATAATGGCAAGCCTTAGTGAGCAAGCTCACCTAGGTCAAACATGCGATGAACCTCTTTGTTTCTTCTAGTGACCTTCATGGTGGCGAGGAACCCGTTCGTTGCTTGCATGGTAGAAATGGAGCTGCTGGTGGCGTTCAGTAATTGATGTCTACCCATCTTCATATCGGCTTCTACCCAAACACGATATGGTCTCCAAGCATCGTAGGTTGTGATGAGACGACGAAGGTTGCAGACGATGAAACGAGTAGGTACTAGCGAGCAAGTGAAGATGAAATATTTACTTGCTAAAATGAAAGGCTAAAAACATGGTGAGAAGAGCGAGGCACTGGGAGCATTCAATGCAGTTCGGCTCTGAATAAACACGGGGTGGCGTGGAGCTTAGGAGATGTGACAAAATTTACACCCAATAGTCGATAGGAATAGAAAGTGGTGGCGAGTGATAAATGCGATGTAGTGGATTCTTAGGGTGGCGGACTAGGAGGAGTTGACATGGCAAGGCTATCACCTTCAGACGTCGAGCCACACAGGTAGTGGCACCCGAGGTGCGTATGTATCGGTCGACGAGTCTTTTTTCTATTTTTTTCCAAGCGTGGACAAATTTGGACCTTCCACGTGGCAAAATATTTAAAAAATTTATTGTTTAATTTATGTTTTTGTCTAATGGTTTTTTTTTAAAAAAATGCTATTGGTTCACGTAGCCTACCAATTGGACCGTGCAATTTTGGGTGCTTACGTATCAGCTCCTCTCCCCTACCATGGATCTATGTCGAATCCAGCCTCAGGTCTATCTCTTCCATCAAAAAGATTGGAGCCAGTCAGGAGTCATTCTACCATACTCTTATGCCTTCAATTGTTCTCAACCAGAGTGTGTTGATGACCCCAGATTGAGGTTTCCCTCATTGAACAAAGCCTGTACTTTGAGGTTGTGCTAATGAATCATTGTTGTATTGATAGAAAAATGTGGAAACATAGACAAGGCACGTGAACTATTTGACGAGATGCCTCAAATGATGGAGCTTTGACAGGAGCTTTGGAGCAGATTATGGACATTTATCAAACAGTTCAAATCTCCATCATTTGACAGGAGCTTTGGAGCAGAGTATGGACATTTGACAAACAATGGAGCACAGTATGGACATCCATGAGAAGATAAACGATGGAGAAATCTTCTAAAATGTTGTAGCTACAACTGCTCTGGTAGATATTTATGTGAAATGTCAACAACAATTGTAGCAATATCTAAATAGTGTTGGTGTAAGTGAAGTTGATCCTGTGAAATGACCCGATTCAAAATGGAGATCCCTTATGGTGTAGTGGGTTGAAACATCAGCAGTCCCTTGACCAAAAAGAGTTACACCAATAAATAGTGGATAGCATCCATTGTACATAAAGCTACATAGAGAGGATTTTGTGCTTGCCATGGATGCAAAGCAGTCATAATATCTTCCAAATTTCTTCATAATGTTGCATATATAATGTCACATGTAGGATTGAAGGTGATAACATTCTAATCCAAAGATGGTAAACTACGGAGAATTCAAAATTTTCTAAGGTCACAAACCTCTGAATTGATGATAACCTGCAACACAAAAAGGTTTTATAGCCAAAAGCACATTTATCAAAATGTCATGAAACAAAAAGATATCAGTGATTATCCAGATTGCATCTATTAATCTCTTGTAATATAAACTGATTTTTTATACCATCTATTTAGTGAAAATCACTACACTATCATGATTTCTACAGGTAAACATTGCAATTCAGCCATTACTTTTGTATCAATCAATGACTTCAAAAGAATTACATCAAATATCAAGGGATAAAAATGACATGAAAACAATTAAAATCTTGGCTAGTGAATTTCCAGGTTTTATTTTCAGTTTACCCTTATATCAATCTATTTTTATCCACTCAAGGTTATAGAATCTGTTAAAATGTATGATTTTGAAGGTCTTTTTGATTTGTGATAAAGTTGAATGAAATAAGATGATAATTTAAGCGATGCAATTATATTTTAAATCAATCTAATAGTTATAACTTAAGATATTGAAATAGATAAATAAAAGTAGGAGGGATTAGCATTTTTCTAAATTTTATTATAATGTTAATTTTAATATTTAAAGAAATTTGTAAATTGAAATTTTAAAACAAAGATTTGGAATGATTGAAATCTAATGATCTTGAGATCTAGGACAAAATTCACTTGCAATTTGGTTTAGATGATATGATCTCGTCTATTTTGGATTAGATGGTATGATTTTTATGGTTGTAGCATAAGGAGTAGTGGAATGGTTTACAAATCTATATTTTATAGGTATTGTTGGCAATATAAAGTTTCATAGCTTGTAGATCCAAAGCTGTAGATGGGAAAGAGGAGGAGTTTGATATTGTGGTTCTTGCAACTACTTACAAAAGTAATGTGCTCTCTTGGCTAAAGGTAAAGAAATGAATCCAATCGAAATCCCTCTTTTCTTTATCTTATTATTTGGATTCAAACTGCTACTACTCACAAGATTCATTGTAGACTTTAAAATCTCATTTTATTTTTTATCTTTTTTAGGAATGTGATTTTTTCTTAGAAGATGTCCGTCCAAGATGCACTTTCTACATGAATAGAAGGGAAAAAGAAAGTTGTGGGATTCACAAAAAAGGGCTTGCAACAAATACCCAAGCTTTGTGGGAACATTTAAATACATGTCTAATATTATTGGTCTCAAACATATTCATTGTTGTAATGCTATTTGTTTTCATTGTATTGATCTTACTACATACTTCATTCATCCCAAATGGGCCTATCTACACATTTCATATGAATAGAACATTGCATCACCTTGCTAATTGGTACAATTCAAATTAATTTCTTGTGCACTCTCTATATAAATGTCATTGGTCATGACTTGAAGGTGGTTTTTTTTTTATAGCTCTATAAGATTTTTTTTGTTAATATTGGTGAAGTTTACTAGCACATTGTCAAGAGTATTGTAGCACAAATAAACTCAAAATATTATTTAATTTATACATTGGTTGTGTTTGTGATTCATTAAAGGTTGAGGTCTCATGTTGTAATCCCTTGAGACAAGATAGTGAATGTAATTATATGAATCCGGTTTTTCATTTCCATCTTCTCATTGCACATAGTGCACATGCTCCTTCCTCAACTTATCAAGAGAAGGAAGAATCTCTAAAGTCAATACATTATATATTATCATTCTTCTAAACCATTTGTCACCATCCCCCTCCATCATAACAACCCAAAATCATTATCCCTATCACTCCTCCATCCTATAAATTCATTTTTAGTGCATATGTCCCATAATCTACCATCACATCTCCCCCATCTACTAAGTGCATTTGGGTCCTTCTATCCCTTCCAACGTACCACCCCATATCTCCCTCCTTCTCTCTCTCCCTCTCACACACACACAACCTCTATCCACCTCGTCCTCCCTCTCTCCATAACTCTCTCTATACTTAACCTCTCCTATCCTACCTCTATCTATCTCCCTCCTTCCCTATTTCTCGCCCTCCCTCTATTGCTCCCACCTTACCAATCCATATCTCCCTCCTTCCCTCTTTCTCTCCCTCCCTCTATCTATCCCACCCTTCCACTTCCTATATCCTTCCTCCTCTCCCTCCCTCTCTCCCTCTCACACACATACAACCTCTCTCCACCCACCCCTCCATCCTTCCATCCCTAACTCTCTCTATACCTATCCCTCCCACCCTACCACTTCCTATCTCCCTCCTTCCATCCCTCCCACCCTACCACTCACTATCTTCGTCCTTCCCTCTTTCTCTCCCTCCCTCTATCTCTCCCACCCTACCACTTCCTATATCCCTCCCCCCTCTCTCTCTCCTTCCCTCTCTCCCTCCCTCTCTCCTTCCCTCTTTCCTTTCCTCTATTATGATCTAGCGATAACTAATTTTCAAACCTATCTGGGTAAAATATTTTATGCCACTCAAATAGTTTATGCCTCCAATTTTGCATTTCTATTTTCCCATTGCACATAGTGCACATGCTTCTTCCTCAACTTGTCAAGAGCAAGAAGAATCTCTTTAGTCAATACATTATCTATCTCATTCACTTTGGTATGATTTTTTTCAAATTTTTTTAGAACAAGCACAATCATACAACTCATTAAGCTTTCCACCATTGAGTTTTGAACAAGAACAATGAAAAAATTACAACCCACTGTGTTTTGTAACATGCCATTAATTTATTTTTCTATCATATGAGGAAATTGAAACATAATTTTTACTTTAATAGTTGTGGTATAATTTTAAAGTTCCTTTCATTACATTCATACTCTCTAAATAAGAAAAAAGTTTTCAAATGTTACAATAATTTCAGGTTGGAAAATGCTAGGTGTAATGAAACCTACAACCCACATCGTGGTGTAAAACTCTCTACACATAACAACCCAATTTTTTAGTCACCTCTCGAGTCAATTTGATTAGTTTTATGTATCCCCCACCTACAACTCCTTCCTGATATCTCCACCCTTGAGCTTAAAACAAGAACAATCATATCACTCACAACCCACTGCGTTTTCCAACTTGCAATTATATTTGCAATAGTTGGAAGTGTTGAAACTGTATCAAAATAATGAAAGAATAAAATTTTCCAACCTACGATTAATTAAAATTTCTTCATATGTTTGAGAAAAAAATGCTCAAAATAATTGCAGGTTGGAAAACACTGTGGGTTTTGAGTTATTTCATTTTGTACATTCAAATCTAAGTGGTCAAGAGCAATGGGAGGATACATAAAACTAGCCACATTAACCTGAGGGGTGACTAACCGGTTGGGTTGTTACCTATAGAGGGTTTTACAACAACATGTGGGTTGCAGGTTTCATAACACCTAGTGTTTTCCAACCTACAATTATTTTAATGAAAACCTTTTCTTATTTAAAGAGTATGAATGTAATGAAAAAAAATTTCAAAATTTACCATAATTGTTACTTAGGGTAAAAATTGCAATTCAATTTCCTCATGTGACGGAAAAAATGCACAAAATAATTGTAAGTTAGAAAAAAATAGTGGGTTGTGAGTGATTGCATTCTTCCTGTTTTAAGGTCAAGGGTCAGGATATGGTGCAAGAGTTTTAGGTGGGGGAATACATAAAACTAGCCAGATTGACCTAAGGGGTAACTACCCAATTGGGTTGTTACATATAGAGGTTTTTACAACGGTATGTGGGTTGCAGGTTTAATAAAACCCAGTGTTTTCCAACTTGTAATTGTTGTAATGAAAACCTTTTATTTTTTCGAGAGTATGGATGAATGAAAGGAACTTTCAAAATTTACCACAAGTTTTACTTAGAGTAAAAATTGTGTTTCAATTTCCTCATATATGATGGAAAAATAAATGCACAAAATACTTGCATGTTGGAAAATATAGTGGGTTGTGAGTGATTTCATTATGCTTATTCTAAGGTCAAGGGTGGAGAGATTGGAGAGAATTTTCAGGTGGGGGATACATAAAACTAATCAAATTGACCTGAGGGGTGACTAACCAATTGGGTTTTTATGTGTAGAGGGTTTTACAACATTATGTGGGTTGCAAGTTTCATAACACTTAGTGTTTTCCAACCTGCAATCAGCCTTCAACTTTTGAACTACCTTAGATTCTTACAAATACTCTTTTTCTAATGTCTCCATACACCCTTCTTCATAAGCAAAAACACCTTCCATTTTTGTCTTTATTTTCTCAACTTCATGTCTTTTAGATTGCATCTCTCTCTCAACAAAATTAGCCTCATTTTCTTTTCATAATAAACTCTTCTTCTTATCTTTTACTTCCCTTTCTAACTGGTTAATTTTAGTCTTCTTCTTATGAATCCTACTATATTATACATCTCATAACACCACACGTCTAATAACACTGAGCTTTGTAGACTTGAATTCAAACAAGACAAAATACACATTGAGCATCATGCAATCTAGAAAAAAAACTCATAGGTATAAATCTTGAACAATAAATAGTTAACAATGCTTATGAAGTGTCAAGAAGATGATAAATCCCAATAAAAAATTTAGAGAGAGGTGAGTCATTGATCATGAAAATAGTTTTGTTAAACAATGATGGTATCGATAAAGAACTAGTACAAAGGAGAAGTCTCTTTAGAAATATATAAAAGACTAAATATATGTTTTATATATTCAACATGAACAATTGAAGTAATGATATTTTAGTGCCAAAAGAGATGATTGATAAGTTAAAATTGAAAAGGTTAAAATATCCAGATCCGTATAAAATTTGACAATTGTAGAAATAACATAAGGTACTAGTAAGTGGGCAATGTTTGTTAAAATTTAAGATAGGTACATATCATGAGGAAGTATTGCATCCCACCCTACCAATCCCTATCTCCCTCTTATATTTGTAGAATCTTGTTGTGAGGAATGATGTAATTGAAAGATCAAGGGATCACAATATATGAGAGATATCAAGAAAGAGGATATAACCAAGTGTCAAGAGGAGGTTTATCGGAAAGGGTGGCTAATGATATGGATTAGACAAACAAAGGGGAGATCTTTGTAGGATTTCCAAAAGAGAAAATATTTAAATTTTTGACTACTCCAAGGGAGGTGGGAGATTTAAAATTAGGACTAACTGGAAAGAGGAAAATTTACTCATGTGAAATTATATGTCCATATGGCTTTTTTGTAAGCTTATATGACTTTCTTGTATATATGTTATACTTTTTTATTGACATAGAATGTTGTATGCCTATATGGCTTAGAATATCCAATTCCATATAGAATTTCACAATTGTAGAAATAACATAGGGTACTAGTCTACTATTGATACCAAAGATGGATAGGAGGTCAAGTTATACAAGTCTACTATTGAGTGGTGAGATCTATGATAGATATAATGGCCTTGTTGAGACTTATATAATCTATCAAGATTATTATGTAACCTTGGAGATGACTACCTAGAGGAATTTTAGCATCATATCTCACTTTATTTGCTTGCACAAATTCATATGCATTACAAAACCTCTTTACTTTATCCACTTTTGTATTTCCATTTTCCCATTTCACATACTACACACACTCCTTCCTCAACTTCTCAAGAGAAGAAATAATCTCTTCAGTCAATACATTATCTATCTCATTCACTTTGGTTTGATCCTTATCAAGTGTTTTAAGTTCAAGAATATTTGAGTTCATTTGTTCATTTCTACTTATATCATCATCTATCACTTTCTTTGCTTGCACAAATTCATATGTAATAGAAAACTATTGATTTAATCCACTATTGCATTGTAATTTTCCCATTGCATATACTACATAGGCTCCTTCCTCAACTTCTCAAGAGTAGCAACAATCTCTTCAATCAATACATTATCTATCTCATTCACTTTGGTTGCTTCTTATCAACTATTTTTAGATAAGATTCCTCTTTCATTTCATACATTCTAGTACCTGCTACTCCAATTCTACATTTCCATATTCCCATTGCACATACTCCACATGCACCTTCTGTAACTTCTCAAGAGCAAGAAGAATCTCTTTAGTCAATACATTATCTATCTCATTCACTTTGGTCTGCTTCTTTTCAAGTGTTTTTAGAGAAGATCCCTTTATCATTTCATACATTCTAGTACTTGTTTCCTCTAGTTCTACATTTCTATTTTCCCATTGCACATAGTGCACATGCTCCTTCCTCAACTTCTCAAGAGCAAGAATAATCTCTTCAGTCAATACATTATCTATCTCATTCACTTTGGTCTGCTTCTTATCAAGTATTTTTAGAGTAGATTTCTTTTTCGTTTCATATATTCTAGTACTTGTTGCTCCAGTTCTACATTTCCATTTTCCCATTGCACATATTGCACATGCATCTTCCTCAATTTCTCAAGAGCGGGAAGAATCTCCTTAGTCAATACATTATCTATCTCATGCACCTTCCATTGAAATATATTTTCACTTTTATGATTCAATTGATTTTATTTTGTATCAAATAAAGATACGAAGATCCCTCCTCCTCCATCCAAGCTCATGTGATAAACTTACAACTTTATGTAAATTTTAAATATTGGAGATATAATTAGATATTTTAGTTTTGACAAATTACCACAAATATGTTACAGCCAATAAGGTAGAATTGTAATTTTAATCCTATAAAAAATGTTAAGAACATTTGATATAAACATGATGAGAAACCATATAGTAACAATTATAATATACATGGGTTGTATTCAATAAGAATCCCTCTCTCCACCTATCCATCTCTCTCCCTCTCTCTTCCCCCCTCTCTCTCACACACACTGATCTCTCTCTCTTTTTACCTCTCCCACCCTACCTTTGTATCTAGATTTACCTACATCTCTCATTATTCCTTTCACCTCTATCATACCAACCCAAACACATTATCCCTATCCCTCCTCCATCCTATAAATCCATTTTGGGTCCTTCTATCCCTCCCACCCTACAACTTATTAGCTCCCTCCTTCCTTCTTTATCTCCCTCCCTCTATCCCTTCCACCCTACCACTTCATATCTCCCTCCTTACCCCTCTATCTCCCTCTCACACACACATCATCTCTCCACCTACCCATCCTTCCCTCCCTCCCTAACTCTCTTTATAACTATCCCTCCCACCCTACCAGGCCCTATCTCCCTCCTTCCCTCTATCCCTCCCACCCTACCACTCTCTATACCTATCCAATTGAGTTGCTACGTGTAGAGGGTTTTATAATAGTATGTGGGTTGTAGGTTTCATAACACCTAATTTTTCTCAATATGTGATTATTTTAATGAAAATGTTTTCTTAATTAGAGAGTACGAATGTAATGAAAGGAACTTTCAAAATTAACCTCCTTTTCTACCCATCTTTCCCCCATCTCCCTCTTTCCATCTACCCCTCCCTTTATTGTTCACTCCCTCCTTCCCAAACAAGACTTTCAAATAAGACTTGTCTACCTTTTCAGATAAGACTTTAATGTCTCCACCCAATTGATTCTCATTTTTTGCACTAAGATCTGATTTTTCCTTTTCCTTATCATCTATTTCCAATTGTATTTGTTCCATATAATTAGATTAAGTTCAAGAATATTTGACTTCATTTGTTTAACTCCACTTATAGCATCATCTCTATCTCTCACTTTCTTTGCTTGCACAAATTCATATGCAATACAAAACCTCTTGACTTTATCCACTTATGCATTGCCATTTTCCCCTTGCACATACTACACAAGCACCTTCCTCAACTTCTCAAGAGCGGAAATAATATTTTTATTCAATAAATTATCTATCTCATTCACTTTGTTTCACTTTTTTTCATGTGTTTTAGAGAAGAGTATACATGAAATAGATTTACAAGAATGCATTTGACCTTTTCCATTTTTTTTTCTTATCTACAAATGAAATCCTATAGACTAATTCCTTTATTATTTTCAAGTTCTTTTAGAGTAGATTTATTTTTCATTTCATACATTCTAGTACCTACTATGAAGGATACCCTATGAAATCCCTACTAATTATATGAAGCAATTTATTATATTAAGCAACAAACACTTTGGTCCTCTTCTGCATAATGAGAAAATGTTGGTTGTTGACATTGACCAATTTATTATATGAAGCAACATGTATAATGTGAAGTGTGTACTATGAAGGATACCATATGAAATCCATACTAATTATTTTATATAATAATCAATAGATTATATAAGTCTCAAATAGGGAATTTATATCTATCTCCCCCTCCCTCCCTCTCTAATTTTCTCTCTCCCCCCCTTTCCTTCCCTTTCTACTTCTCTTTATCTCACCTCTCTCTCTCCCTCCACCCTCTCTCTCACTCTCCTCCTTTCATCCACCTTCTCTCTCTACTTCTCTCTATCTAACCTATCACTCTATACCTCTTTCTCTCTCTCTCCCTCCCTCCCTCTCTCAATCTCTCCACCTTCCTCCTCACCTCTCTCTACCTCTCCCACCCTAACTAGATCCCTCTCTCTACCTACCTCTCTCTAGTTTGTTCACCTTAAATCTCTCTAACTACCTCTCACTATCTCCCTCCTTCCCACACAACCTCTCTCCATCCCTCCCTAATTCCCTCTCTCACTCTAATTTTCTAAGCCTCAGTTGCCTCCTAAATAGAATTATAGTATAGGGCACTAGGGAAAAGTCCTCTAAGTAGTCATCTCCAAGGTTATATAATAATCAATAGATTATATAAGTCTCGAATAGGGAATTTATATATATCTCTCTCCCTCCCTCTCTAATTTTCTCTATCTCCCCCTCTCTCTCCTTCCCTTTCATAGTCCATGCATCTTTCCATCCTAATCATTACATGTATCTCCCATACCATTAACCAAATAATCTTAAGTTCAAAAGCTGTATTATGGATGGAAATGATTCTTGTACCTATTCAACCATATTATTTTGATCTACATATATTTTCACAAGGAACCAAAGGTATTTTATTTTATTTTGGGGCTCACTAACATAAAAATATATTCATTCATTTTTCTAGTCTAAAGATAAGAAAATGAAATCATATCATATGGTTAACTACTATTTGCAAATTTTAGGCTTTCACATTATATCTTTATGAACCCAATGTTGCATTGATAAAATTAGATTTGCATACTTCTTGGAGCATTAAAATTTTTAATAGTTCACCTTATTTTAACAATATATAATTCAACCTTATATTCCCCCTATAAACGAGTCATCCCTTATTGACAAAAATCCTCACCATTTCATTGCTCCACCTTCTTTACACACTTCCCCTTATTTAGACTGTAAAGAAATTATGAGGGTGATCCTTGAGACCTTGATACATGACAAAAAATAGAATAATAATTTCACTACCATACCTTAATGGTAATAAAAAATAATAATAATTTCTAAAGAGGGTGTATCGTACTGTCCCCTGTCAATTATATCCTAACTAACAGGGGACAATGTGTTTTCCAACAAGGGACAGTGTGTTTTTCAACGAAATATGATTGGAACAAAAAATGCTCACATTGTTTGCAGTGTTGGAAAACATATTGTCCCCTGTGTAGGAAAAGTGGACAGGGGACATCATTAGAATGTAAGATGTCTAGAAATAACTAACAAGGGACAGTGTGTTTTCCATTAGGGGATAGTGTGTTTTCCAATAGGGGACAATGTGTCTTCCAACATTGAAAATAACTAACAGGGGACAATGTGTTTTCCAATAAGGGACATTGTGTTTTCCAATAGGGGACGGTGTGTTTTCCAACATGCGACAGTGTGTTTTCCAATAGGGAACAAAAAAATGCTCACATTATTTGTAGCGTTAGAAAACACATTGTCCCTTGTCAATTGTTTCCTTATGAATTTGCAGTGTTAGATAATTAAGTGAATTGATTTGTTCCATAAATAGATAGGTTATTTATTTTAAATGATTTAGGGTAAATATTAAATGATTTTGGGTAAATTAATAAAGTGAATTGATTATATTTCATATATAATTAAGAGAGAGTTGGGGTTTGGTAAGGAGTTAAATGAATCCAAATTTACATAGTTCTACTTACTTGAAGGTAAAATGTTAGGGAAAAAGGTTATTTAAATTAAATGTTTTAGATGGAGTGGTAAATAATTTAGATTACTTCCGTTAATTATTTAGTAGATGAATGATGAATATTTTTATATAACTAATTATGGTTGATTAGTAAAATTGCCATGGAATTTAATTATCCAGAATATTGTAATTATAGTAATTTGTAAATATAATTATTGACGGTAAATGATCTATCTAGTGTAGTAAGTGGTGAAGTTAAAGCGAGTGATAGGTGGAATAATGGTTTAATTAAAGGAATGTCTTCATGGGGAAAATGTGATGATTAAATGGTTTGTATGAGACAATGTGTTTTGATCAATGGATTAAGTGTTTATGGAATTGTTAAAATGAGTGTCATTGGTGTATATTATATTCGAGTTTCTATGTCATTGGGAAGTATGTTTAGTATGTTGGTTTCCAGAGCCCTAGGAGGGGGTATATTTATATGAATAGTCCTTAGGGTTGTTTAACCTTGGAAGTGGTTGGATTTGTGGTTGGTCCTGTGTATTGTGTGGTCTCGATCCCTAAGGGTGTTGCCTCTTGTTAAGCATGGATTCTTGAGGTTTGGTAATGCTATTGTATTGAAGGGTTTTCTAGTTGCAAGAAGGGGAGTGGCTTTCAATGGGGGTTAAGTGATGTACAAAATAACTCATGCTTGAACCATATGATGACACTCCTCCCTATTGCAGTCTAGCACTCCCTAGTTATATTTTCCTCTTGATGTGTGAGTGCCTCTAGAAGTGGTGTTGGTGTTGGAGTTCTGTATAACCCTAGTTTATGTTAGCATGTTGCTTCCCAATTGTCTGTTGGATGTGGGACCTTGTGTTATCTCCTAGCACGAGGGTTGGACTTTAGGGTCCACATGGTCGGGAGGTTGGTGATTTTCTCCATTGGGTATTCTTGTTGCATTTCATGTGCATGGAGAATGGTCATTGCATTGGGGACTCTAGTTTTTGGTCCAGTTGAGTGGACTTTCTATCATGTATTTACATATTGGATTGTGCTTTCATTGCATCAATTATTGCAATTTGATGTAATTTGTTGGACTCAAGGGAACACTGAGAGGGGGGGGGGGGTGAATCAGTGTTTAGTAAATTTTAAACTACATCAATTTTGAAACTTGAAACCATTTCAACATTGCATTAAAGAAAAGATACATGCATTCAAAGTAATTATTCATGACACCATGACACACAGATTTTTGCATGGAAACCCTGTTAGGGGAAAAACCACGGTGGAGGTTAATCCATAATTTGAGTACTCAAATATAATTGTTTACAAAAGGAATGCACTTGCATTTAGGCACACTGCTTAGAGCTCACTACTCAAAAGAAAAAGGCTCACTACCATACAAAAGTTTAGATTAAGACCATCTGAAGGTTGAATTGAGATGATAGTATCTATTTATTCCAGGTTACAGTTCTGGTGAAGCTCATAGATTGAATTCTGGATCTGTAGACTGATTCTGCTCTTCGCTCTACTCTTCTCTGCTCTGCTCTTCGCTCAACACCTAGACTAGTTTACACTATTATTCTATTGAATCTTGTATCACACACATATTCACATTCTTACACATTTCTTCGCTTCTAATCATATACCTTGCACACCTTACACACCTTAAATGATAGAATCGATCTCATATATATATCCGCTAACAAGGATTTACTCATTCATCAGTCGACTTCATAAAATATTAAGTTACATTCCATCTTGTCAGCTAGATCTATCATTAATTATTTATGTGCATCCTCCAAAGTCGATTAAGACAAAGAGAGGACCCAAACAAGTTACATAATTGAGCATGAAAACATTTAATTAATTAATCCTTATACATCCGTGATTACTATACTTGTCGGGTTATCCTTCTAGCACAAATAATCAACAAATTAGTGCATTGGATCTCCTAGATCACGTACCAATGAGTGCGCATCAAAACAATCCTTCACCAAGATATTGCAAACATCAAAAAACCTTCCTCAGAGATCCACAACCCAAAATATCTATTTGGTGAGGTGTTTAAATCAACTTTTGTGCCTGTAATCGGATGCCATGTTCTTTACTCTGATCTGTCGATAGACGCCAAAACTATACTACAGACCAGATGCTATTAAGGTTGCCTAGGTTGCAAGTTGCCATCAATGACAACACTTACAAGCCATATGCCAACAATCTCCCCCTTTGGCATTGATGGTAACACTTAGTAAAAAATGACTAAGCATCAGAATCATTATACGTATACTGCCAAACTTTTTACTACAGTTTTTCCCCCTGATATTTAGAAGGAATTATCTCCCCCTATATTATATGCTTCTCTCCCTCTATAGGACATTTTTCACTACATTCTCTCCCCCTTTGACATCAATGAAAAATAATTGAAACCATATGCCAAAAAGAAAAAAGGTGATATTGATAAGATAGTGACAAAACATGTGTTCAAAATCCTCAAAGCTTCAAAACTTTAACACATGTATGCCGATAGTTCTCCTTCTTTGATGAAAAATTCAAAAACTTGAAAACAATTAATTGCTATCTTTAGAAGATTATCTTATGGTTTTTCTTCACTTCCGGAAATAATTTCTCCAAGCATCTATTGTGATTCCAATGATAATGATCAGGCTATTATTCTTGGAAGTCTTGTTAACAATTTCAGTTAAAGATTCAAGAATTGTAATTGCTTCTTCCAATTTTTCACCATTTCTCAATATTTCCACCATATGTTCCAACCTGCATTCGGTTAGATCCCTTACCTTCCAAAAAGTATCCACAAGAGTGTTCTTGGAGAGTTGAATTTTTGTGTGTTCTGAATGTAGCTCCCAGATTCTTTTCTTGATGGTGCCATTTGGATCCTAAGATATGTCAAAGTTTTTACCAATTCCATTCAACTTTGTTTCAATCTGATCCAACTTCTCTTTGTAATTGTTGATTGAATGGGCCCAACAAATGCAATAGTTGTAGATGCTAGTGGCTGAGTTTATGCATTGTCTTAACTCATTCATTTTCTTCTTTAGTTTGGAAAGAGATAGTCTAAATTGCTCCTTCAAGTGAGAGATAACCTCACCAGCTTCCTTTTCTTGTGCTTCATAATTCAATGTTTATTTGTTGCATTCAATCATTTAATCGAGCAAAATGTTCTGTAGGCTTTCCAATCTAATCTTGCATTGCTCAACATAAGCATTTAACACACTTAGAATCATGTCTTGATCATATAATGGTCTAACAGACCATAATCTAGCGAATTTTTGCATTCCACCTTCTCCTTGAATAAGCTGTTGTAGCTTTTCTTCTATCAGATCATCTTCTTCCTCATTCCCTTTTTCTAATTTAGATTCATTTTTCAATGGATCCTTAGTTTCTTCATCAGATTCTTCATCCAAAATGTCCACAATTTCTTTTTTTTCCCCTTTTCCCTCAATTCTAGGAACTTTGCTTTCTGGAGGGTTGAATTCAACAATTTCCTTTCCTCTTTTATGTCCTTTATCAATGCTACTGGAAGAGGAACCAACTTCAATTGATCTTACCAGAAGGAAAATATTGACTGATCCACACTTTTCAAGCACATTCTTAAAGAAATTCTCAAATTCTAAGTCCCAATTAGCCAAGCTCTTAGAATATGAATATATTTGTTTTCATAGCAGTTCGTTTGCCTTCCATACCACTTTGTCAATTTTCGGCAAGCAATTCAAGAAAAACATTACGAGACATGTAATCAAAGTGCCAAACCTAAAAGGATAGCCTGTTTCCTTTGTCAGTTGAACATTCTCCATGAGTTGATCCTTTAGCAACCCGCATAGGTCAAAGTCCTGACCTTCAATTATCATCTTGTGAGAAATGTAGACTGCACCAGCCGATGTAGCTCCTTCTTGATTTTTGTACAAGATTTTGTATGTTATTCCGTGTGCAATGTACTTTTTAATAGGATTCTTGATTGTCACAATTATCAAGGCGCTCTGATCTTTGATTATTCTGGTTAGGGTTGCAACCTCTTTGTTCCGGATAAATTTCTTCTTTGGTATATCTTTGACTTTGCAAAATCCGGTTAAATTATTAATTACCTCCTTTGAGATGATGTAAGGTTTGTCCAAAGTTAAAACATAATCATGTAATCTTCTCAATATGAATGTCACAAATTTTGCATTCTCAAAGTACGGAAACTCATTCCAAATATCCAAATTTCCATGTTTAGCTTCGCTCAATTGCTTCAATTCATCAGGCAGTAACAAATTCCTCATAGACTTAATCTTTGCACTGTTATATTCATCTAGAGTGATCAACCCTTTGATTTGTTCCATTTTCCTTTTGTATTTAGGGTTTGCAACGACACACTAAATTGTATGAAAATTTTGAGACTAATTTGAAATACTTGATAGATTTCATGATTTGCCGATGAATCGATTTCACTGCTTCAAAATATGACCACCGGGTGCTCTCCTTATTTTCTTCTTCTTTGCAAAGTGACAAATGACAGTTTTGACTTGACTTATATAGCTCACACATGTGCAATAAATGTGTTTGACCTAAATTTCTGAAAACTCTGTTAGCGACAGAAAAATATTTTGCGGACCTATGAGTTGTCTGAATTCTTTTTGCTAAAGATGTCAAAACTCTTGTACACCATAAATACACTTCCTCGACTGTTCTCTATGTTTCGATACTATCCATAGATAGGGGAGGAAAGCTTTTCTTGAAAAACTCCCCCTAGGCCAGTGGCCTAAAATCAATTACCAGAAGCAGGTTCTGGCATGGAACCATTTCCAACATCAGAATCATTCTTCCTTATCTATGTCTTTTTCATCCGATCTCTGATTTCATCTGTAGTCACCTTTTCTTTCCCTTTATCATTTTTCTCTATATTTTTGCCTCTATATACCGGACCTCTTCTATCTGTATTTTTGTTTCTATAGAATCTTGCAATGTGACCATACTTATTGCAATTGTAGCACACAATTTTTTCTTGTCTATTCCACTGGTTTCTTCTTGATCTGCATTGATTAGCAACATGCCCAAATTTCCCACATGTATAGAATTCAACATTTCTTCTATCAATAGAGTAACTTGACATATTTCTGCATTCAATTGATTTATGACCAAACTGTTTGCAATTGAAACACTGACCAGAAAATGATGAAACTTTTGACTTCATATTACTTCTACACTGAGCAGCCATATGACCGAACTTATTACAAGCAAAACAATATCCATTAAACTTTTGCACATTAGGTTGTCTTACCGGATGTCTTTCATTTCTGTTTGATTTGGAACTTTCTCCCTTTTCATATCCAAGACCTCTCTTATCATTTCCACTCTTCTGTCCTTGAGTCGGCTCATCAAGATTTACTGAACTAATCTTAAACTTTTCTTTGTATTCATTTGCAATGACAAGATCATTCCTAAGAGTAGCAATCTACTTACCAAGTTCTTCTTCATTGTTTCGAGTTCTCTATTAGGTTGTTCAAGCGATGGCTCTACTCTAATATTTTTATAATGATAATATTATAAATATATTTATATTGAGAGGAACATTATTATAATAATAGTTTAATTTAAATTGAAGGATTAGTAATTTTGACATTAACAAATTATTACATTGACAATATGATATTTAGATGGATTGCATAATTAAATTATTATATTACTAATGATTTATTTGTGAATACGACATTAATAATAATGAATATTCAAGATAATAATATCTTTTATTTAAACTCTCTTATCACTAGGTAGTATATCAACATTAGTATACATAGAGGAATTGTCTAATTATTAATGAATATATTGTAAGGATAGAAGGTGATTAGACAATAATGATATTATTAACTTTTGGATAGGGTGCTAATCATAACCTTATTGGAAATATTTAATTAAGTAAAGAGGTGACAAGGTCATCAATAAAGAACATGATATTATTATTATTATTTGTATGGTACTTTATTAATGATATTATTTACAATTAAAGGTTAGTGTCATTAACTTGGTTAAATAGAAATAGTAAAGTTCCATTATACATGATCATTATTATCAATTCCACCATTATGTAATAATGGGGCTATGAGGTAATTAAGACTACATGATAGCTAAACAAATTTATTATCTTTAAGAACTATTATGGAATTATTAATAATAATATCATTAAAAAGGATGATAGTATCATTAGTATTTAATTTGTGATTAATTGCAAATAATGCTATTATATAATCGTTGGTAAAATAATCATGTTGTGTAATGGGAGATTGAATAAAAATGGTATTAACTGTGATGAATAAAAATAAAAGTTTTGCCAATATCTAGAGTCTTACATTAGTATGGGAGATAATATTATGGATGAATTAAACGAATGTTATCACATAAGGGAGATGAAAGGTTATTAATATTTATATTTGAAGGGATATGAACAATATAAAATATTTCAGAATAGTGGAAAATGTTGCTGACCAAATAATATATGATCCAATATTAAGCATGTCAATAATAACAAGCAATGATTTTTGAGTGAATGATAATGTTAGAAAACTATATTGAAGTATTCCTATTAGAGATCTTAAATCTTGGTTCACATAAATTTTAAAATAGCTATATTTGCATCAACAACTCTACAATTAAACTTAGACCCAGTCAAGATATTATGACACTAAGGAAATGTGAAGGTTAAATTAAAATAAATAAAAAATCCATTGGTGGTGGCATGATAAATAATACCATATCACCAAATCATTGGTAACCTGAATTAAAGTCTTCAATCTATAGGAACCGGTTATAAAAGTCAGTCAACATGACCTTATAGCTAATTGAACCTAGTGAAGTTCCCTATTCAATATAATATTGTCAAATAGTGTTAGGATTTATAAATTGCATTGCACGAAGGTGGATGGTTGTGTGTGAGATAGGTTGCAAACCTATGTTTAAAAAAGAAAATTGTTGGGTTTTCTTGATGAAAATTTCTTGGGCATGACATCACCTTTGTTAAAACTTGATGTTAAATTTGATTTGCAAACCTATAATGGAGAACTGGATGCAAAGAAACTTGACAATTGGATAAAACATGATGAAGTTTATTGCAGGGTACAAAAGTTCATTGATGATGCTTCAAAGATCCAATTAGCCACTCTTCACTTGGGAGGCACAACTCTAATTTGGTGGGAGAGAAAAACTCAAGAAGATCTCAGCCGATATGGTAAAATCATTTCTTCTTGGTTTGAGTTTACAAATGCACTTATGAAATAATTTTATCCATTAGGACACATGCAAAAAGTAGTAATGAATTGGCAATCATTAAGGCAAGATAAAGGACAAAGTGTACAAGAATATACACTTGAATTTAGGAAAAGAGCTTTAATTTTGGGCATTCCATTATACACGCAAGAAAATTTGTTGAAGTATATAGGTGGATTACATGAAAAATTGAGGCATACAATACTTATGTTCAATCCAACTAACCTTGCCGAAGTTAGTGTGCAAGCCATTCATCCTGAAGCAAGCATGAAGAGTAGCCATGATAGTTTCTTAATAGAATCCGGTAAGCATAAAGAAAACAAGAAAGGGAAGAAGGAAATGAAGTGGAAAAATTCTATGAAGAAAGAGAAGGAAAAGCCTCATTGTTCACATTGCAAAAAGAAAGGGCACGAAGATGAAAAATGTTGGAAATTGCATCTTGATCAAAAACCAAAATGGTTCAAGGATCGAAACGGTAACCAAAAGATCGCAGCTATCGTGCAAGATCTCAGATCAAATTCCGATGATGAAACCAAGATAATAGTTATGGGTATATGTGAACGATGATTTGCACCAAGCTAAACAAAGATAACACAAACAAGGTTAGTCATTCAAATTAGCACAAACATCATTCCCTATGAGATTCTTGATCAAACAAAGATGAAAATATGAGACAAAAACATAAAATAAAGACAATAAAAGCATGTTAACACACAAAATAGATCAAACCTCCATCCCATAGGAGGATTGGTGCTCCTCTGATGTGGAAATAAGCCCTTTACCAATCCATTTGATAAGCTTGATGATTGAAGATGATTCCAAATGTGAGATTGACTCCAAATGGTGAAACTATGCTCAAAAAGAGATGAAAATGATGAAGTGCTATGCATAAAAATGGCTATAGTGATCATGCTTGAAGTTGTGGATCCATATTATGAAAATGATGCATCTATTTATAGAAGCCAAGGGTTGAAGGATGAGAGGATTTGATGAATCTAGGATAAATTGAGAGCCAATGAGAATGTGACACTTGTCAACATTCCATTGGATGAGGGTGGAGCACATTTTGGGAAATGTGTGAGTGGAGGATGATGCAAGACAAGTAAATATTGATGGTTGAGAATTTGAAAATGGTGTAAGAGGAATTGAATGAGATTTGAGAGGATGTAAGAAGATTTGAAAGGTTGTAAGAGAATTTATTACAAATGTAAGAGGTTGTGATAGATTTTTGAAAACCTTTGGAGGGAAATTGAATGAGAGGTTGTTGAGGAGAATATTCCTTGGAATATGCCTTGGTGAGGGAAAATAGAGGAATTAAATAATTAATTGAAATTATTTTCATGTGCAACATGATTAGTTGACCATGGTGGATTTAACTCTTGAAGAGTTAAAAGATGGAGGATTTGATTAATGATGATTACAAGGTGATTTGGGATTAATTAATTTGGAATTAACTAATTGGAAGAGGTTAGGGGATTTGTGATATTTGATTTAATTAATTTTAATCAAATAAGAAAACTTTAGGGGAATTTAATTAAATGATTTGATTTAATTAAATATGATGAAAATTAGTTAGAAGAAAGGTGAATTAATCAATAATTTTAATTATTTGATTAATAACTGAATTTTTTTGATTTAAATTAAATAATGTTGATTATTCAATTAATTGATCATTTTGAGATGATTTTAGAAGAAATGATGTTAGTTGGTTAGAATCAGATATCTAGTATCAATCAAGACATTTTTGGTGTCTATAGTATAAAAGGTATCGTTCCTATTGCTAGTACTAGTTCCCATGCTTCTTATGTAAAGAATAATGAGATCCCCGTTGAAAGTAAAAGGAATGAATTATTTCATATAAGGACTATTGTAAAATAGAGTAAAATTGATACACTCATAGATAGTGGATCACAAGTAAACTTAATCTATGAACAAGTTGTTAAGCAATAGGGATTAAAAACAATACCTCATCCTAAACCATATCCATTGGGTTGGGTGGATGATAATGCTCGGTTACATATGTCAAGGAAATGTAAACCTTG
Organism: Sequoiadendron giganteum; assembly: GCA_007115665.2. Lineage (NCBI taxonomy): Eukaryota > Viridiplantae > Streptophyta > Pinopsida > Cupressales > Cupressaceae > Sequoiadendron > Sequoiadendron giganteum. Next base: position 392,872,538 of record CM021105.1, read on the forward strand.
ATTTTCAATCACATCCAAATTTGTAGATGAGGTAGAGTTAGATGTAATTCTGCTTGACATCTATGGGATGGTTTTGGGAAGTCCTTACTTGTATGACATAAAAGTCATTTTCTACATGGAACATAACAGGTATCATTTCTTTAAAGATGGAATTGAATTCACAGTGAAATTTCATCGCATGAAGAATGATAGATTTGTTGTAAATATAGGGCATTTGAAGATGATTGTAAATGCAAGCAATACATTAACCCTTATATCTTTAAAAACTAGTGATACTAAGCATGATGATTCTAATCATGATAAGGTGTCACAAACAACACAGTGTGAGGATCAGTTGCAAGCACATTTAAGCCTTCAGCCTAAGGTGGTAAAAGTGGGTTTGAATTACTCATTTTCTAGTGATGTTCCTATTCAGGAGATTCAAAAAGTTGATAATTTTTCCTTCACATTAGTATATTTAGTATTGTTGCTTTCCATTCTACTAGTTAGTTCTATGTGGATAGTGGATACAACAATGAGTATTGATGGGTATTTAGTTGATTGTATTAGCTATGCTATCTCATTCTTCATCTTGTTTATGATGAGTCAGATGATCAAAATTCTAGTAGGGTGGATAGATGATACTAGGCAAGTGAGGCAACAATGCCCTCACTTAATCTCTATGTAAAAATAGAATGTTAGTGGTCCAAAAGCTTCTCAATTGGGAGGAATGATCTAGGAGGATCTAGAAAACCTAAAAAATTCACAATCTCAAAATCTGACAGAACCATCACTATGTCGAAATTCTCAGAAAACTAGACCCAACACAACTTGAATGGGTGAAAAAGGAGCTCGTACACCAAAGTTATGGTCAGTCAAAGTTGGGGTCAAACCGGGTATAGAGGCCAATTAGAAAGGCAAAAAATTTGATCTTTCTAAAAATGGTCAAAGATGGCATCACGTCAAAGATCTCATCACCATGATTCCAACTTTGCTCATTTCATCGAAAACAAAGCTCGTACGACGAAGATATGGCCAGTCAAAGTTGAAGGTTGACTGGATGCTAATATGGCAAGTGTAGGTGATGTGGAAAAAATGTGGATCCCCCTCACTAAATTCATGTAACACCACTATACCATGCTTTATTTTTGAGAAATAAAGTGGTGGAGGTTTATTTTATTTCACAAAATCCATTTTATGGGATTCCAAGCAAATTTTGTGAGATTTAAAGAAAACTGATTAAAACCAAATCTCCTAAAAATTAAAAAATTAAACCCTTTAAAACAATAATGAATAAGCTCAAATGTCCTAAGTTTAAAGAATTTAACCCCAAAATAAAAGTAGAAAATACAAAATTAAAATACTAACCCCTATAAATAAGGGTCTAATCCTTGTGCTCCTCTAGTGGTATTTCCTCCATCTCCTTTTTTTAATTTTTCCTTTTTCATGGGAGAATCCATCTGAAACTACCATCAATGCCACAACAAATTCACTAAATATATGAGATTTTTCCTTGTGGGTGTGGGATTTTTCTTGTAAAGGGTGTCTTCTCCTTCTCTTCTTCCTCACATACCAATTTGGGGTCCTACACATTTGTATTTTTTACTAGAACTTTGTATTTAGTTTACTACAAACAAATACATGGTATTCAATTATTTTATGTTTTTTGGAATATAAAATTTTAAAAATAAAATTATAGGTGTTGATATTAATTTATATAAAATTATTTTTATATAATATTAATTTTTATGTTTATTGTTTATTTATACTATAAGTTAATAAGATTATTTTCATACAATATTATTTTTATGAATTTTTATTCAATTGCATTATGTAAGAAGATAAAAAATTAAAATTATATGAATTCACATAATTAATGATAAAGAATAATATATTATAATTTTAAATTTTGATATAATAATGTAAGTGAAAATCAATATTATATCTATAAAAAATAAATTAAAAAAATATATATATTATATAATAAAAATTAAACAATCAAAATCACTACTAAATTAGTTTTGAAAGTAAATAATATAAATACTTCTATTTAAATAGTTATTATTGCCTAAAGTCCTTTTTCACTAACTAGATAAAGAAATAAAAATGAGGTTGCTAGCATTTTTAATCCTTCTAGTACCATGGGAAATGTCATATCTCAATTACTTTTTCATTTGAAAACTATGCTAAATATTTTTAATATTAAACATTTTTTAATTTTTCTGAAGTAGTCAAATTTTCACTCATTACTCTCCATAGTAATAGTGAAAGGAATAAACTTTTTTTATTGAAAAAATGCATATATTAATAATAAAAAAGAACATACAACATAAAAGAAAGCCTGAAGGATACACTTCCAAGACTAGTAGCTTGAAAGAAGCAACTCAGGTATGAATACAACTACAAGAAAGAATTACATAGAGGAAAAAATCCACATAAGACAATTGAAAGAAATGGTACAAGTGTAAATTACAAATTATAATAAGATAAATATCACTTTTCTCCAAGAGTATATAACACATGCTCCTCCGTAATGATATTCATAGTTGGAAATAGATATCCATTGTGGTCATTAGAAATAGCTAATAGTTGAGACTTCACTTTAGATATAAGTGTCTTGAGCTTTGATTTGTTGTTGAGTTCCTCTTTCAATGATTTAGCAAGAGTTGACTACTACAAAATAATATTAGAGAATAAACCATGCATAATCGGTTTTGTAGATGAAAAGGGATTAGAAAAAATAAAGCATCCATATATATAATAGGTTAAATTGACAAAAAGATTTTGAAACCATATTTTGTGACCAATGTAACCCCAAAAGAGTTCATTTCCATCTTAATTTTCTATTGAATATAGCAAGAATAAAGTTCATAATTTTTTCTATATTTTTTGAGTATGATTGCATGTCTTGAAAGAATTTTTAATGGTTTCTAACTTGTGATAGAAAGTAAATTTGGTGGAGTGAGTCAAAAGAAAGGTGAGGCATTCTCCCACAATTTTTTTATAGTGGATAATCTTCCATGCTAAAAGTTGAGCTTTAAGTTTAGCTTTGGATGTTTGAAAAGCAAGGCTAAGTTGAACCACTTCAAATCAAACCAATTCACTCTCCATTTCAAATTTAATCTTGGTTGTATTTGAATTAGAGGGAGAAGTTTATGTCAAACTATCTTGAAAGGGAAATTTTTTATATTACAGTTCAAAAACCACCTCCAATACTTTAAAAAAATTCATGAAATGGGAGTATAAAGTTTTAATTGGAGAGATAGAGGAAGAACATATTACACCTTATGAATGTCATTGATAAGAGAACTGGATAATTTGAAGTCATGTTTGAGTTGCATGTCACTTTTCCAAGTTAATGATGAGAACACCCAAATATCCCTAAATTCTATGATGCCTTTCTTGAATAAGATCTTTTTGTGCAATTGAGTATTAATATCAAGAGGCTTCTCATGTAAGCATATAAATATATTCTACCAAGTAGATAAAGCAAGAAATCTCATTCCATGGCTAAGATATTTACATACTTTCCATTCAAGAAGAGGAGACACATTTTGATAGGCTTTCCATATGAAAAATTGTTTGGAAGCTTGAGGTTTAAAGCATTTTTCCATAAGGATTCTATCTTTCTACCCAACCTCTTTCCAAGCATTATTAGCTTTAGTGGTAGCAATTGTGTGCCTAATAAGATATTTTCATGGTGTTGTTGCATGAAGAGTTTTAGTAATATATTTGGTTATGAGGTAGATCCCTTTTGTGAGGGGATCAATCACTCGTAAACCCCCCTTTTTGGTTGAATACAATACAACCATGAAGCAACTGGGTGACCTTTTTTGTTATTCTATTTTCCCCACCCTCTAGTTATTTGAGTTAGTTGATTATAACTACTTTTTAAAGGATCCAACATGATGAAATATAAATGTGACTAGCTATGAGGATTTTTTTAGCAATTTGAATGTGTCCAACCATAAAAATAAATTTGTTTGATCAAAGTTCAAGCTTCTTTTTAGTTTTCCGATAAACCATTTCCACATTTTAGACAATGAAACTCCTATCCCATTGAGGGGATGTCAATGTATCTTGAAATTACACCAAGATTGTTGAATTTTCATTGTGGGGGTATCCAATAAGGTGGTTGATTAGTTATTCATCCAAGATTTTATTTTATTAAGATAAAGTTAAGAGCTAGTACCTAAACAAAATAGATTTCCAAGACTTCAAGGGTGTTGTTGAGTTTTTCTTGGGAATATAAAACTATCATTAAAAAATGATAATTAAGAGCTACTTAATCACTAGGTAGAGAAATACCATGAATGAGATTATATTTTTATCATGGTTTAAAATGTATCCAAGAACATCAACTGTGAGAACATAAAGGAATGGGGCTAAGTGACAACCTTGCCTTATCAAACATTGAAGAGGAAAGGCTTGAGTTATTGAACCATTGATTTTTAGGAAAGCATTTACATTAGCAAAGAGGATTTTAATGTGGGAAATGTGATTGGGGTCACATCCTAATCATTGAAGCATTTTTAATATGAATTTCCACCTGAGCCTATAATAGGCTTTGTCGAAATCAAATTTGATGAGGAGGAAATTTTTTCCTATTTGTTGTGTCTATTCTACTATTTCCCAAGCTAGCACCATGTTGTTTAGTATAAATATCCTCTTATAAATCCATTTTTCTTTGGCCTTACAATTTCTTACATCATTTTTTAAAGTCTTTTAGCTATATCTTTGGCTATAATCTTATAAGAGGTATTAAAAGGAGAGTAATCAGTTTCCACTCTAAGATGTTCTCATTTTTTCCTTTAGGAATTAATTTTATCAACCTGTGATTAATAGAGAGACCTAGGGATTCATGTTATAAGGCTTCTTTATATACCTCATAGAATTCCTTAATGAATGACCACATTCTTTTAAAAAATTCTCCAAGTAGACCATCAATTCTAAGACTTTTTGAGTTATACACATCCTTCAAGGAAGCATCAAACTCTTCAACAATGAGCAAGTGGTCTAAGTAAGTTTTTTTTTCAAGATCAATATTATTAGGAATGTAATGTCCAACCATATCATCAGTAATATCTTGAATTTGATCACCTTCCATTAGATCAATAAATATTTATTGATAGTGTTGAAAGAAGATAGATTGATAACATCGAGATTGTCATGTTTGTGCCCCTCTGATGCAGACCCAGGAGGCTCAATTATGATGATTAGGCCTATTTTTCAAAGCAACATGGCTTTAAACCTATCATAGGACCATGAAACCTTGGTGCAGCAATTCATATGCCTTCAAACCTCCAAAATCACAAAAATATTCCATTGGTACGGACAAATACATGCCAAACTTGAAAAACCTTGTTTTAGGCACAATTCATGAGGGTTTATTGAAAATATGGGTTCCAAGACATATCATAACATTCCAATACATTAGACCTTCATAAAATGACCTGCAAAAACTCAAAACACTATCACATATAGAGTTCCAATCATATTTTTCCAAAACCTTACTTTAGTTCCTCAATTTCACTTGGAAAACTCATGAAAACACCCTAAGGCATCCCCCTAAAACCATACAACTTGTATTTTATGCCTCCCAAACCATTGGTACATCTAAAATTCCATGAAATAAGTCATTCCACCGAGTTACAGGGCTGGACAGCAAGTGGAATGACTAGAACATCATTTTTTACACCAATCAAACCCTCAAATTAGTTAGAAACAGGCAGTCCCAGAAAAATGAAGAGATCTCTCTCAAAAATCAATATTAGAACCTCTAATTGGATTCAGATGAAAGCTATTTCATTCCCCTACAAGATGATATAATTCTCAGATCATATGGTGATGGTACAGATCCGTACAATGCTTGCAAAGTTCAGGAAAACAGGAAAAACATGAGATTTGAGACCACCCGGTAGTAAAACGGGGATATCTCACTCAATTCTCAATGAAATCACACCATTCCAACGCCAAAAGAAAGGTTATTTAATTATCTATCCAACCATAATAGGCTTGTAGTGTAAAACAATATGTACAGGTCGTACAATGCACGGGATCAGCAATTTCTTAATGGAAAACACAAAAAAACAGCAAACTTCTTATTAGAAACTCATTCCAAACTTCTCCAACAGCCTCAATTCGAGATCTTACAAAAATATATCATGTAATAACATCCAAACCACCCCTTGAACCGACCAACTACCATAACCACCTTTTGTTAGAGTCTAAGATGACAATTTTTGCCAATTTTGCTCTTAATCACTACCCCATTACAACTTGATCAACTTGATTTTGCAAATACCACCTAACTGACCTATTAAGCCCTCCAATACATTTAAAATGCTCATTGAGACCTTATTTAACATGGAATAAGACCCTACTCCCCATATCCCTTAAAACTCATGATTTCACATGGCCTTGGCATTATGAATCAAACTGACAAATTCAACTAAATGATTCAAAACCTTTTCAAATTACATTATGACTGGTCCTTTAGACCTTATTAAGCATAAATGAACACAAGACACACCTAGCTATCAACTTAGACTTCACAAGGTGTAGGTGCTCTTGCACCATACACCCCCCCATAAAAAAGACTCTTGCCCCAAGAGTGGAAACTTGTTCTTGGCCTTCTCATTGCTGCTTCAAGCATCTTCAGACCTGGTACTGATCTCTTTAGTCCTGGATCAAAATTTGGTGTTGTTCTATGCCTTAGACCTGCAGATAAACAAACATTAGAATCATATAAACTTGCTCTCTTCCTTGCTCCACCCATACATGGATAGCTCCTCACCATTCCTTGCACATTCTGCCTTACTGGCTCTGTGATCAGACCTGCATGCCTCTGCTTAATTTGTTCCTTTTGTAATGCCCCTAGACCTGCCATGTCACCATCCTCTTGTGCCCCTGCACTAACAACTCTATCCTCTTTTGCATTACCAAATTTCACTTGGCTTGCAGCAACCTTCATAGTAATGGGACACACCATAGTCCCAACAACAATTTCACCCTGTCCTTCATACTCCTTTGCACACTTATCACTTACCTTGATCAAATCAGACTTAGGCTTGAGTTCTCTCGTTGCCCCTTGCAAAAACAAACTCCATACTGTCTTAACATCATTTGTGGGTGCCTTCCTTGCTGTCACAACACCACTAATCTGTTCTAAACCTGCAACCATATCAGACTTACTGTCCTCAGGCCTTAAAGGCTCCTTCTTGCCAAACAACACTACCTTAGACTTACCCTTATCCCTTACACTTGTTTTCAAGGGAAGCAACTTAAAAGTTTTGTCCTCCTTCTTGATGGTGTATGTGTTCTCCCAGCCATCATATATAGACCTCCTATCAAATTGCCAAGGCCTCCCTAAGAGCACATGACAACAATCCATTGGCAAAATATCACATAGAACCCTATCCTTATACTCTCCAATCTGAAAATCAACATATGCTTGCTCTTTTACCACCAAAGTTTGATTATCATTGACCCAAGAAACTCTATAAGGTGATTCATGAGGTAACTTTTCCAAACTCAACTTATCCACCATCTCCCTAGACATTAGATTATCTTGAGAACCAGAATCAATGACAACTTGACACACTTTACCTTTGCTTTTGCATGTAAAGGATGGTGAGAAAGAAAAGGTAGAGAGTGAAGAGGCCTTGAGGATGCAAGGTAAGCTTGAGAGTTTTGTGGAAGGCAAGGAGCAGGTGAAAGTTTGTTCATTAAAAACTAAAAATGATACAAGGCAGACCCCCTTCAAAGATATAGGGATAGGTGAGCTTGAGACTAAGTTTTGTGATAAGAAAGTCATTGGGATAGAGAGCTTAGAGAGGGAAAAAGATGTGAGTGCAAGTGATTTGCAGGGATGGCAAAGCAAGGGCATTGAGGAAAGGATATGTGGTCCATTGAGTGGACTAGAGCACAAGGTGCAGCAGGTGTTTGAGGGTAAGGATGGCAGACCTAATGGTAAAAAGGTCTTCAAGACTGAGGTTCAAGTGAATGATAAGAGAACAAAGGATAACACTGAAGAGAAGGATGATAAGAGGCTTGAAGATCATGTGGAGATTGTGATAGGGACAGTTTGGTGTCCTATGAAGTTGATTGAAGACAAAAACCAATCTAATACTGGAAATACAGTGAGTATGGATGTTGGGAATACAGTGGTAAAGGTGGACAATGAGGTGAAGATAATTGAGAAAGAATCCCAAGGGATGTGGCAAGTGGAGGAGAGTGGATTGGTTGAGGTAAACCAATATGAAAGCATGATGATAGGAGGAGATGAAGAACAATTAGGTTGTGTTTCTGAGGTTGGCAAGACAGGGGTCCTTGAAGAAGAACATAAGAGGCAAGGTGTGGACAGTCAAAAGGATGGGTTGCATAGGCCAGTGATGGGGCAGGAAGGTAATGAATTAGAAAATATGGTGCAGGTTAAGAACACAGTGGTGAAGGGAGGTAAAGGTCTGATACAAGGCCTTACCATGGGTGAGAAATTTATGACAGTCAAAGGTATGACAGTCAGCCATCTAGAGTGGCAAGGAACAATGCAGGGAGATATGAAAAGGTTTGTGACAGTTATGGAAAAAGCAGCGAGCCAAGAAGAATGGCATGGGATAGTACAAGAGGTTGTGGGGTTTGAGCAAAAGAAAGTGCAGGTTGTAGTCACCATGAAGGGTGAAAAAGAGGAGAATATGAGAAAAGAGACTAAGTATGAGCATGTGCAGGGCCAGAGGATGGCTAGACGTAAAGAATATGTGTGGTTCCCTAAGGAGATAGAGTGGAGAGTCAAGTCTGAGATTGGGACAAGGGTTCCAGGTATAGTGAACCTGAGAATGGAAGTGAAGAGGAAGGTTAAGAGACAGAGTATGAAGGAAGTCATTTGTTGCTTCCTAATCTTGTTGATTCTATTGATGGAAGCTAAGCCAAGGGTGAAGATAAAAGAGGACAGTCTAGGTGTGAGTTGTTTTGCATTGGAAGAGCAGAGTAAGAGCATATGGATGGAGACCAATCAGATCATACTGGTGCAGGTCCAAATTAGAAGAGCAAGCATACTGATTGGAAAGATGGACAAGTACAAGCCCAAGGTCAAGATGAAGCAGTTGCATGGACAAAGGAGAGTTTTTCACCGTATTTGTTTTGCAGGTTCAAAGGTTCCAAGGGACTAGGAACATTTTCAAGTTGGGGTGTATGGTGCAGGAGCACCAACACCTTGCGATAAAATCAATTTAGTTTGAAGGTCTTGTGATTGTCAAGCAACGAGGAAGTTGCAAAATATGTTGAAATTTGAAGAATTGTAAATCAAATGTCATAATGATAGGAGAGGTCTAGGTGGGTGTCATGTTGTAATGTCATGGTGTCAATAAGCCTAGGTGGTAGAATAGCTTGAGGTTTGATTTTTTATTTGAGAATAAGGTCTCCATTACCATTTTAAATGTATTAGAAAGATTTAATAGATCAGTTAGGATGAGTTTATAAAGACAAGTTGCCATAGGATAGTGATTAAAGGGCAAATTGGCAAAATTGTCATCTTAGAACCTAATTAATGGGTGGTTATGGTAGTTGAACGCCCCAAGAGGTAGTTTGAAGGTGGTAACATGATATATTATTGTAATATCTCGAAGGAGAGGTTGTTGAACAAGTTTGGGAAGGGGTTTCAAAGAAGAAGTTGCTGTTTTTTCGAGTTTTTCATATAGAAATTGCTGATCCCGTACATTGTACGGCCTGTACATGTTTTTCCACACTCCAAGCCTATAATGGTTGGATAGATAATTGAATAACCTTTCTTTTGGCGTTTGAATGGTGTTATTTCGTTAAGAATTGAGTGAGATATCCCCATTTTACTATCGGGTGGTCTCAAACACTATGTTTTTCCTGTTTTCCTGAACTTTGCAGGATTGGTACGGATCCGTACGGTATATTTTGGCTCTAAAATCATTGTGAAAGTGTAGATATATGAGTTAACTTTCAAATGCATTTGATTTGAGGGTTTGAACGTTCATATTGAGGGAGCAATCATTGTTTTTCTGAAACTGCTCTATTTTGGTGCAAATTGGTGGTTTGAGAGTATTAAAATGAGTTTTTAGGGCATTCCACCTACTGTAGCCATTGTGACTCGGTGGAATGACCCAATTTGATGTATTATAGGCTTTAAAATTCTATGGAGGACTGAAGGAGTGTGTATGTGGGTTTGGGTGTTGCCCTAGGTTGAGTTTGAGTGATTTTCCTTATGAAAGTGAGTAACTAAAGGGTGGTTTATGAGTTTTGTGGAGAGAATGAACTATGTAATGAGTTTTTAAGCTTGTGTAGGTGAAATTAAGAGTTTCTGAGTTTGTGGAAAGGATTGAGAGGTCTGGCAAACAAGACTTTGAATAAACCCTACTCTTTAGGCTTGTGGAATAAGGGTTTTGTAGAGCAGCAAATGAATGAAGGGATATGCTTTTGAAAGTTGGTGAAATAGGCTATTGGATACCTATCTTTGAGGTTTGAACAGTCATCCTTGTCTAGTTGTAAGATTGAGGGATACTTACTTTGAGAAAGTGACCTATTTAGGCCTAGTGGGACTTGATGGGGGCTTGTGGTTGTTTTGGGAAAATTAAGGTGAAACCCTCTTGAGGGTGAGTTGATGCCCATGAGATTGGAGTGGGGTTCTTGGTTGAGATTTGAAGTCTCTATTTTGTGAGTGATCTCCACCTAGCCTCTGCATCACCCTCTTGATCATATATAGACATTATTATTTCTTGAGATTTTTTTGTTTGAGAAAACTAAAAGATAACTTTGTTCCTTTGTCTCCTCCTTCTATACAATGAAGCTTAACCCTTAATTGAGCTCCTTAACCTCTATAAAATGAAAATCATCTAATTTTTGTTTTAACAAAAAAATAACATGTTGAAGAGAGATGTTAGTTGGTGTTGAATTTAAAAGAACTCTATATTTTCTAGTTCATATCTTAATGTTTTTCCATTCTATATCTCTTTCTAGTCATTCTTTTTCTATATTATCTTAGGAAAGAAGTGCAATGGATGTAGCATAATTCTACCATTGTAATCAACTATCATTTTGGTGAGTTATAGGGGCATCGTTTCAAATGTAGATATGATAAGCAAGTGAGTCAATTTGGTGAGAAGTGTTGAGATTGGATGGCACATTATTGAGGTGGGAAGGGCAAGAAGAAAGTTGACAAGACAAAAAAATTGGGAGGTGATATGAAAGAGAGGTAGCAACATAAAATTTAACAAGGGTGTTATGCGAAGAGAGGATAATGGAAAGAGAATCAACTAGGTAAAATATATCAAGAAAACTATGTTTCCTTAAATCACTATCTCTTGAGTTAGACCAATTAAAAAAATGATGAAAATGATAATCTCTTTTATTGGAAATGAGGTCAGAAACTCCCATAGTATTCCTTATATTAAGATCCAAAAATCAAAATATTTTTGGGAGATTTTATGAGGGTTTAACTAGCTTCCATCATAGTGATTTTCCACCACGTTGAAATCACCTCCCCATAACTATTTAGTCATTTGGAGGTTATTGACCATCCATTCCCTAATTTGATTTGAGATGAGGAATCACTGGGAGCATAGATGGAGTAGAGACCAATAGATATTCCTTGGAACAACGGTAAGCACCACACATAACTATTATTGGGAATTTGGGACCTACTCTTGAAGAAATAATTAAATTAGCTAACAAAGGTGAAATTCCTAACACTACACCCCCACTTACCTCACTATAAAGAGTGGTTTTAAAGAAACCATCCTTCCATAAGTATTGAAGGGAAATTTGCAGGCATTTTTTTCCAATTTTGACTTCTTGTAGAAAAATTACATATAGCTTGTGGTTTTGAAAAAAATTCTTAACATGAAATTTTCTTGACGGGAAAGGTAAATCCCTAACATTCCATGGCATGACATAAAACTTCATTGATTTTTGGGTAGGAAATCCATATACTTTAAGTCTATAATTTTGAATTGATTATCCCATAAGGAGTCTTATTACTGAAGTGGAATTATTTCCCTAGAGAGTACTCAACAAGGGATCTAGACCTTTGTATTAGAGGGTTTGGATAAAGACATCTAGCTCTAGGAGCAGTAAGTTGGTTCCCATAGATTTGGTAGTTCAACTACAAATTTGATATTTCATTTCTTTTCTTAATCATCTTCTATCCTTCCTCAAGGATGTCTTCCTTGTAAGATGTAGGTTTATCTAAAAGAGAACTTGGATTTAGGGAATGAGGAGGGTTATGCAGAGGATTTTCCATAGTAGAGGAATGAAAAGTAGGAGCATTATTGGAGGGCCTTGATTGAGGAGGGTAAGGGTTTGGTGATGGTTGAATGGAGGAATGATAAGGGGGAAAACTACCTTGTGGGAGTCATCAGAAAGTGATAAATATAATCGATGAAAGGGGTAGAAAGTGTTGAAGGGGTGGAATTGGCTTTGGGTTTATGGATAGGGAAATCTCTAATTAGATGTCCTTTGTAGTAGAAAAAAAAAGAATTAGGTTTTTTAAGGTAATAAATTATGTTTATGGGTTGAGAAAAGAAAAATTTTGGACTAATAAGTTGAAGGGTATTAGGTTGTGTTTGGTTCAGGCCAACTTCAATACAAGCCCTAGGGTGAACACAAACACTTGAGTATTTATTTGTATTATTTTTGCACCATAAAAAATTGTCTAATTGTGTTTCTATTCTTTTAAGAAACAAATGGAAATCTAAATTCAAAAAGGAGAATTCTACCCACATTGGGTAACAAGAATTAAAAGCTCTCTCAAGGCGACATCAAAATCTCATGCCCATAGATAATAAAATTGGCCACATAATATCCAAGAACCATAATGTAGGGTTTCTTGTGCATGTTTAGTTGAACAAAATGTGTATGAAATGTAACACTTGCCAAGCCTTATAATATATTATATCATCCAACCCCTATCTCTCTCTCCCCCCTCTCTCTCTCCCCCTCTCTCTCCCTCCCTCCCTCCCTCACCCTACCTACCTCCCTCCCTCTCCCTCGCCCTCTCTCTCTCTCTTTCTCTCTCTCTTCTCTCTTCTCTCTCTCTCTTCTCTCTCTCTCTCTTCTTTTTTTCCTCCTAATTCTCCCCACTTCCTCCTAATCACTTCCTACTGCCTCCATCTCTCCTCCATCTCTCCTCTCTCTCTTCTCCCCTCTCTCTCTTCTCCTAATTCACTCTCTCTCCACCACTCTCCTCTCTCTCCTCCCTCTCCTCTTCCCTCCCCCTCTCCTCTTCCTCCTCCTTTTATCTCCCTCTTTCATCTCTAACTTTCCATTCCTCCCTCCCCAACCTCCATGGGAGGCCTCCTCCTCCCTCCCTCCCCTCTCCCTCCCTACCTCACCCTCCCTCTCTATCTCAAGGTGGAAGTCAAAATATCATGCCCATAGATAATAAAATGGCCACATATTATCCATGAACCATAATGTAGGGTTTCTTTTGAATGTTTAGTTGAACAAAATGTGCATGAAATTTAACCCTTTCCAAGCCTTATAATAGATTATATCATCCAACACCAATCTTTATCTCTCTCCCCCTCTCTATCTCTATCTCCCCCTCTCCCCTCTCCCTTACCTCCCTCTCTCCTCCCTCTCCATATTCCTCCCTACCTCATTCCATCCCTCACTCTCTATCATCAACACAACCACCCCAATCTATATTTATATAACTTGTAAGATTGAAATCATTACCTTTAGGATACCATAACCAATAATCTATAATACCCTTAAGATACTTGAAGATCCTTTCAACTCTCTCTCTACCTCTCCATACCCCTTCTCCCTTTCTCTCTCCCTCCCTCCCTCCCCCCTCTCTACCTACCATCACTCTCTAGATCTCTCCCATCTTTCTTTCTCTCCTCACCCTCTCTCTACCTACCTTTATCTCTCTAATTATATCTATCTTTTATCTCCTCTCTCTCTCTCTCTCTCTCTCTCTCTCTCTCTCTCTCTCTCTCCCTAGTTCTCCCTTTCCTTACCTCTCTCTCCCCTCCCAACCTCCCTCGCTCTCGCTCTCTCTATCCCTCCCCCTCCCTCTCTCCCCTTTCCCTCTTGCTCTCCCCCACCTTCTCTCTCCCTCTCTCTATCATTCTCCCCCCTCTCACTCTCCTTCTCCCCCCTTCCACCCTCTCTCTCACCTTCCCTCCCCCTCTCTCTATATCCCTCCCTTCTCCCCCCTCTCTATTCCCCCCCCCTCTCAATCTCCCTCCCTCTCTCCCATCCCTCTCTCCATTCATCCCTTCCCCCCATCTCTATCCCCCTCCCCCTCCCTCCTCCCTCCCTCCTCTCACTCTCCCCCTCCCCCTCCCTCTTTCTTTCCCCCCTTCACCTCTCTCTCTCTCTCCCTTCCCACCTTTCTCTCTTCCCCTCCCTGCTATCTCGCTTCCAAAACTATAATGGTTCACTTCCAATGATTTTGCTTTGCACCCTCATGCATACCAAATAGGACTATATCTACTACTCAAAATATTGATGAGGCTACTTCGACATTTGTGAAAATTATACTTGATTTCCTAGTGGTTGTTGATGAAAATTCATTTCCTTGTGATCATGTATTAATTTGTTGCTTTGTTGGAAACAACCTATCAAGCCAAACAACTCTAGATTGGGTAGTTGATAAATGGTATATCTTGCCAATGATTCATTTTATCCCAAAATATTTTCTCATTGCAACCGTTGAAGATAAAGACATGAGAGATCATATATTAAACACAAATAGATGGATGCTTGGCAAGACAAATTTATTTTTTCAAAATTAATCTCTAAATTTTAATCCACTAAAATGTAACCTAGAAAATTATCTCATTTTGATTGGTTTCTATAACCTTTCTGTGGAGCTTTGGTTGATGGATGTACTTTACATTATTGGTAATAACTTGGGGAAATTGTGGTAATTGATGAAGAATAATTGGCGGAGAATTTGAGATTGTATTCTTGATTATGTATGGTCACAATACACAAACTTCTGAAGACATTAACCTCATGTGTGTTTAATGGAGAATAGTGATTAATCGACGTTGAAGAGGAAAAATTATTTTTGTCTAAAATGTGGTAACAACTCATATTTCACAAAAGATTTCCTCAAGGATCAACCCAAAATAAATAAATAAATATGGGTTTAAAAGACCGACTTGGTTCTTGACCTAGTCTAATTACCCACTATGGTTGAATTAGACACTACAAAAGATGGGAAGGTATGTAATTTGTTTCATTTTTTCCTTTTAATGAGACACTTTTTGGTGTAGATCCTTTGGAGGAAG
>CM021105.1:392887882-393055838 GCA_007115665.2 Sequoiadendron giganteum
TTTCTTTCCCTTTATCATTTTTCTCTATATTTTTGCCTCTATATACCGGACCTCTTCTATCTGTATTTTTGTTTCTATAGAATCTTGCAATGTGACCATACTTATTGCAATTGTAGCACACAATTTTTTCTTGTCTATTCCACTGGTTTCTTCTTGATCTGCATTGATTAGCAACATGCCCAAATTTCCCACATGTATAGAATTCAACATTTCTTCTATCAATAGAGTAACTTGACATATTTCTGCATTCAATTGATTTATGACCAAACTGTTTGCAATTGAAACACTGACCAGAAAATGATGAAACTTTTGACTTCATATTACTTCTACACTGAGCAGCCATATGACCGAACTTATTACAAGCAAAACAATATCCATTAAACTTTTGCACATTAGGTTGTCTTACCGGATGTCTTTCATTTCTGTTTGATTTGGAACTTTCTCCCTTTTCATATCCAAGACCTCTCTTATCATTTCCACTCTTCTGTCCTTGAGTCGGCTCATCAAGATTTACTGAACTAATCTTAAACTTTTCTTTGTATTCATTTGCAATGACAAGATCATTCCTAAGAGTAGCAATCTACTTACCAAGTTCTTCTTCATTGTTTCGAGTTCTCTATTAGGTTGTTCAAGCGATGGCTCTACTCTAATATTTTTATAATGATAATATTATAAATATATTTATATTGAGAGGAACATTATTATAATAATAGTTTAATTTAAATTGAAGGATTAGTAATTTTGACATTAACAAATTATTACATTGACAATATGATATTTAGATGGATTGCATAATTAAATTATTATATTACTAATGATTTATTTGTGAATACGACATTAATAATAATGAATATTCAAGATAATAATATCTTTTATTTAAACTCTCTTATCACTAGGTAGTATATCAACATTAGTATACATAGAGGAATTGTCTAATTATTAATGAATATATTGTAAGGATAGAAGGTGATTAGACAATAATGATATTATTAACTTTTGGATAGGGTGCTAATCATAACCTTATTGGAAATATTTAATTAAGTAAAGAGGTGACAAGGTCATCAATAAAGAACATGATATTATTATTATTATTTGTATGGTACTTTATTAATGATATTATTTACAATTAAAGGTTAGTGTCATTAACTTGGTTAAATAGAAATAGTAAAGTTCCATTATACATGATCATTATTATCAATTCCACCATTATGTAATAATGGGGCTATGAGGTAATTAAGACTACATGATAGCTAAACAAATTTATTATCTTTAAGAACTATTATGGAATTATTAATAATAATATCATTAAAAAGGATGATAGTATCATTAGTATTTAATTTGTGATTAATTGCAAATAATGCTATTATATAATCGTTGGTAAAATAATCATGTTGTGTAATGGGAGATTGAATAAAAATGGTATTAACTGTGATGAATAAAAATAAAAGTTTTGCCAATATCTAGAGTCTTACATTAGTATGGGAGATAATATTATGGATGAATTAAACGAATGTTATCACATAAGGGAGATGAAAGGTTATTAATATTTATATTTGAAGGGATATGAACAATATAAAATATTTCAGAATAGTGGAAAATGTTGCTGACCAAATAATATATGATCCAATATTAAGCATGTCAATAATAACAAGCAATGATTTTTGAGTGAATGATAATGTTAGAAAACTATATTGAAGTATTCCTATTAGAGATCTTAAATCTTGGTTCACATAAATTTTAAAATAGCTATATTTGCATCAACAACTCTACAATTAAACTTAGACCCAGTCAAGATATTATGACACTAAGGAAATGTGAAGGTTAAATTAAAATAAATAAAAAATCCATTGGTGGTGGCATGATAAATAATACCATATCACCAAATCATTGGTAACCTGAATTAAAGTCTTCAATCTATAGGAACCGGTTATAAAAGTCAGTCAACATGACCTTATAGCTAATTGAACCTAGTGAAGTTCCCTATTCAATATAATATTGTCAAATAGTGTTAGGATTTATAAATTGCATTGCACGAAGGTGGATGGTTGTGTGTGAGATAGGTTGCAAACCTATGTTTAAAAAAGAAAATTGTTGGGTTTTCTTGATGAAAATTTCTTGGGCATGACATCACCTTTGTTAAAACTTGATGTTAAATTTGATTTGCAAACCTATAATGGAGAACTGGATGCAAAGAAACTTGACAATTGGATAAAACATGATGAAGTTTATTGCAGGGTACAAAAGTTCATTGATGATGCTTCAAAGATCCAATTAGCCACTCTTCACTTGGGAGGCACAACTCTAATTTGGTGGGAGAGAAAAACTCAAGAAGATCTCAGCCGATATGGTAAAATCATTTCTTCTTGGTTTGAGTTTACAAATGCACTTATGAAATAATTTTATCCATTAGGACACATGCAAAAAGTAGTAATGAATTGGCAATCATTAAGGCAAGATAAAGGACAAAGTGTACAAGAATATACACTTGAATTTAGGAAAAGAGCTTTAATTTTGGGCATTCCATTATACACGCAAGAAAATTTGTTGAAGTATATAGGTGGATTACATGAAAAATTGAGGCATACAATACTTATGTTCAATCCAACTAACCTTGCCGAAGTTAGTGTGCAAGCCATTCATCCTGAAGCAAGCATGAAGAGTAGCCATGATAGTTTCTTAATAGAATCCGGTAAGCATAAAGAAAACAAGAAAGGGAAGAAGGAAATGAAGTGGAAAAATTCTATGAAGAAAGAGAAGGAAAAGCCTCATTGTTCACATTGCAAAAAGAAAGGGCACGAAGATGAAAAATGTTGGAAATTGCATCTTGATCAAAAACCAAAATGGTTCAAGGATCGAAACGGTAACCAAAAGATCGCAGCTATCGTGCAAGATCTCAGATCAAATTCCGATGATGAAACCAAGATAATAGTTATGGGTATATGTGAACGATGATTTGCACCAAGCTAAACAAAGATAACACAAACAAGGTTAGTCATTCAAATTAGCACAAACATCATTCCCTATGAGATTCTTGATCAAACAAAGATGAAAATATGAGACAAAAACATAAAATAAAGACAATAAAAGCATGTTAACACACAAAATAGATCAAACCTCCATCCCATAGGAGGATTGGTGCTCCTCTGATGTGGAAATAAGCCCTTTACCAATCCATTTGATAAGCTTGATGATTGAAGATGATTCCAAATGTGAGATTGACTCCAAATGGTGAAACTATGCTCAAAAAGAGATGAAAATGATGAAGTGCTATGCATAAAAATGGCTATAGTGATCATGCTTGAAGTTGTGGATCCATATTATGAAAATGATGCATCTATTTATAGAAGCCAAGGGTTGAAGGATGAGAGGATTTGATGAATCTAGGATAAATTGAGAGCCAATGAGAATGTGACACTTGTCAACATTCCATTGGATGAGGGTGGAGCACATTTTGGGAAATGTGTGAGTGGAGGATGATGCAAGACAAGTAAATATTGATGGTTGAGAATTTGAAAATGGTGTAAGAGGAATTGAATGAGATTTGAGAGGATGTAAGAAGATTTGAAAGGTTGTAAGAGAATTTATTACAAATGTAAGAGGTTGTGATAGATTTTTGAAAACCTTTGGAGGGAAATTGAATGAGAGGTTGTTGAGGAGAATATTCCTTGGAATATGCCTTGGTGAGGGAAAATAGAGGAATTAAATAATTAATTGAAATTATTTTCATGTGCAACATGATTAGTTGACCATGGTGGATTTAACTCTTGAAGAGTTAAAAGATGGAGGATTTGATTAATGATGATTACAAGGTGATTTGGGATTAATTAATTTGGAATTAACTAATTGGAAGAGGTTAGGGGATTTGTGATATTTGATTTAATTAATTTTAATCAAATAAGAAAACTTTAGGGGAATTTAATTAAATGATTTGATTTAATTAAATATGATGAAAATTAGTTAGAAGAAAGGTGAATTAATCAATAATTTTAATTATTTGATTAATAACTGAATTTTTTTGATTTAAATTAAATAATGTTGATTATTCAATTAATTGATCATTTTGAGATGATTTTAGAAGAAATGATGTTAGTTGGTTAGAATCAGATATCTAGTATCAATCAAGACATTTTTGGTGTCTATAGTATAAAAGGTATCGTTCCTATTGCTAGTACTAGTTCCCATGCTTCTTATGTAAAGAATAATGAGATCCCCGTTGAAAGTAAAAGGAATGAATTATTTCATATAAGGACTATTGTAAAATAGAGTAAAATTGATACACTCATAGATAGTGGATCACAAGTAAACTTAATCTATGAACAAGTTGTTAAGCAATAGGGATTAAAAACAATACCTCATCCTAAACCATATCCATTGGGTTGGGTGGATGATAATGCTCGGTTACATATGTCAAGGAAATGTAAACCTTGATTTTCAATCACATCCAAATTTGTAGATGAGGTAGAGTTAGATGTAATTCTGCTTGACATCTATGGGATGGTTTTGGGAAGTCCTTACTTGTATGACATAAAAGTCATTTTCTACATGGAACATAACAGGTATCATTTCTTTAAAGATGGAATTGAATTCACAGTGAAATTTCATCGCATGAAGAATGATAGATTTGTTGTAAATATAGGGCATTTGAAGATGATTGTAAATGCAAGCAATACATTAACCCTTATATCTTTAAAAACTAGTGATACTAAGCATGATGATTCTAATCATGATAAGGTGTCACAAACAACACAGTGTGAGGATCAGTTGCAAGCACATTTAAGCCTTCAGCCTAAGGTGGTAAAAGTGGGTTTGAATTACTCATTTTCTAGTGATGTTCCTATTCAGGAGATTCAAAAAGTTGATAATTTTTCCTTCACATTAGTATATTTAGTATTGTTGCTTTCCATTCTACTAGTTAGTTCTATGTGGATAGTGGATACAACAATGAGTATTGATGGGTATTTAGTTGATTGTATTAGCTATGCTATCTCATTCTTCATCTTGTTTATGATGAGTCAGATGATCAAAATTCTAGTAGGGTGGATAGATGATACTAGGCAAGTGAGGCAACAATGCCCTCACTTAATCTCTATGTAAAAATAGAATGTTAGTGGTCCAAAAGCTTCTCAATTGGGAGGAATGATCTAGGAGGATCTAGAAAACCTAAAAAATTCACAATCTCAAAATCTGACAGAACCATCACTATGTCGAAATTCTCAGAAAACTAGACCCAACACAACTTGAATGGGTGAAAAAGGAGCTCGTACACCAAAGTTATGGTCAGTCAAAGTTGGGGTCAAACCGGGTATAGAGGCCAATTAGAAAGGCAAAAAATTTGATCTTTCTAAAAATGGTCAAAGATGGCATCACGTCAAAGATCTCATCACCATGATTCCAACTTTGCTCATTTCATCGAAAACAAAGCTCGTACGACGAAGATATGGCCAGTCAAAGTTGAAGGTTGACTGGATGCTAATATGGCAAGTGTAGGTGATGTGGAAAAAATGTGGATCCCCCTCACTAAATTCATGTAACACCACTATACCATGCTTTATTTTTGAGAAATAAAGTGGTGGAGGTTTATTTTATTTCACAAAATCCATTTTATGGGATTCCAAGCAAATTTTGTGAGATTTAAAGAAAACTGATTAAAACCAAATCTCCTAAAAATTAAAAAATTAAACCCTTTAAAACAATAATGAATAAGCTCAAATGTCCTAAGTTTAAAGAATTTAACCCCAAAATAAAAGTAGAAAATACAAAATTAAAATACTAACCCCTATAAATAAGGGTCTAATCCTTGTGCTCCTCTAGTGGTATTTCCTCCATCTCCTTTTTTTAATTTTTCCTTTTTCATGGGAGAATCCATCTGAAACTACCATCAATGCCACAACAAATTCACTAAATATATGAGATTTTTCCTTGTGGGTGTGGGATTTTTCTTGTAAAGGGTGTCTTCTCCTTCTCTTCTTCCTCACATACCAATTTGGGGTCCTACACATTTGTATTTTTTACTAGAACTTTGTATTTAGTTTACTACAAACAAATACATGGTATTCAATTATTTTATGTTTTTTGGAATATAAAATTTTAAAAATAAAATTATAGGTGTTGATATTAATTTATATAAAATTATTTTTATATAATATTAATTTTTATGTTTATTGTTTATTTATACTATAAGTTAATAAGATTATTTTCATACAATATTATTTTTATGAATTTTTATTCAATTGCATTATGTAAGAAGATAAAAAATTAAAATTATATGAATTCACATAATTAATGATAAAGAATAATATATTATAATTTTAAATTTTGATATAATAATGTAAGTGAAAATCAATATTATATCTATAAAAAATAAATTAAAAAAATATATATATTATATAATAAAAATTAAACAATCAAAATCACTACTAAATTAGTTTTGAAAGTAAATAATATAAATACTTCTATTTAAATAGTTATTATTGCCTAAAGTCCTTTTTCACTAACTAGATAAAGAAATAAAAATGAGGTTGCTAGCATTTTTAATCCTTCTAGTACCATGGGAAATGTCATATCTCAATTACTTTTTCATTTGAAAACTATGCTAAATATTTTTAATATTAAACATTTTTTAATTTTTCTGAAGTAGTCAAATTTTCACTCATTACTCTCCATAGTAATAGTGAAAGGAATAAACTTTTTTTATTGAAAAAATGCATATATTAATAATAAAAAAGAACATACAACATAAAAGAAAGCCTGAAGGATACACTTCCAAGACTAGTAGCTTGAAAGAAGCAACTCAGGTATGAATACAACTACAAGAAAGAATTACATAGAGGAAAAAATCCACATAAGACAATTGAAAGAAATGGTACAAGTGTAAATTACAAATTATAATAAGATAAATATCACTTTTCTCCAAGAGTATATAACACATGCTCCTCCGTAATGATATTCATAGTTGGAAATAGATATCCATTGTGGTCATTAGAAATAGCTAATAGTTGAGACTTCACTTTAGATATAAGTGTCTTGAGCTTTGATTTGTTGTTGAGTTCCTCTTTCAATGATTTAGCAAGAGTTGACTACTACAAAATAATATTAGAGAATAAACCATGCATAATCGGTTTTGTAGATGAAAAGGGATTAGAAAAAATAAAGCATCCATATATATAATAGGTTAAATTGACAAAAAGATTTTGAAACCATATTTTGTGACCAATGTAACCCCAAAAGAGTTCATTTCCATCTTAATTTTCTATTGAATATAGCAAGAATAAAGTTCATAATTTTTTCTATATTTTTTGAGTATGATTGCATGTCTTGAAAGAATTTTTAATGGTTTCTAACTTGTGATAGAAAGTAAATTTGGTGGAGTGAGTCAAAAGAAAGGTGAGGCATTCTCCCACAATTTTTTTATAGTGGATAATCTTCCATGCTAAAAGTTGAGCTTTAAGTTTAGCTTTGGATGTTTGAAAAGCAAGGCTAAGTTGAACCACTTCAAATCAAACCAATTCACTCTCCATTTCAAATTTAATCTTGGTTGTATTTGAATTAGAGGGAGAAGTTTATGTCAAACTATCTTGAAAGGGAAATTTTTTATATTACAGTTCAAAAACCACCTCCAATACTTTAAAAAAATTCATGAAATGGGAGTATAAAGTTTTAATTGGAGAGATAGAGGAAGAACATATTACACCTTATGAATGTCATTGATAAGAGAACTGGATAATTTGAAGTCATGTTTGAGTTGCATGTCACTTTTCCAAGTTAATGATGAGAACACCCAAATATCCCTAAATTCTATGATGCCTTTCTTGAATAAGATCTTTTTGTGCAATTGAGTATTAATATCAAGAGGCTTCTCATGTAAGCATATAAATATATTCTACCAAGTAGATAAAGCAAGAAATCTCATTCCATGGCTAAGATATTTACATACTTTCCATTCAAGAAGAGGAGACACATTTTGATAGGCTTTCCATATGAAAAATTGTTTGGAAGCTTGAGGTTTAAAGCATTTTTCCATAAGGATTCTATCTTTCTACCCAACCTCTTTCCAAGCATTATTAGCTTTAGTGGTAGCAATTGTGTGCCTAATAAGATATTTTCATGGTGTTGTTGCATGAAGAGTTTTAGTAATATATTTGGTTATGAGGTAGATCCCTTTTGTGAGGGGATCAATCACTCGTAAACCCCCCTTTTTGGTTGAATACAATACAACCATGAAGCAACTGGGTGACCTTTTTTGTTATTCTATTTTCCCCACCCTCTAGTTATTTGAGTTAGTTGATTATAACTACTTTTTAAAGGATCCAACATGATGAAATATAAATGTGACTAGCTATGAGGATTTTTTTAGCAATTTGAATGTGTCCAACCATAAAAATAAATTTGTTTGATCAAAGTTCAAGCTTCTTTTTAGTTTTCCGATAAACCATTTCCACATTTTAGACAATGAAACTCCTATCCCATTGAGGGGATGTCAATGTATCTTGAAATTACACCAAGATTGTTGAATTTTCATTGTGGGGGTATCCAATAAGGTGGTTGATTAGTTATTCATCCAAGATTTTATTTTATTAAGATAAAGTTAAGAGCTAGTACCTAAACAAAATAGATTTCCAAGACTTCAAGGGTGTTGTTGAGTTTTTCTTGGGAATATAAAACTATCATTAAAAAATGATAATTAAGAGCTACTTAATCACTAGGTAGAGAAATACCATGAATGAGATTATATTTTTATCATGGTTTAAAATGTATCCAAGAACATCAACTGTGAGAACATAAAGGAATGGGGCTAAGTGACAACCTTGCCTTATCAAACATTGAAGAGGAAAGGCTTGAGTTATTGAACCATTGATTTTTAGGAAAGCATTTACATTAGCAAAGAGGATTTTAATGTGGGAAATGTGATTGGGGTCACATCCTAATCATTGAAGCATTTTTAATATGAATTTCCACCTGAGCCTATAATAGGCTTTGTCG
This sequence comes from Sequoiadendron giganteum, assembly GCA_007115665.2. NCBI lineage: Eukaryota > Viridiplantae > Streptophyta > Pinopsida > Cupressales > Cupressaceae > Sequoiadendron > Sequoiadendron giganteum. The sequence goes on from CM021105.1 coordinate 392,896,862, forward strand.
AAATCAAATTTGATGAGGAGGAAATTTTTTCCTATTTGTTGTGTCTATTCTACTATTTCCCAAGCTAGCACCATGTTGTTTAGTATAAATATCCTCTTATAAATCCATTTTTCTTTGGCCTTACAATTTCTTACATCATTTTTTAAAGTCTTTTAGCTATATCTTTGGCTATAATCTTATAAGAGGTATTAAAAGGAGAGTAATCAGTTTCCACTCTAAGATGTTCTCATTTTTTCCTTTAGGAATTAATTTTATCAACCTGTGATTAATAGAGAGACCTAGGGATTCATGTTATAAGGCTTCTTTATATACCTCATAGAATTCCTTAATGAATGACCACATTCTTTTAAAAAATTCTCCAAGTAGACCATCAATTCTAAGACTTTTTGAGTTATACACATCCTTCAAGGAAGCATCAAACTCTTCAACAATGAGCAAGTGGTCTAAGTAAGTTTTTTTTTCAAGATCAATATTATTAGGAATGTAATGTCCAACCATATCATCAGTAATATCTTGAATTTGATCACCTTCCATTAGATCAATAAATATTTATTGATAGTGTTGAAAGAAGATAGATTGATAACATCGAGATTGTCATGTTTGTGCCCCTCTTGATCATATATAGACATTATTATTTCTTGAGATTTTTTTGTTTGAGAAAACTAAAAGATAACTTTGTTCCTTTGTCTCCTCCTTCTATACAATGAAGCTTAACCCTTAATTGAGCTCCTTAACCTCTATAAAATGAAAATCATCTAATTTTTGTTTTAACAAAAAAATAACATGTTGAAGAGAGATGTTAGTTGGTGTTGAATTTAAAAGAACTCTATATTTTCTAGTTCATATCTTAATGTTTTTCCATTCTATATCTCTTTCTAGTCATTCTTTTTCTATATTATCTTAGGAAAGAAGTGCAATGGATGTAGCATAATTCTACCATTGTAATCAACTATCATTTTGGTGAGTTATAGGGGCATCGTTTCAAATGTAGATATGATAAGCAAGTGAGTCAATTTGGTGAGAAGTGTTGAGATTGGATGGCACATTATTGAGGTGGGAAGGGCAAGAAGAAAGTTGACAAGACAAAAAAATTGGGAGGTGATATGAAAGAGAGGTAGCAACATAAAATTTAACAAGGGTGTTATGCGAAGAGAGGATAATGGAAAGAGAATCAACTAGGTAAAATATATCAAGAAAACTATGTTTCCTTAAATCACTATCTCTTGAGTTAGACCAATTAAAAAAATGATGAAAATGATAATCTCTTTTATTGGAAATGAGGTCAGAAACTCCCATAGTATTCCTTATATTAAGATCCAAAAATCAAAATATTTTTGGGAGATTTTATGAGGGTTTAACTAGCTTCCATCATAGTGATTTTCCACCACGTTGAAATCACCTCCCCATAACTATTTAGTCATTTGGAGGTTATTGACCATCCATTCCCTAATTTGATTTGAGATGAGGAATCACTGGGAGCATAGATGGAGTAGAGACCAATAGATATTCCTTGGAACAACGGTAAGCACCACACATAACTATTATTGGGAATTTGGGACCTACTCTTGAAGAAATAATTAAATTAGCTAACAAAGGTGAAATTCCTAACACTACACCCCCACTTACCTCACTATAAAGAGTGGTTTTAAAGAAACCATCCTTCCATAAGTATTGAAGGGAAATTTGCAGGCATTTTTTTCCAATTTTGACTTCTTGTAGAAAAATTACATATAGCTTGTGGTTTTGAAAAAAATTCTTAACATGAAATTTTCTTGACGGGAAAGGTAAATCCCTAACATTCCATGGCATGACATAAAACTTCATTGATTTTTGGGTAGGAAATCCATATACTTTAAGTCTATAATTTTGAATTGATTATCCCATAAGGAGTCTTATTACTGAAGTGGAATTATTTCCCTAGAGAGTACTCAACAAGGGATCTAGACCTTTGTATTAGAGGGTTTGGATAAAGACATCTAGCTCTAGGAGCAGTAAGTTGGTTCCCATAGATTTGGTAGTTCAACTACAAATTTGATATTTCATTTCTTTTCTTAATCATCTTCTATCCTTCCTCAAGGATGTCTTCCTTGTAAGATGTAGGTTTATCTAAAAGAGAACTTGGATTTAGGGAATGAGGAGGGTTATGCAGAGGATTTTCCATAGTAGAGGAATGAAAAGTAGGAGCATTATTGGAGGGCCTTGATTGAGGAGGGTAAGGGTTTGGTGATGGTTGAATGGAGGAATGATAAGGGGGAAAACTACCTTGTGGGAGTCATCAGAAAGTGATAAATATAATCGATGAAAGGGGTAGAAAGTGTTGAAGGGGTGGAATTGGCTTTGGGTTTATGGATAGGGAAATCTCTAATTAGATGTCCTTTGTAGTAGAAAAAAAAAGAATTAGGTTTTTTAAGGTAATAAATTATGTTTATGGGTTGAGAAAAGAAAAATTTTGGACTAATAAGTTGAAGGGTATTAGGTTGTGTTTGGTTCAGGCCAACTTCAATACAAGCCCTAGGGTGAACACAAACACTTGAGTATTTATTTGTATTATTTTTGCACCATAAAAAATTGTCTAATTGTGTTTCTATTCTTTTAAGAAACAAATGGAAATCTAAATTCAAAAAGGAGAATTCTACCCACATTGGGTAACAAGAATTAAAAGCTCTCTCAAGGCGACATCAAAATCTCATGCCCATAGATAATAAAATTGGCCACATAATATCCAAGAACCATAATGTAGGGTTTCTTGTGCATGTTTAGTTGAACAAAATGTGTATGAAATGTAACACTTGCCAAGCCTTATAATATATTATATCATCCAACCCCTATCTCTCTCTCCCCCCTCTCTCTCTCCCCCTCTCTCTCCCTCCCTCCCTCCCTCACCCTACCTACCTCCCTCCCTCTCCCTCGCCCTCTCTCTCTCTCTCTCTCTCTCTCTCTCTCTCTCTCTCTCTCTCTCTCTCTCTCTCTCTCTCTCTCTCTCTCTCTCTCTCTCTCTCTCTCTCTCTACTCTCTCTCTCCTCCTACCTCCTCCCACTTCCTCCCACTCTCCGCTCCCTCCATCTCTCTCTCTCTCCTCTCTCTCCCACTCCCTACCTCTCTCCACCACTCTCCTCTCTCTCCCTCCCTCTCCTTCCCTCCCTCTCCTTCCCTCCCTTACCCTCCCTCTCTTACCCTCCCACTCTCCATTCCTCCTCCCCAACCTCCATGTATCTCCCTCCCTCCCTCCCTCCCCTCTCCCTCCCTACCTCACCCTCCCTCTCTATCTCAAGGTGGAAGTCAAAATATCATGCCCATAGATAATAAAATGGCCACATATTATCCATGAACCATAATGTAGGGTTTCTTTTGAATGTTTAGTTGAACAAAATGTGCATGAAATTTAACCCTTTCCAAGCCTTATAATAGATTATATCATCCAACACCAATCTTTATCTCTCTCCCCCTCTCTATCTCTATCTCCCCCTCTCCCCTCTCCCTCCCTCCCTCCCTCCCCTACCTCCCTCTCTCCTCCCTCTCCATATTCCTCCCTACCTCATTCCATCCCTCACTCTCTATCATCAACACAACCACCCCAATCTATATTTATATAACTTGTAAGATTGAAATCATTACCTTTAGGATACCATAACCAATAATCTATAATACCCTTAAGATACTTGAAGATCCTTTCAACTCTCTCTCTACCTCTCCATACCCCTTCTCCCTTTCTCTCTCCCTCCCTCCCTCCCCCCTCTCTACCTACCATCACTCTCTAGATCTCTCCCATCTTTCTTTCTCTCCTCACCCTCTCTCTACCTACCTTTATCTCTCTAATTATATCTATCTTTTATCTCCTCTCTCTCTCTCTCTCTCTCTCTCTCTCTCTCTCTCTCTCTCTCCCTAGTTCTCCCTTTCCTTACCTCTCTCTCCCCTCCCAACCTCCCTCGCTCTCGCTCTCTCTATCCCTCCCCCTCCCTCTCTCCCCTTTCCCTCTTGCTCTCCCCCACCTTCTCTCTCCCTCTCTCTATCATTCTCCCCCCTCTCACTCTCCTTCTCCCCCCTTCCACCCTCTCTCTCACCTTCCCTCCCCCTCTCTCTATATCCCTCCCTTCTCCCCCCTCTCTATTCCCCCCCCCTCTCAATCTCCCTCCCTCTCTCCCATCCCTCTCTCCATTCATCCCTTCCCCCCATCTCTATCCCCCTCCCCTCCCCTCCCTCCCTCCCTCCTCTCACTCTCCCCCTCCCCCTCCCTCTTTCTTTCCCCCCTTCACCTCTCTCTCTCTCTCCCTTCCCACCTTTCTCTCTTCCCCTCCCTGCTATCTCGCTTCCAAAACTATAATGGTTCACTTCCAATGATTTTGCTTTGCACCCTCATGCATACCAAATAGGACTATATCTACTACTCAAAATATTGATGAGGCTACTTCGACATTTGTGAAAATTATACTTGATTTCCTAGTGGTTGTTGATGAAAATTCATTTCCTTGTGATCATGTATTAATTTGTTGCTTTGTTGGAAACAACCTATCAAGCCAAACAACTCTAGATTGGGTAGTTGATAAATGGTATATCTTGCCAATGATTCATTTTATCCCAAAATATTTTCTCATTGCAACCGTTGAAGATAAAGACATGAGAGATCATATATTAAACACAAATAGATGGATGCTTGGCAAGACAAATTTATTTTTTCAAAATTAATCTCTAAATTTTAATCCACTAAAATGTAACCTAGAAAATTATCTCATTTTGATTGGTTTCTATAACCTTTCTGTGGAGCTTTGGTTGATGGATGTACTTTACATTATTGGTAATAACTTGGGGAAATTGTGGTAATTGATGAAGAATAATTGGCGGAGAATTTGAGATTGTATTCTTGATTATGTATGGTCACAATACACAAACTTCTGAAGACATTAACCTCATGTGTGTTTAATGGAGAATAGTGATTAATCGACGTTGAAGAGGAAAAATTATTTTTGTCTAAAATGTGGTAACAACTCATATTTCACAAAAGATTTCCTCAAGGATCAACCCAAAATAAATAAATAAATATGGGTTTAAAAGACCGACTTGGTTCTTGACCTAGTCTAATTACCCACTATGGTTGAATTAGACACTACAAAAGATGGGAAGGTATGTAATTTGTTTCATTTTTTCCTTTTAATGAGACACTTTTTGGTGTAGATCCTTTGGAGGAAGAAGGAAAAATGAGAGCAGAACTATATTTTGAATTAAGTGATGAGTTAGGAATCATGAATGTAAGATGCATTAGCTAATTTGTGGCTAATATTTTGAGGGCCAATATGGATTTTAGGAGGAAGAGAGAGATAAAAAGAAATAAAAAAATACAAGAATGTTCTTATCTAGAGGACAACAGGTAGCAATAATCACTACCTACAAAGGTCTAAGGGAGGAAGCCCCTCCCTTAGAGGGAAATGAATATTTCATCATGATTGATATGGGATCGAATGCCCATAACAAGAGTTATATGACTAAGCATCTCATAAAATAATGTTGGTTGACAAGCACCATATGTTAAGTGATCTTAAATCTTAATGAACCTCTCATTTGATAACCCCTAAAACTTGGATTATTCACCATGAAAAGATACTTATTCCCAGGGACACTAGTGTCCATAGTAAAATTTCAAAAATTCGAGTTTCCTAACCCTTCTTGTCTTGAAGATACTATTTTTTCATGGTCATTTTATTAAAAACTTAGTATAAGCTTGTTTATAAACCTCTTTTTCCCTCCAACCACTCATGTGATGTAAAACTTTATATCATCATTCATCCTCCAACACGAGGTAAATTATAGTATCATCATAAGAGCAATATGGAAACAAGGTGAAATTTAAAGATCCAAAGTTGTGGATCCCCATTAGAGCTACCGAGCCATCGATATTTTATGGTTTTTATTATCCTCTTCTATATAAAAAATATTTCCTCTATTTCCCCCTTTAGAGATCCATTAGGAACACACTAAACTATATTCATAGTTTATAGTTGGGTCATATAAATTAATTTGTTGTATAAAATTTTAGAATTTAATAAATTTATCTATCCAAGGCCACATGTGGTATTATTCTTATGCTAGTTACAATTATCACTATTGGAAGATTTCACACTTTAATATTTATAAAATAATATTCATATTAGTAAAACAACACTCTTTTTAGGTTTATCTACATATATGATATGGTAAAAGGATATTATGTCTTATAGTCTTCCTTGAGTTGGAAATGTTAGTTTAGAAGTTGAGAGAACTAAGAAGAGGATTAAGGCACTATGAGTGTTACTTAAATGTCACTAGTATAATATTGATTATCCAAAATCATTTCCAATGAACTAATGTCCATTCAAGAGTTAAACATAGAAATCAAATAATTTCCCTATTATTTTCTCTGCAATTTATCAATATCACGTTAATATCCATACCAATTGTTAACTTAATTCTTAACCAAGCTTGAGTCACATGGAGGTTGAATAAGAATTTAAAAGGAATACACTAAGTGTTTGGAAATCGCATGGAGGGAGGTTGCTTCCACATCTACAGTAAATAATTAGTTAATTCAAGAACTATCCATGTTTTGCATGATAATTACATGTCATGTCTATGAATCCACATTTGATGGAATGTTTGCAAGAACAATAAAATAACATGAATTCCTTCAAAATATGAGGTGCATGACAATGTTACATTTTGAGATATGCTTGGTGAATCCAATTAGGAGAGGATAATATGGTCATTCAAAATATACAACTAGAGAAAAGTAAATAAATACTATTGTTCTAAATAATCTACTGCATAAATTGGTCGAGAAGAGGGTATCACATCACTTACCTGAGTGAAATTTAGTTGTAGGAAAAGTTGACACATTTCATAGCTGGCACACCAATACACTAGCATCTGGGCAACAAGTGTTATGAGTATCTATTGACCCTTTCTCATGTGAAGTGTCAATGTAGATAGGTGTCCTTAGAGGTGTCAATTCTCTTTTGACACCTCCTCCTTCATTTTTGGTAGGAAACTTGCCACCACTCCATGAGTGAGGATTCTTATCCTCATTTCATGGAGGTTGGTTGCCTCCCTCATTCTTATTTATGAACACATTATTGATCTAATCTATGGGTTGAATTTATACAATTTTGTGTTCATTATGCTTTCTTTCAATCTTTGATTATCAAAGCTTCTTTTATGGTATCAGAGATGGACATGGATTTTTGCGGGACGTAAGGTGAAGCATTTCATTGTATTTTTTGATCAATTCATCTCTATGCAACAATCCATTTTAAAGGCATTATCAACCCGAGCTTGCAGGCTAGCATTTTTGGAGGCATGATTAAACCCCGCAACCCATACAATTTATCTATATTTTTGATCATTCATTTAAAGGAATGATTAAGGGGTGGGTTTGGTCATCACAAGTGATGATTTGTTCATTGCATGTCAAAATTCCCTCTATAGCGGGTTTATTTTTGGCATTTACATTGGTTGCAAGCCATAATTAAGAGGAGGAGGTGGAAAGTTTGCGGCACCAAATATGGGAAGATACCTCCACCTTTCATGTACTTAGGAACACATCAACCAAACCCTCATGATTTCTTTATAGAGGTTGTGTTTCATTTTGGAGGGCCATTTAATTTCAAGATCATTTGTGGAGGCACGCTTGAATTTATAGATTCGATCAATAAATAGGTCATGAATAATCTTTGGTAGGTCACAAAGCATATTTGCCACATTTCAGTGAATTTATAGGTCGTGAATCACTTGTGGTAGGCCGCGAGGAATATCTACCATGATTTAATTATGAGCCATTTGTGTGGTGATTTCCAATAGTTTAGGCACATTCAAACTTGGTGACAATGTTTTTCATTTGGGAAGCCTACTATGATTTTGCGAAGAAAGCCCTTTGCATTTTTTAGAAACCTATGATTTCTCAAAGAGACTTGCAACTTATTTTTTTATAGATCCAAGGTAGGTGGGGCATGAAATTGGGGCTCTTTCTTGGTGGTAATGACTGTCAAATTCGATGGAAGGAAGACCACTATTGTTCACCTCCCTTTTTATGCCAATTCAATAATGCCACCTTTTACCATAGGGCTTATGTTAGTGGTAGAGGAGAGGGGAAAACAATCTCAATTTTAAGCCCTTGGTCACATGGTATTCCAACCCTTGATTATTTCAAACCCAAGGGGGTTTAAATCATCTCTTTTCTAATTTTTTGAACTTTTTTTCAAAAAGTCTAAAATTATTTTTTCAAGGAGGATCAATTATTTTGAACATGTGAAAAAATTAAAAGCTTCATAAATTTTGCTTAGTACAACTCAAAATTGAGTTTCATTTTTTGTAAAAGTTCTTGTTTTTTCACAATGCTTCCAATGAGCCCATTTGGACTATTTACAAAAGCACTCCTTCTATAATGTCCCAAATTGGGAGGTGGGAAGGGTCAATGGACACCTAAGTAAGCTTATAACTTATGTGTATGCAATATATACACTAACATAGATACTATCAAACTAATTTTGGGATGGAAATATGTGAAGGGGAGTGAATGATATAGAGTTAACTTTGATATTATGTCAGGATTTTTTTCTTTTCTTGATTTGTAGGAATCTAAAGGAGTGATTTGGCAATGGTGTAACTTCTCATAAAATTTGAGTTTATCATTGAGGTGGAGGACATTCTAGTATGAGAAATTTTTGGGGAAGGGATGCCTTGTCTGCATGATATCCACATGTTGCTTGTTTCGGGGGAACAAGTGAAGATGTTCTTGTTTATTCTAGACATTAATAATGTGACTTTGGAAAGACATAGGATACAAGCTAATTGTGGCACTACATTTCTGAAGTGCTATATGAACTTGGAGGCATACCAAAATTTTGAGTGGATGGAGGAATTTGTGAATTTCTTAAAAAATATTGCATCCAAAGATGTTTGAAGAATGGTCGAAGGTGGCCAAATTTGTTGAGAAAAGGAGGAAATAATGGTGTTTATAGCATTCAAGGGTTGGAATTGGACAAATAAATTACTATATGCTGATGATGATTGATTTTTTAGAGAGCAGCGAAAAAAATTGATGTACCTGAATTATAATAGTTTGAAACAAATCACAATCCAAGGAACAAAAAGGATTGGAAATCTCAACTATTGAATGTAAAATATTAGACCCTATGTGGTCAATGATTATGGGGGCATTTTTGTTGGTAATCTCTGTTGCAAAATCAATGGCTCTACCATGATAATGATTGGGTTACATTGTTTGATATGGGAGGCACATTGATGTAAAACTATTTTGATATTTCATAAAATAATCACTATCTTATGAATTTAAAAAAAAAAAAATTCAATTTCTTCATATGATTAAAAATAAATGCACAAAATAATTACATGTTTGAAAACATAGTGGGTTGTGAATTATTTCATTCTTCTTGTTGAAAGCTCAAGGGTGGAGAGCTCAAGGAGGACTCGCATGTGGGGGACATATAAAAAAAACTAAATTTAGGTGAGGTGTGACTAACCAATTGGTTTCTTACATGTTTTATTGTTTAAAAATAGTTTGTGTCTTATAGGTTTTATAACATTGAATGGTTTACAACTTATAATTTCATAGAAAACATGAATGTAGTGAAAACCTTTTGTTCTTAAGAAAGTAAAAATGCAATGAAAGTCACCTTCAAATTTAATCACAACTGTCAATTAGAGTAAAAATTGCATTTAAATTTCTTCATATGTTTCAAAAATAAATACTTTCTTATAATAGACAATGCACTAATTTTTTGAATGTTACTTGTTTGTAACAGTTATAGTCAATTGGCGTTGAAAATGATGTTGTATTTTGGAAACCATTTTGAAATATAAGGTTAGAAAACATACCTACTTTTGAAATCTAAAATTTATGATACTAGTCACAAGTTTCTTAAATACTATTTGTTGAAAATGCCTGGATGGTGAGAGGGGGGTGAATCAATATCTTCAAAATGTAAACCCTTCGACATAATGTAAATTCAAAATTCTAACAAGATCAAACCTTAAAAAAATCAACTCTTAATCAAATCAGCAACAATGAGAGATAAAGAAATGAATACACATGCACAAGATAACACTAGATATATGTGGAAAAGTCAAGAAGGAAAAAACCACAAAGAGAAATCTCATAAAATATGAATAAGATTATAGTTTGTTTTAAGCTGGCTCACTACCTAAAGAAACACACTGCTCTCTGAAGGAATTGCAAGCTAAGGCACACAACCTTAAGGAAAGATACAAGGACTTGCACACTAAGGTACACAACCTTAGGGAAAGATATACTATCAACATATACAACAATTATCAAAATCTTATCTTTCTCTACATTAATGTAAAGAGTACTACCTTATTGAAGTAAATACTTATCCAACTGAGCATACCAAGCTCTAAGATATTTCTTGAGCTTGCACACCATGCCCAAATATTTTGATAGATGGAAACTATTTAGTTTCTCAATGTAGACATCTTCCTCTAAATCACCACTCAAGAAGTCTGATTTGACATCCATCTAATAGACCTTGAAATTCTTGTGAGAAGAAAAGGCACGTAACATTTTGATTGTCTCCATTCTAAATATTAGAGCAAGAGTCTCCTCAAAATCAATACTTGGATAAGTGCACCAAATTGTGACACAAAAATGGCTCTTAAGATGCCACTTTTTTTCTAAAATCAAGAAAATTTGATGTGCATGAGAAAATGAAGATAGTTACACTCAAAATTTGAAGATGCAGAAAGAACAAGAGTTGAAATGCTCCAAGTCTAGTTTCTAAGCTGCTATTTTTTTTGAAATTAATGAATATTAAGGGTTTCAAAAAGGGGGGAGCCAAAACAAGTCCTATCTCCCACCCCACCTAGAAAAATATCTATCACTCCAACCCCCTCTCACACTCCCTCTCTCTCCCTCTTAGTTATTTCTCCTTCTCCCTCCTAGGTTTAATTGATAGGGTTGAGGGTTGAGGGTTGAGGTATTAAGGTTTAAGGGTTGAGGTTTTAAGTATTTAGGGTTGGAGGTTTAATTGATAGGGTAGAGGGTAGAGGTTTGAGGTATTACGGTTTAAGGTTTGAGATTTGAGGGATTAGGTTGAGCAACTAGGGTTGATGGTTTAATTGATAGGGTAGAGGGTTGAGGGTTGAGGTATTAGGGTTTAACTATTGAGGGTTGGAGGTTGAGGGTTTAAGGGTCGACGATTGAGGGATTAGGGTTGAAGGATTGAGGGTTTAAGGTTTGAGGTATGAGGGATTAGGGTTTAAGGTAGAGGGTTGAGGGTTGAGGGTTGAGGGTTGATGTAATACCCCTTCGTTTTGCTTCTGGTTCAAGTTGCTTTATGCTATGTTTGGTTGCAGTTACTTTGATACCGGATACATTTTGTTATGATGTGTTGATCGCTACTATTGAGCGACAACTATTATTGTGGGACGTAATTATTTGATTATTGTTTCACATGCATTATAGATTAATGATGTTATAGAGTTAACATGAAATGTTATTATGAGATTACTGGATTATGATGGAAGTGTCAATTTCGATGAGTGTATTGGTGAAGAGGATGGTTTCGCATCACTCGCTTGCGAGCACCCTGCGAATCCATAATTCCTTCTTCACGGTGTGTATTATATGCTGGATATATTGTATGATGTTTACTTGGTTGCAGGATTGCAGGTACATGACATCGACTCCACCTGGTTTCACAGGTTTGAGCATGTCGATCCAACGGTTAAGTTGAACAGGAGATAGTAGCTAGGTAACATGTGTCAAGTTTACACCCTAGCCTTAGTGTGTCATCAGTTGTGTGTGTCAAGTCATTGTCTGTCTTGCTTTGATGTTATTTAATTCTAAAGCATTCTTGATTTGGAAATAGATATTTAGAATAATTGCATTTAAATCATGTTGATGGTTATTTAATTTAAATAATGCAATGTGGATAAAAGTTTATATTTAAATTAATTAATTATATTTAATTTATTTAATTAATTAAATTTGATCCAAGGGGTTGAATTTAGTTATTAAATAATTAAATTAATTAATTAAACGTGATGCAAGAGAATGAAAAGAAATAAAAGAATTAAAATTTAATTTGGAATTTAATTTCAACATGTGGGAATTAAATTAGAAATTGTAATTAAATGTTTATTTGGAAATTAGTTGCAACTTTGAAAATTAATTTATTATTTGAAATTGCATTTTAAATTGAAAGTGGGTTTTCGAAAAGTGAAATTGAAATTGAAATTGGAATTTGAATTTGAAATTGAAATTGAAATTGAAATATCTAATTTGCATGCAATGTGAATTAGGGTTGTAAAAATTGAAAAATTGAAATATCTAATTTGCATGTAATGTGAATTAGGGTTGAATTAGGTATTTTTGATTTATAAGAATATATGTTTTAATTTTAGGGCAGCAGAAAGAGATTGAGGAAAAAAATACATTTTTACAGCAGGGAAGAAATTTTGGAAAATTTGCACAAGGGTTTAAAGAAAGTTTGATTGTAGAATTGATTGAAGGAAATATTGTTTGCATTTGTTGGATTTTGGATTGGATTCATTGGAAGATTGAAGAAAATTCAGGAAATCCTTGGAGGAGGCTTGCATCAGAAATTCATCTCTTCCTGTAGCTTCTTGTACCAGGTTTTCCTCTTTGTGTTTTATTGTTCTTGATTGTTTTTCTTTAAAATAGTAATAATTAAAGATTTGTTTGTTAAATATGTTTTAGAAAATAGATTTGATATTAGAAGAAAAGAATTAAACAAATTTACAGCCTTTGCTTGTGAAAATTCTTGAGTGAAAATTGTGAAAACCTTAGTTGAATTTAAATTATTTGGGAAAATCGATTTTGTTGTTATTGAAATCAAACATAGAGATTGAACAATGCATTTAGAATGTTTTTAGAAAATGAAACTTTCTGTTTATTATTAAAAACGGATTTTAAAATCTGCAGTATAGTTATTTTTTTTATGGTAAAATGGTCTGGTTGTGTCGCCTATAACTTCACTTTCACAAACTGGGTTGTCAAGAAATTTAAAATTTTTTTGCATTTTGACATTTTCTTATCCTTGTCAAAAAATCGTAAATACCCAGATTGTAGTTTTTGAGTTATGCTCCAAACATGAGACTACTGTTAAGTTATTTTCCCATGGTTGCTCTGAAAATAAAATAATAATAAATTAATATTTATAAATATTAATATTTTATTGTTATTATAATATTAAAATATTATTTAATAATATTTTATTGTTATTATAATATTAAAATATTATTTAATAATATTTTATATTATAATTTATAATATTAAAGAATTATATTTATTTATATTATTTTGAATAAAATTGGGTATTATTAGTGTTCTAAAAAAAATGATTAGTATGTGTAGAAAATGTATAGGGAAAGATATTTTTTAATAGAAGTAATTACTTGATTTAAAAGGAAATATTTATTTTGTTAATATGATTGAAGAAAATATATTGAAATGTATATATATCCATGAGTATTTTCAATCAGTATTTACCTTGTTTTATTTAAGTGCATGTAATTTAGCTTTGCATGAAGAATTTAAAAGATAAGTTTTGAATGTATGGTCAAAATTGATAAGGAAAAAGATATTTAAATATATTGAAGAATTATAGAAATATTTATATTTAAATGTTTGTTCTAATTAATGAGATTTAAATTGGTCAAATAGATAAGCCAAAAAATATTTTTATACATTGATGAAATTGCATGTTTTTTTAATGGATAGTTGAAGAGACATAGACTCCGGATAGAAAATTGAAAGGATTGTTTGCAATAGTGTTAGGTTGCATTAGAAGTAAATTTAGGAACTAACTATATTGAAAAAGACAAATAGTTATTTTGTTTTATTTAGTTCCATAGAATAATCTAGTCTTTGTGAATGGAATATTAAAGAATATATGTAATTAAATTTATTAATATATATATTTGGTGTCTATATAATATGGAACATATATATATATTAAGTGTAAAATTCACTATCGTATTTTATTTTAATGAGATGCATGCAATGTATTATTGAATAAAGATTTAAAAATGGATTGATTAGTGTATAAGAAAAATGGATAGAGAAACAATATGTTATTATATTAAAGTGACTGAATGTTTTAAATAGAAAATTGAATGAGACGTAAGATTTGGTTAGGAAATGGAAAGAGTTTACTTGCATGGATTTGTGTCGATTTAAAAGTAAATTAAGAAGTTGTTTTATTGATGAGGCAATCAATTATGTTATTTATTAATTTCTATTTAGATTAATTGAATCATTGTGATTGGATTATGAAAGAGATATGGATTTAGTATATCCAAAAGTAGTATCTTCCTCATGATTATCTTAAAAGATTTAATTCTCTGTATTCAGTAAAGGGAAGTAAGTTTAATTGTTTTAGATTTCCAATAATGAAAAGGGAAATAGAGGTTATGATTATTTTAGATGATCTAGTTATCGTGTCTTTGACTTTGTCAACACTACCTATTGAATGAGTATGGATTTAAGAAATCCAAATATTAGATTTGACTAATGATTTGAATGTTTTTGTTGCTATGTCGTCAAGTTGCATTGTTGGTTTTGGGATTTAGTGTTGGTCCTAAATTATACGTCTTCCAGAAGATCTTAGAGGATAAGGGTTGTTGAATCTTTATGCCATCCAGTTGTTTTCCCTTGGGTAGTGCATAGCGTCTTTTCAATTTTACCCGGTTTTCATGAACGGGGATGTTTGCACCTCCTTGGATTAGGAGCGGATTATGGGATCTGTGTCTCCTTGTATGGAGTGACCTTGTTATGTGGTTTCATATTGTTGCCTCCTATGAAAGGAGTGGACTATGTGATTGTTGCCTCCAAGATGTTTGGAGTGAGTTTCTATTATTTGTATCCTCCTTGTATTGGAGTGGTTATGATGCTTAGTTTGTATGCACTTGTGTTTCCCTTGGTGATTGGTTGTGAGTGCATTGTCCATTAGAAGAGTGGCTTTTGATAGGGGCCGGAGCCCAAAGTGGTAAACCAGGTAACCTTTAGAAGTGAGTTAATCAAGTGATAATTAAATTAATGTACTTAGATGATTAAGATGCAGTTCACACTAATCAAGATAATTTAATCCTCACTCATAGACACAAGGGCTTGTTTAGACTTGGGATGAGTAAAAAGGCCTGGAATGGCAAGATCAACTATCTTGTCCTTGCGAGAGGTAGTTGATTCTGCATGAGTGAGTATGAGTGTCGGGATTCGGTTGAGGCCACCAGGATTACTTGTACCGGAGCCTATGAAGAATGCCCAGAGGAGATCTCATGACAAACCTTGCGATGACACTCTATCTAGGACAACTGTTGTTAATTGTTTTATATGTATGGTTCTGTGAACATACTTGATCTACTTTATGTCTGGAAGCAATGTGACCTATGTCAGTGATGTTTGATTTGTAATTGTGTTGTACTTGAGTTGAACTGGATTTGTACTTATTGATGGCATATATTTGGTTGGCTATAACAGTATGAGTCAGTATGAGTCTGCTTTTGGTTAGTGGTTGTAGATCTTAGTCCATGTTACTTTGTTACTATTTCCTAGCATGGGGGGTGGGCCTTTGGGTACCACATTGGTAGGGTGAAACGTGCACCAAAACCGCTGGGTCCCCATTTGTCTTCAGTACTTGGTGGCGAGACATCCAGATGGACAGCTCGTGATTCTTATTGTAATTACTTGCATTGTAATATTTTAACTTGTATAAGTTATTTTATCCCTCTTATGTTTATGAGGTGAAATTTTGTAATTGTAACCTTATGTACTATTGCCTCATTCTGAGAATGAGTGATGTAACTATTGGATTAAGATAATGTTTATGAGATTGTATCTTAGTTGATTATCTTATTATATTATGTGGTATTCTTATGATGTATGATGTTTATTTCATAAAGTTCATAAGGATATGGTTATATGTAATATGTATGTGTGGGTTTAAGTAATCCTAACTTTGTAGCTTTAGAAGTTGTTGTTAATTAGTAAGTGAATATGTATGTTAAATGCACTTTATAAAAAAAAATTAGTTCGCTTAAAACGTTAATTGCAACTTCCTTTAAGATTATTTGGCGGGGCATTATAGTTGAGGGTTGAGGTATTATGGTTTAAGGGTTGAGGGTTTAAGATTTGAGGTTTAAGGGATTAGGTTTTAGAAAATAGGGTTGAGGGTTGAGGTCACTAACTTATTTGACTGAAAAATATGATAAAAATTTCCAACAAAAGATGTATAATTAGATGTATCATTGGGTACCTGTGTATTTAATGCAAAATTTTCAATTTTTTTTTTAAATTTATGCCCGACGTTTTTCGAAGTTGTGATGCTCCATGATTTTCGTTACTATTTCAACATACACTTAAAGTCAACCATCGCCTTCCATCAATTTTTGGGCTGACATATGGTTAGCCTCCTTAATTTGTGGGCCGACGAGTATATGGTTAGCATTCATCAGGGTTTCGACGAATGTTTTTTAATAAATAAATTCGATAATTTATCTATACTTGTGACAGTGTTTTGCTATACTTGCAAATTTCCTATACTTGTGACAATTTGTGGATGTTATAGGCCAAATTTTTTTGGTGCAAAATATCATAATTATTATTTTTTGTTACATGTCTATGATTAAAAATTATTGGAGTGTGAGTTGATATTTTTTTAAGATCTAAATATTCAAGCTTGGTAATGAAAAATCATGTCAGATAATATTAGTGCAAAAAAAAATGAAGAGACACTTGTTAGATTGTGGGCTAGATTGAAAAGAAAGGGTGATTGGAAATGTTATTGTCCTTCCAATAATTGCAAGGGCTTAAAGATGAGAAGACTTTTAATCACAATGGCTAAGAAACATTGTAGGCAGCATGGTCACGTTGAAGGGGGGCATGATTATCGTCCATTGGTAAGTTGTTCATTATATGTCTTTATATTGATTGAATTTGTAAATGTTTATATCATTTTAACATTTTATATATATATATAAAATCACTTGATCATGATCATGGTTTATTTGTGTCAATCATTATTATAAAGGTGGGGCACCTTAGGGAACATGATATGGATTATCACAACCTAAAGAATGTGGTTTTGCAAGCGGAGGAACATGGAGTTGTAAATATTGAAGATGAAGTTAATGATCCTATGGAATAAGATGATCATGTGTCAGAAAACATAGTTGAAGATGATTGTACAAATACATTGATCCATTACATATTTAGTGGCACAACTGATCATGATGATCGAGGTTACTTTGATGATGTTCATGATTTACCTGTACTTGAAAAGGCATACGAGCCCCTTTATAAAGACTCCCAAACAACTCTTCTCTCTGTTGTATTTTTGTTGGTGAACTTGAAGGTTATGAATGGTTTATCCAACATAGAAATCTCATGGATGTTAAGGTATGCCATATATGTCATCTTTTTTCATCTATTTTTGTTGTTAGTTCATCACTAGTAAATAAAGGATGAAATATGTACCATTTATATTCTTTATATTAATAAATTATTTTTTTGTTGTAGATTGATAGGTGAATTTTTGTTACCACCATCAAATATTTTATCTCGCTCATACTGAGATTTACCTCCCATTATGAAAGGTATTGGAATGGAGTATCAAGCAATAGATGCATGTCCCGATGATCGTATTATATATCATAAACAACATGAATTTGCAACAGAATGCCCAAAATGTCATATCAATAGATATCGAATAGATCAACTAACAAAAAAGGTGTCTCACAAGGTTCTTCGTTATATTCTCATTATTCCACGTATGCAATGATTATTTAGGTGTGAAATCTTAGCGCAATTTATGGATTACCATGCACGAAATAGAAGTGGAGATTATATTCTTTGAATTCCTGCGAATGGTTCTACATTTAGGGACATGGAGTAAAAATGGCCACACTTTAAAGAAGAACCTCATAATCTCAGGATTTCATTGGCAACAAACGACGTCAATCCATTTGGAGAGCTGAGATCTATTTACTCAATGTGGCCTATTTTTGTTATCAACAATAACATTCCTCCATGGGTGTCAATAAAGAGGGAGCACATAATGTTGGCAATGATTGTTCCAAGTATTTTCTTACATCAATTTTTTTTAACGTAGTAGCATCTCATTTGTCTTATTTGTTGCATAATGACTTATATTTTTTTCATTTAATAGTCATGTACATTAATTTATATATATTGCAATAAAATGGTTATAATAATTATGTAATGTTTATGTTCATTCAACTAGGTAAGTACCAAGTTAAAGATATGAATGTATATATCAAGCCTCTTATCGACGACTTACTAAAGTTATGGAATGGCATCACTACGTATGACGTCTCTAGACCAATAGTAAAAAGATAATTTCAATTCCATGCAATGCTTGTATGGACAATTAATCATGATGCCCCAAGGCTAACACATTTTTGTGGTATGTCATAACATTCGATTGCACTTTAACGATATTTAATTTTATGAAGTAGATATCATGCATGTTTTTTAAATAATCTATTCATTATATATAATTATAAAAATTGACATATTTAATCCAATTAAATATATGATCTTGCAGGTCTTCAAACAAAGGGAAAATTTGCATGTCTAGTTTGTGGTCCAAAGATGAAATCTCGTCGTTCAACAAGTTTAGGAAAACAAGTGTTTGATGAGTATAGGCACTTCCTTCACAAAAATCATAAGTATGGAACTACTGAAAAACATCTTTTCAATGGGAAAGAAGAGACTACATCAAAACCACGAAGAATGACACCTCGCCTATAGAAGATGGAATATAATAGAATTAATCATCAAGGTTATACATCGGATAAAATTGTTTATCTATCATATATGATATGTTTGGAATTTATATTTTTATATTGTGTTTTGTTTACTCATGTTGTAATTGACAATTATTGTTGTTGTTAATTTGTTTAGCTTATATGCTTCATGAAGGTCATCAAGGCATTAATGGTCGGCTTCCATAAGGACTGAAAAGTTATCCTAGACAATTTAGCAGGTTTCCCTACTATGAGCAGCTATAAATTGTGCATTTATTTGATACAATGCATATCAGAAATAATATAACAAAAAATATATGGAAAATATTGGATGGAGGGCATGATAAAGAAAAAATTGTCAAAATTTATAGTGATATTCAAGAAGCCAATCATGCAATGAAAAATTTCATTCAATTAAATAGCGATGGAGACCAAATTAATATAAGCACCCTTCCTTGGTTATTAATGGAGTAGCAAAGCAATGCTATAAAAGAAGTCATATGAAAAATTTGATTTCCCACAGGATTTTCTGCGAACATAAACAATAGAATAACAAAGAAAGGTGAATTTGGGTCAGGGATGAAAAGGCATGATTGGTATACCTTCATTAAGGTAATTATTAAGGTATATTTTATATATATTTGTATATTGCATGTACTTTTCAATGTATTATGTTTACTAGTTTTGGAAAAATAATGAAAAGATCATTTTATAATTGTTGCAGTACGTTTTATCTCTATCTCTCCCAGATAACTTTGACAACAATATCAAGCAAGTTATAAATGATCTTGGAAAATACATGAGGTAAGTAGCGATATTTGTTCAATTCGTTGTATAGATCTTATATTTGTCATTTGTTTTACTTGGTATGTAATATATTGTATATTTTTGTTAAATATCATTAATATATTTGTGCTTTGAATCACTTGTAGATGGTTGTCATCTAAAGAAATCCATAAAGAAGATATCAATTATTGGAGGAGAAAAATTCCTCGTCTAATGTGTGAAATGCAAAAGTGTCTACCTTCGACATTTTTCAATGCACAATAACACTACCTCATACACCAAGTTGAGGAGATTGAATTGTGTGGACCTGTACACACAAGGTCAATGTGGATGGTTGAGAGGCACTTGAAATTTTTGAAGGATTTGGTTAGACAAAGAGCACATCCTAAGGGTTCTATGGTGGGGGGATATATGGTATACTGAACCATGGTGTACATTACTGAATATCTTCCTAAGTTCGCAACAAAGATCCATGTAAATCGCATTTGGGATCCCAACTCCATTAACAAATTCGAAGGGGAGTACCTGATGGGGAAAGGTAGATTGAGGAAAGTGAGAGGTAATTATAAGATGGTCATGGAGATTAATTATAATACATTTTCATTTCCTTCAATTGATTGAAAAGAAACAACAAAGAACTAGTCCAAATGAAAGAATCTTCCACACACAAATAGAAAAGTACCGGTATTGTATTACTCCAGAAAATAAGTCTTTCACTGCTGAAAAGTATTAAAATATTAAAAAGTGTTGATGATCAAATATTACAATTTGAATTTCATATATATAAGAAGAAGACCCAACAAAGGTGTCTCTTCGGATTGTCTTTTTCCAAATAATTAAACTACTGATCTTAATTAAACTTATAAAATACTTCATTTTCTCCTAACATTGACTTAGCCGCTAAGAGATGTTTTTTATACTCCTCCAAGGTATGGGTATCTGCATCATGCACTGCATTTTGGGCTTCATATTTGAGTTTTATCATCAATTCTATATGTTTGCATCCTCCATCCAACAATAGCCCTTCTACTTTGACTGTATCCAATGCTTCCTAAAGTATCCTGTTAGCTCTCAAAAATGTAGGTTAAATACCTCAAGAGATTGCCAAACTCTTGGTACGTTTCAGGGTAGAATACAAGGTTGAAAGATTTAGACCTTCTTCTCTTTAGGTGATTCTAGACCTAGGTGGGTACACCTATATGAATGAAGCAGACTTGATTTGTGTTTATTCCCTAAAACAATTTATCCACAATGGCAAGTGGGAGTGGATAAATGAATTCTTATTTTGGTATAGATTTTATAAGCAATATCAAGGCTAATCTTAATATGTTTAGTTAACGGATGTAAAATCTAATATGTTCAGTTAATAGATGTAAAATATAAAATGAATGAAACTAAAATGATCGAATGTGAGGGACCAATGCTCTATTGGGTATATGGAGTCAAATAGAAATCAGAGTTAAGTGACTTATAACTGGCAATAATTCTAACTATTTGGAACTTTTATGTTTATAACTTGTATAAATAGGCAAGGGTGTAATTATCATATTCTTCTTTAATAATCCAAAATAATAATTCCAAGTTGTTGTGAATAATCAAGAGGATTTTAATCTTTACTTGAAAGACCCAATTAAATATACCACACAGATACATCAAATGTGCACTAATAAATTGAAAATATTCTTGATATATCAATTTAAACAACAGAGTAATATTAAATATGGAGAGAATATGACAATATCTTCAATTAACTTAACAAACAATTGATACCAACATAGAGCCAATGAATCAGATATTTTCCATTAACTTCATCAAAAAATTTACACGTGCATCTTGGTCCTTTATGATGTAAACATTGTATCAATCCCTATTCTCCTACTTCTTCTATCTACTCCTATCTTAATAATTGTTTCTTGGTCCTGGTCTCTCTTATTTATAGGAGAGGCAACAAGCTTCGGACCAAAAGACATGACTTTTGATAACAAAACTTAACTAACATGTAAAATATAACTGAAACAATTAACAACTAACACATGACAATTCTCTTAATCTCCGAGTAAAAGCTCGAGTCACCAAAGACCTATGCAAAGCTTTTACTTTATGATAATCATCATTGATAGTGATTAATCTTCATCTGAACTAAGGTATTGCTCCTGCCACTTGCTTATGGTTAAATCATTCGGCCACTTGTATTCCTGTGCAGTAGTGAAGTTTGACAAGTGGCTTTTCCATCTACTATCGAGCAAGTTTCTGGCATCTACAACGAACTTTGTATAACCATTATCCAATGCAATAATTCCATCAAGAAAAGCATGAAATTTTTCCAGATTGATATTACCATCACCCTATATATGTGCCAAACATTTTGGAACCATTTGATCAAATTAATTTCTCCATTCATCCATATCCTTGAGTTGACCATCACCTTTAACGATCAAAGGGCTAAAACTGTATTTTATTGAATGAAATGAATTCCTTTTATTTTCTACCTTCTTCTTCATATCAATCAAATACTTATGCTCATCAATGATTCCTTTTACCATTTCTTGAGTAGGTTTTAACCTTTGGGGTGCATCAGGATCTCTTTGTGTGGCTTTACACAAAGTGGTTAAGATATGGTAAGTGGGCTGCCATCTTTTCTGCAATTCCTCTAAGATAGGGGAATTGGTATTTATCTGTTCTAGAGCTTTTACCAAATGATTGAAGCCCTCGTGAACTCCACATATTTTCTCTTTTAAAACTTCAACTCTATGTTTTAGTATTTCCTCCAAGTTACTCAATATTTATCATTTGATATCATCCATATTATGATTCTTTAGTTTATCATCTCTTCTTTCAATTGTTGAATCTGTGGAACTTCAACTGAAGCAGGCAGATGATATACAACCATTTCATTCCCCCTTACATCTGTGGCTTGTTGCAATTGTTGTTTTAATCTGACATTTTCAATGAATAACTTATTTATCTCCTCATTTGATAGTTTGAGTCTTTTCTCATACTTTGTCATCTTTTTTTCCATGTTTTCCACTACATCTCTTGTAAACATTGTTGAATGCATTGTCGTGGTTGTTGCTTCTGTGGGAGTAGTTTCCTTCATAGTTCTTACTAGATCAAACCCTCTCATTTCCTACACCACATCTAGAACCCTAGGCTTCCTTGTGCTTTTTTTTTTGTCCATAGGGCAAGGGTCTAGGTGGTTGGATTATATCCTATCCCTGATACTCCTTCTGAATCAAATTCTATAACCAATTTAGGATCATCTTGAGCTCTGATTTTATCCAACAAAAACACTTTGGAGAGCTCCATTCCTGGTATAATGAGCATGTTACTTTTCAACACTAACTCCCTTGCTTCTTTAGGAGTAATATTGACATTGTCAATATTTAACTCTCCCATTGTTTGTGCCTGCGCTTCTGCATGTTTTGAATCATCAGCTCCAATGAGGTTAATATTTAGTCTATCATCAAATTGTTTCATCTTCATTTTTATCCAAAATATTTGAACTCCCTAGTACGGATAAAGTCATCATCCTCCATGAATCTCAGGGAAGCAATAATTCTTTCATCATCCTGCATTTCATCAATAGCCTCCTCCGATATTCTCATTTTGGGATCATGAGGCTCAAGTATTTTTTGTTTATCTACAACCTCTTTCATCTCAGCCAAAGTTAAGACTGCCTCTTGTTGCCATCACTTGACTCATAGTCCACTGGTGACCCAATCTTCTGTTTCTTGGTAGGAGGCTCATTTGTTTGAGATGGAGGAGATGGATGATTTGGTGATGAAGGTGGTGTATGTGATGTAGAGGCTATCGATGCTAGTGGATGGGATGTAGGAAGTGGGGCTGATTTCACTTCTTGAGCCTTTTTAGATAATTCATCAAATTTGCCAAGGACTAATTGCATTCTTTTCAGCAAATTTGGCTCCTCATGAAAAAACCCCTTGAAATTCTTATCTTTTCCTCTCTTCTGATCCTCCCATCTCATCATCAGTAACCATATTTTCCTTCTTTCAAACACATCTACAAAATAGACTAGGTTTCTTATTACATCCTCTTCTGGATCAAATTCATGTGTTATTTCCCTCTTTGTGAGTAGGGTTCTTCTGATATTGTTGATGTGGCCTTCTGGATCACATATTCTCTCTTTCCTTGATCTGAGAGTGAAATTAGCAATTATAAATCTCCACAATTCCTCCAATATATCTGATCTAATTGACAATTCTTGAAATACCGTCAAATTAGGTAGAAATGTGCCTTTTTCTGATTTTTCATCAAATCATGCTCCATCCAAAGCATTTGCCACATAAATTCTAAAAACAATACTCTGCTAGGTGCAAATTTTGGTAAAATATGAGGGGCCTGATCACAACCATATTCCCTGATGATGGTGTGTTGTGGCATCAAAAACCAATCAGCATAATTATGTGTAAAACCTTGATCCAATTTGTATTGTAGGGGTCTCATGAGATCCATTAGGGATTGTGGTAATCTTGGTGTAGGAAAACCAAGTTGAGCAATCAATTTGCTGACAAAATCATCCCTAAATACAATATAATCACTTTCATTGCATTTACTGTCCCAAATATAACACCAATTTTGTACTAGGAGCATAAATCCATTCTCACGTGTTCTCAATTTCATCCTCTTTGTCCATTTTGTTTCATTTTGAGATAGAATAAAATGACATAATACGGAGTAATTTCTAAAAGTTATGGGGGCCTTGGCTTCCCTAACTTGTAATAGACCTTCATGAATCTGTTCCTCAATGAATGAAGCAAAATCAAACTCCACATTCGATTCACGATGCTGGATAATCATGGCCATTCTCATCAACCCTATCGACATATTCTCCTCTGCATCAACTCCAAGAATTTGACATAATGCATAGTAGGTATTTTTGAAATAGGTTTGAAAGTTAGACACTAGAAAGGGTTCAAGTCTTGAAGATTGAATGGGCAGGACTCTATTTTTGTCACCCCTTTTAATGTGTAAGGGGAGTTCATCAGTTTTATAGGTCCTTTTCAACCTTCTATATTCTTGCTCTAGCTTCCCCAAGTCAATTTCGGTGACAACCTACCTGTTTAGGTCAAAACACCTAATTATAGCTTCCCTCGAGATATCTACCAGACATTTACCATCTGTAAGTATGACCATTTTTGATGGGGCATGATATCTATTGGCCAAGGCTCTGATGAGCTCAACATCAACAAAAACATTAAGAACAACTAATTTTCCTATGTCAAAAGTCCATGGGTTTGACACTGGAACCCTTTCATCTTTATTACTATAAAAATACCAAAATAAATTCCACCTAGACTATGGAATTATTGGGTCCCTACACCCTTGAGCTAAACCCTTAAAGAATTTCTTAGAACCCTTATCTACTGAACCAGGTAACAGGGCAAGTAATGGTGACTACAATGAAATTCTACTAGATTTTTCTTCCTTTTTAGTTCTTGCCTCTGATTTCTTTGGCACCATTGTTTAAATTTTAGTGAATGATAAGTAGACTTGCCCGAAATTTTTCTCTCTACAAAATTCTTCCACTATCGTACTTTGAGCTCGATTGTATTCAACTTCTGCTAGCATGAGCGCATGAATTCTCAATTTGCCTTGTTAAATTTTGATATCATGCCGCATTAATTTCATATCTTAAGTTCTTCATCATTCAAATCTTTCACACAGAGCTGAATTTCATACTTCGATGTTGATTGATGTGACTGGCCTTCATTTAATGCTCCAATGGAATATTACCGCACTACCGCATGACATTTTTCATCCCCCCATGGTATAGCGGTTCCTCCTTATCTCTATTCTTATTTCACCATTCTACCACGGGCTCCATTCCAACCGTCCATGGTATGGCGATGCGTTATTACCTTTGTTCTTAGCTTAATACTCTACCACGGGCTTCATTTCAACCCCTAGCAATATAGCGGTTCCCTCTATTAGTATTAACCATGACCCCGCTCTACCGTGGGCAAGACATCAACCTTCCACAGTATAGCAGTCCCTCCTTATCACTATTCTTATTTCACCGCTCTATTGTGGCTCCATTCCAACCCTCTACGGTATGGTGGTGCATTATTACCTCTATTCTTAGCTTACCGCTCTACTGTAGGCAAGACATCAACCCCTCACGATATAGCGGTTCCCTCTATTAGTATTAACCATGACCCCGCTCCATCACGGGAAAGGCATGAACCTTCTGTGGTATAGTGGTATACAATGTATTACTTCCTTTACCCATTGTGCTACCATGATTTTCTTTATTGGAGGCTGCGGTAAGGCGGTAAAAGGCAATTTTGACCTTGTGGATGGTAAAAACATGGTTTTTAAGGAAAAAAATTGATTACATATGAAAGGACCATCAAAATTTCGAATGGAAATTCTAGTTCCAACACACGTAGCTCATTCCTGCAATGTTTTTATCGATGAAGCTTGCTAGTTGTTGTGTCGATATATTGTATCCTGCCAATATAAACATAAAACATGATCGGGGTGACATAGATACTGCTTGGCCGATATGTTATATCTCTTCAATTTGAAATGTGTGAACAATGGGTCTTGGATACATATAGTTCAGAGGTTTCTTACAAAAGATAATAAGATCATTGGTAGTGGGATGTTAGGTTTTCAAGTACATCAATTATAGATTAAGGTTGTATATCATGGTAATTAACTAATTATACGTCGTTTGTGAATTTCATTTTTTTTATATAGTTGGTCGAGAGTGGGATGCACTACATTTGTACGTCGCTAACAATCTTGATTGGATGACGGTATGGATTAAACGATGTCAACAATCTAGTCACGGATTAACATGGGAAGGTGTGGCTTCATTGGTTAAAGAAGCTCATCGTAATGCAGATTCCAATGTTACACCAAGGGAAATTGATTTAGCATATGGTTTAAGAGATAAAAAGGTATGTATAAATATATTAATCACCCATATTATTTAATTATTTTCAATTATATTGATGTATATATATGTTGAGTTTTTTTTTAATTGCATACATTTGGCCAAGAATAAATATGTTAATCAACTGACGATGCAATAATTTTTACATGTTTGACATATTGCAAGTGAAACACCACAAGGCTATGTGGTGCAATGGTCATAAATTTTGAATCAAAAATTTGGATGACAGGAAGAAAACTTATTATTCTAGGATAACTGCAGTCTTTCAGGTGACTAATGTTTCATCTAGAAGTGGCATACATCCAAAAGTCTCAGAAAATCGATACTATGGGATTTTGGATGATATAATTGAGTGTGACTTTAAGTCCTTCAAATAAGTTATGTTCATCATCCAATGGTATAGGCTACGATTGAATGAAAATGATCCTGAGAGAACTATTATTGAGCATGATAATGGATTTACCATGGTTAATATAAGGTCGATCGAGTGAGCTGGAAATGAGCCCTATGTTCTTCCAAGCCAATGTGAGCAGGTATTTTACTCAGAGGTTCCAGGTAAACTGGGTTGGTCATTTTTTGTTATACATGATCCAAGAGGAAGGCCGGTAAAGTATAATGTGGTGGAAGAAGAAGATACCAAAGAACTAGAAGATGATGTAGATGATGATCAGGATCAACAATTAGTTGATGATGTGCCTGATGGAGATGTCAAAGAAGAGGAACTAGATCATGATGATGTAGGAGTTAATGTTCATGAAGATGATATCCATGTGGATGATGACATTATCAAAACTAATATCAATGACGATGATGATGATATGACCAATCCTTACAATGTTGAATCTGGATTGGATGATATAGACAAAGAGTTGGATGAAGAAGAAGATCAATGAAATTGAAATGTATGAGTTATGTGATTATATTATCTATTTGATATTAATTTCTTGATAGAATTATATTTGAATTATATGGTTACATAATCAATTCATGATGTTTTTAATTTTTATACCATTACATAATTAATTTATGATGTACTTTTTAATGTTGTTAATTCATGATGTTACAACTATTGTAGCTCTCCTAGAAATTTCCATATGATCAAATCCTAATTACTCTATGACTATTTATGATTAGATATTATTTTCATATCTTTGGTTATTTCATTCCCAAAAAATTAGTGTTTCCTCATGTTGACCTCGCATAGTGACATGTGAATGGGGCCAATGTTGAATTTTTTTCAATTTGTGCTTCTATGGAGTGAAAATTGACATGGTTAGCCTAGACGCATGCATTGATGATATGGGAGGGTTTTGAGACCCACACATGAGGTCATGCATGTTATGAAAGTGTATGGTAATCCTACTTATAGTGAAATTTCACATGATAAGCTAACCAATGACACTATATTGGAGGATAAACCCACCTATGGAATTAATTTAAGAGGTAAGGGATGCCTCTTAGTGGAATTTTGAGTCTTGGATTAATCCATAGTGCTAAAATTAGTTCTATTGTTCTTCCCTTGGTGTTATATTTATCTCTACATGAATTTCCCATACTTAACCATTTCATCATCCCTTGTCCCAAGCTATTTGTATCATAATATAAACTTGGTCCAATCTCACATTAGCCCCTTAGGTAATTATCGATTTCCTCCAAGTTGAATGGAAATTTTGTACCAATGCATCTATGTTTTCCTACCCTAATGGATCAAGACTTGACATCACCTTAACAATCTTCTTTATGTCATAGCATATCTCAGAAGTGCCTTTGGCATGCTTTATATATGTCAATATTAACTAGATTGAATATATTAATTTTAAAGTCTCTTAACACATTCCATGACAAGAAAATGACTCATTTAGATTAAGGAGTACTTTCCTAAACCATTCCTTCATATTCAACAATCCCTTCTCACACCCACATCATAATTCATATCTATGTTAGTTGTAATGAGTGTTTTAAACCAACAATCAATGAATCATAGGATAGAAGAAAACTCATTATGCACAAGGATAAGAATCAAAGAGACTGAAAGAATCGATTCACTAGATATGCTCCCCATTACTATAATAGGACCAAAAAACACTAGGAAAAGAAACCTTGTAGGCTACATTAATAAGACATTGATTGCAAGCATTTATTCCATGATGTTTAAATGAAAAAATATCAAATATCTCAATCTTTAGTCAAGTAGTATTTCAATCACTGATTCTTAGACATCCATCATGATTAAACATCACATATCATAAGCCTTTTTAACAATCACTAGGATTGTAGATAATATTCAATCATGTCATAGGAAATAAATCATCAAAAATTATAAAGAAAGAGAAAACAAACTATATAAGCTCAACAAGCCACCATACAAAAATTATATTTTGTAGAAAATAAAATAAACTATATGTTGACATTGCATATATATTTTGTATATAAACTATATGTTGACATAGAATATATATAAACTATATATTTTGAATTTTGGCCTCACGCACGCAGGAGCACGACATATGAATTTTGGCCCTACGCGTGCAAGAGCATGACATAGCATACTACATCGAGACCCTAGCTGGAGAGTTGCACCGAGAACCATTGCATCCAACCCCTGAGTGGAGAGTTGCAAGACATCACTGGATGAGTGCTGCAAGGCCATTGAGTCGAGGAGGAAAACTAGGAACCATTTGGCAGGAGGAAAGCCAGAGTGAGAGGCAAGGACACTCAAAAAAGGAATTACATTGATTTAGACTCTGTTTGTTCCCATCGAGGTGGTGCATGCTATATTTTGGTCAATTCGAGCCAATGTCCCATTGACAAACCCAAGTACTACCTAGTACTAGTGTCTGGTTATTTTGAACAACTAAGCTTTGAGATGTTCAATCAGTTGGGTGGCCGTTTTTGGCCTATGAACTGTAGTTTTTGTATCTGTCTTAGCATATTTTTTCTACTATTAGATTGAAAGGAATTATCATCACATAACAGCACATGAAGTTCACTAGGGTTCAAATTTCTAAACTTCTATGAAATAAATTTACATATTGAGGTCCACAAATGATCAAAGGGACTAAAAACAATACATGGTCCGTGAGTGCAATGAAAAATTCCTAGTGTCTGTCCATAAGAGAATGTATAAAAGTACATGATGCAGAGTCAGAGGATGGAAAAAAACTCACACAATCTCATTTGACAAGTCACAAACAATCTTGAACTTTCCTTCTTTTGACACACTTATTCAACTATATTTCCCTTCACAAAACTCAACACAAACACTCAACTTTTTCTTTAGAGTCCCAAACCATTACCAAACCCTCAAACACCTTAGTCAACTTCATCTTGATCAAAACAAACAATTACCCAGTCTTCCCTTTCATTTTACCATTAACTCTCTTTATGAATGTCCTAAACTTCACAATTTCAACTCAATGTAAAGTAATATGACCCAAAACAGTATTTAGGCTAATATAGACCACACAATTTCCATTCCATTTCACTTCAAACAAATGTAAACCATGTCCCATCTAGTGCTTGGGACATGTTTAGTTTGACTGGTATATTCTCTTCAAAGCATCAAAGTCCGTTTACAAAGTATTTTCACAAAAACCTAAGGGCTTAACCTTCATAATTACTTTGTTCACAAACTATACACAGTTTTTTCAGTCAAGAAACTTCATTCCCTCTCATTTTATCTTTATGATTTTTCCCTAAATCCACTAAAACATGAAAGAACATTCATAGTAGGATAATCTCACAAGAAACTAGAAGATTTCACCAACTAATAAAGGAGAAACATAATTATTTTTGTCTCTGCTTACCCTAACTAAGGGTTTTGGCAGTCTAAAGTAAATCCACAATAACTCACACAAATCTTAACTAAAATGCATGAAATTTGATGTAACAAGAAGGTGATTGAGATTATTACCATATCCAACCATTCTACCATGCCTTCAAGGCTGTACAATTTTGTACATGCCTGGAAATGCAAGATTTCTAAAGAAAATTGATTAAAAATAAGAGATTTTCCTTGAACTTATTCTTTATTCAACTACCCTCAAAGTTCTAAAAGATACAAGAGCCTTTTTAAAGGAAAAACAACTAAATTTTAGCCTTCTATCTGCCTCTAAATGACCCTAATAACTCTTCATCTCTTAATATTGCCTTTTTGATTAAGTTGACAACTTTTAACATTGTTTTCATTTTTGCACTTTTGGACTTAATTAACACCAAATGACCTCAACATGCCCTCAAGTATATGAAACATGACTCTAATAACATGATTTACAAAGTAGGAACAATAACATTGAATCAAATTTCAAAACATTTCTTCATAGAGGCCTAATTATGCAAAGCTAGTCCTGCACCAGTACAAGAGATGAAAAAAAGACAAGGAGCCATTAAAAACTTCCGAATATTTCACTGACTCAACAAAACCTCCAAAAGAACAGTATAGATTCCAAAACTAGGGAAAGCCTGAAAGAGAACACTAATGAAAGTGGACTTTTTTTTTTCAAGTTCTAGAAGAGTATAAATGGTTTGAAGATGTTGTGGGTGTTTAGAAAATGGTGAAGGAATGTTGTATAGGGAGGGACCCAATTAGCCTCTTTAACTGGATTCTTAAGAAAGAAAGAAACTCTGATACATTTTGGGGTTCTTCTAAATAGGACCCATCTTTTATTATTTTATTTGGGGGACCCAAAAAACCATAGGGGTAGAAACCTGTGGAGCTTAATCATTAAAGGCAAGGGGTCTGTCCATTTAGAAATAGACTGAAAGGATGGTTGCACAAGGGGCTATTTCACATCAACGGTGGTCCAAAAAATTTCATAGAATAACTAACCAGACACCAGTACTACCTCAGAGGGACTATTGTCTTCGAGGAAGGTGGTCCAAAAAATTTCATAAACAGGTACAAAAAGTAATAGCAACCTTCCACCAACTAACCGAATCAACCTCCAAGAAACAAGGCAATGAATCCTCTAGATGTTCCCAAAACCCAAGGCTTCAAAACACAAGGTTGGTGACCCTACAAACCATTCCCATGCTTACCAAGTGATCTTTGATCATTAGACCCTTACAAGGTTTATTGATACATTCACAACTATTGTTACCTCCACATGCATTTGACTAGTAGTGACAACCTTGGTTTTTAATCCTCCAACCCCATACCTTGGGATCACATCACCATGAAAAAACTTCATCCAACATCCTTATGAGTGCAAGTACCACCAAATAGGTATTTTTCAGATCTGTCTTCCTCGAGCAAGGGAAATATAGGAAGAGAAGAGGAAAGCGAGACATGTAGTAGGTCTAAAAGAGGGAGATCAACTAGAGGTCAAAAGATTAGAAGAAAATTATGTAAACACATGGAATTTTTTCTTGTTGAAGTGGGGTCATGTCCTTATGATGATGAGAGAGTAGGTGACATTGAGGTGCCCTTGAGGTACAAACATCTATGGAAATAATGGGTACCTAGGGAATGTCCTCCAATAAACATTGATTTTTGTGTCAACAAGAGGATATATCGCATAGCACCATCATCATTACATGGTTTGGGCCTATTTTGCATGGACAACATAAAGGTCTATTATGAAAAAGTTATTGAATTGATGGAGTATGTCGGATCCTGTTACAGTTACAAATATTGGATGTTTTTGGTTCAATATACATGAAGTATGTGTAGGTATGCACTATCAACAAATTATATACAACTAAAAGATAAGGATCAAAATAAAGGAGTGGCTATGTACATTAACGAAAGGCCAAAAGCATCAGTGAATATTGCAGGGTTTATAAACTGTACATGACCTAGGTCAACAAATAAACAACCCAATTGCATATTCGAGGCTCGCGAGGAAAACCGTGTATTCGTATGTGTGATAAAATCAATAACTGTAGGGGAAGAGTTGCTAATCGACTACAATTTGAATAGCATAGATAAAAACATAGTTACTATGGGGGTGGTACATACTATATACCATTTTATTATTATGTTTTTTTTCGTAAGTCTATTGGTTTCATTTTGGTAATGTTTTTTTATATTTAATTTTTGTCACAGCGGGACATTGATCATAGGGGGAAGGATCCAGCCCAGAGAATAGATCATGATGCATCTTCAAGCACTTCTACCCAACAGGTTTACCTCATTGTAATTGTATAAATTAGATACAAACAAAATGTTTTATTATTATATTTTTTTCATAGGTTTATTGGGTTAATTTCGATAATGTTTTTAATATTCTTGTCACAGTCGGATGATCAGGGAAAGGTACCAGTAGTAGAGGAGAGAATCCATCAAGAGGTGTAGTCACTATTATGTGATGATGACATCGCGTATTCCGTAAACCCTCTGGATATGATAAGGAAGACCCAAAAAAAATGCAATGAAGAAATCCTTCAGTTGTTATTCATAGTGCCTCAAACAGATGAGATAAGAGAAAGGGTTAAAATATTGACTAAGAGAGCATGAAACTTGCAAGTAAGCTGTCATGAGATCTTTAATTATAACATAAGTTCATTCATGGTTTTATATTTTGTACTCTTTTATGTCATGAACTAAAATATGTGTTGTTTTTACAAGATTTTTTGCATCCTCATGATGCTGCTAGCCATGATCAGGGTACTACAGGTGCTACCCGGGGAGTAGGGGTTGGTACAAGTGTCAATCTTGATCTTCCTGCGTATACATTACATCATCCAACCCCATCATCTGTGCCTATATTGTCAAGTGAAATTTCGGTAACACATAGCATGCAGGCATTGGGTAGTGCACCCTCTAGCAGCGAACACATGCCAGAACATGCGTCGGGACATGTACCTGGAGATGTAGAGGCCACTAGTACTGGTGATGTTTTAATAGCATTTCCTGGATCTTCTCGTATTACTAGTACGTGAACATTGACGGTCACATTTGTGGTGACCTAGGATTTTGTTCCCATAAAGATAGAGAAGGTCCCAGGTACTTCAAAATGTTTTAATTATTATTAAATATAATCCAATTGAAATTTACTTATTGAACACTCTTTTTAGACTAATGATCCCATGATCATTTTGTAGGAAATGATGTTTTTAATAAACATCTAAATGATATTACATTGGAGATCTTCGATCCCACCATACATACACAGTGGAATGCCCAAAATCAAGATTTAAAAGATGAGCTCATTAACCGTTTAGTTGTGTTGTTCGGTAATAACACATTCAACCGAACCAATGTCCTTAAGAAATCTGGTACCTATCTAAACTATGTGAGGGACCAATATAGGTCACATTTAGAGAAGAACAAAAAGTACAAGCGTCCCCCCATGATTTCGGAGAGGGAGTGGAAGGACCTGGTGTCAGATGGAAAGGAGAAGGCTAAAAATAAAAAAGGAAAGACACCACTGGGCCAAGGAAGGTATGTGATACTATCAACAATGTAATTATATACTAATTACTCTTTCTTTTTACATAATCTAACGTATTTCAAACTTTTCATAGGCTACCCGGCACATCGAAGGCAACAAAGGCAAGACTAGAAAAACACGGGCAGCACAAACTTGGCTCTAGTTGTTATATGAAATTAGCCACATGAATTGTAAGTATCAATAAATGAAATATTGCATCCAAATAATAAATTGCAAACAATTTTGGTTTTATCACACCATAGAAGCAAAATTCATGATCTTATGCAAAAATGCAGGGCTCTAAATTCAACAGAGTTCCCACAAAAGAGGACCTAAAGATTGCCTTCCAGCAAGGCTATGGAGTCATGGCTGAACACCTAAGACTCTTGATTGGGAAAACACAAGCTTCCACTACATCCAACATGCAAGTAAATAAACTCAATGAAGTTTATTTAAAATTGAATACTTGTGCAATCTATTCAATATTAATTTCCACCATAAAGTAATTATGTGCCTATTTGTATTAAACAAGAAAGAAATGATAATACTACACATGACATTGGAATGCAACCTGGTGAGGGTGGATCGCAACCTACAAATGAAGGTCATGGTGTGCATCCCAGTACAGGATGTATTGTGAGCAAGATTTCTGGAATAACTGTGTGTAATCTATTCAATACTTGTGCAATCTGTTCAATATTAATTTCCACCATAAAGTAATTATGTGCCTATTTGTATCAAACAGGAAAGCAATGATAATACTACACATGACATTGGAATGCAACCTGGTGAGGGTGGATCACAACCTACAGATGAAGGTCATGGTGTGCATCCCAGTACTGGATGTATTGTGAGCAAGATTTCTGGAATAACTATGTGTAAGTTATTAACTAGATGTATTCATGTGCTATACAAAACATAGTATGGATTAATACAATTAAACATCTTTAATTGCAATTGGTGTATTAATTAATGTAACCTTTCATGTTTCAAATTTAGAGCATGTAGAGCGTGATCAACATGTTGAGCATGATCAGGCTAGACAAGATCAGGAATGTGATGTGGCCCCATCAAGTAAAGAGGACCACTCTAATGTTCTTTTAAACATATTTAATTGCAATTGGTGTATTAATTAATGTAACCTTTCGTGTTTCAACACTAGAGGATTTAGAGGGTGTTTAGCATGTTGAGCATGAGGCTATAAGACAATATCAAGAACATGATGTGGCCCCATCAGGTAAAGAGCACCACTCTAATGTTCTTTTAATTAATGAAATACTTTTAACAATAATAATAAAACATATCAATTTAACATTTATTTGTTATTGCAGTAGACCCCCCTTGCAGTGGCCTCCATGTCATGAGTACGTGGCTAGGCATACATTAAGATCATGAGCAGAGGGTATAACAACTGAAGGGGAGATAGATGATTTAGAAAACGATACTCCACTTCTTCTTTTTTTAGCTGCAAAAAAGAAACAAAAAAAAAGTGATTGTAATCATATTATGACAACCATATTTTTGATAATATGTTAATGAATGTTAAAAACTAATATTTTTGACAACCATATTTTTTATAATATGTAAAAATTGAAATAATGAATTTTATATGTTAATGAATGAATGTGAATATGTTAATGAATGAATGTTATATGTTATTAATGGATGCACAAATAAATGTTATATGTTATTAATGGATGAATGAATGATTAATGTTATATGATCGGGTGTGGGGAATTGAGAGTGATGTGAGGGGGGGGGAGGGGCCAAATGAGCTTCCACCATCACGTGGTTGGCCCTGTTAAGTAGAGAATATTAAACTATTCTCAAAACAAAGAGAAGCTCAATAAGGTAATGCACTTTTCAATATTTCATTATGCTGCACTTTTAAGCTTATATGATTTTCATTAGTTCTCTTTGCTTCAATATGTTACCCTTTGTACTTATTTTACATTTTAACACATCTCATATGTTACCATCTCTCTCTCTCACACACACACAACTGACCAAAAATAGAATGTATTGTTTGGTAATCATTAGTTGTGGATTTAATTTCTATTTGAACTCAATTATAATCAGGTGGGCTTCATACATTGCAGGAACAATACTTGTTTTGATTTGTGAGCTTGGTGTGCAGTTCAATGATGGCATCAACATACTTGTATGTTGTCTTTACACTAACTTTTTCCTGTAAAATGTTAAGAACATATTTTACTTTATTCCACTATGAGAGAAGAAGGTGACTATTAGATTTTTTCCCAAGGAGATATTCACATATTTGAAATTTTACCATAAGTCTTCCATTTTTTCATTCACACCTATCTCAACTATTAAAACCAATTTTGTGATTAATCCTTTCAAATTAGTAGACTATTGTTTACTTTTTGATTGGTTAATGAGGGTTTTTGTAGGGATTCCACAACCTTAAGACACAAATTTGGGTCCCTAGTTTCCATGTGTGGGTTTCAACACTATGCCCATATGCTTTGGGACTTGCATTATTGCAAGTCATGTGAGACATATCCAACAATTTCTATGGCATTTTTTGCCCAAATCTTCATTGTTGGGTCTTCTACCATTGTTCTTATAAGCTATTTACTCAATATATGTATCGAAGACCCATTGTTCACACATTTGGTTCTTATAAGCTACCACCAACTCCAATCATTCACAAGGGTACTTCAGACCCCAAACTCAAACTGAGAAGTTCCATAGGCTTTTCAAGCCAAAATTCACTCAACTTTTAGCATAATCACCTCCTATCACAAGACACCAAGACTCACCAACTGCTCCAAATGCTTATCCAATATTTTAGAGGCATCTAACAAGATTAATATGCTTGAAGAATCACAACTACATCACCAATTTGATCAACAACAACTCACAAAGTCAATTTTACTATTTCACTTGATACCAAGAATGACTCTTACAATAATTGTTTAATTCTTTTGGTGGAAATGATGGGATATTATTTAGGATACTTAAGTAGATTATTATGTGTACCTACTCATTTTCTTGTTTAACTACAGAGCATTGATATTGATCAAATTGTATCCAATCATTACCAATCAACTGTCACACTAGAGGCATCAGTTTTGAAATTTTCAAGTACAAGCTACAAAGCAGATCCTACTTATAAGAAACCACTTTTTCAAGGAATTTGTATGCCTAAAATCTCATTAGAAAATCAGACAAACTATATTTGTGATCATGGTGTTCCGGTAAAACTGATTTCTCATTATTAGTATGCATATTTTGCTATTTTGTTGTCATTTAGTTAGTATATTTGCATTGGAGCTCTTATATTTCCAAGCTTAAGGTGGCTCGTTGTATGGAAGAAAAAATACATTTGTAGGAGCTAAAATATCAGCTAATCTCAATATCAAATGAGCTACTTGATAATGCTACTGAACTCAGTCCTCAAAATTTTTAAAAGCTTCATCTAGAATGGTTAGTGAAGAGAGTTAACTTTGAATTTTCTAATGATTTATAATGCTATAGTATCATTAATTGTGGATGATATCTATGTTCATATAAGTCCTTGAATATGTAGATCTCACTTGAGAAAGAAAGTTCACTATCTAAAGCAGCAACTTCAATTCCCTCCTTTAGATGATAAGAAGAGTGAATTTTATTCTTCAGCTTCTGGAGAACCTGCAAGTTGCTCTTTTGGAGAACCTTCAACCATTTTTTCTGCAACTACACATAATCAACAGGTCAATGGTGAGGGAGGAAGGACACATGAGACTATTGTGAGTTCACCTTTTGTAAGGAAAAATCACAATACTTCTAGCTCTAGTCATGAAATCTTTCAATCAGAGATCAGGAATTGCAACCAGTCATTTGGGGAAGCTATAGGTTCATTTGGGGAAGCTATATTTTTAAAAAAAAAATTACAAGGTTTCGTCGCAATTTCAACAAACCTATCCCAACGAACCACAAAAATGTACAACGAGGTTGTTGTACAGGCGACGTAATTTTCGTCATAATGGCAACGACGGTTTTCTCCAATGTTTGTCAGAAAATAAACACGATTTCTTCGCAATTCAAACTAACATAGCCTGACAAACCAGGGAAAATTGTGACGTAATTGTCGTTGGAAAATGGACGAAGTTACATTGATTTTGCAATGGAAACTGCCAAAATTTTTCCGTGGCGCTGACTGACGATGTTGGGTCGTGGTTTCGATGTAAAAAATGGGTCGTTAAAGTGACAAAATTCTAGTGACAAAATTGAAATCAGTGTTTTGTCGGTAAGTCAACAATATTTTGTCGATATGTCACTAAACATTCGTCGAAATTTGTAGTCAAATACAATAGTGGGTTTAAGGGTCGATAGTTAAGGGATTAGGGTTGAAGGGTTGAGGGTTTAAGGTTTGAGGTATGAGGGATTAAGCTTTAAGGTATAGGGTAGAGGGCTTAATTGATAGGGTAGAGGGTAGAGGGTAGAGGTATTATGGTTTAGGGTTGAGGGTTTAAGGTTTGAGGTTTGAGGGATTAGAGTTGAGCAACTAGGGTTGAGGGTTTAATTAATAGGGTAGAGGGTAGAGGGTTGAGGGTTGAGGGTTGAGGTATTAGGGTTTAAGGGTTGAGGGGTTAAGTGTTGAGGGTTGGATGTTGAGGGTTTAAGGGTCAACGATTGAGGGATTAGGATTAAAGGGTTGAGGGTTTAAGGTTTTAGATATGAGGGATATGAGTTTAAGGTATAAGGTAGAGGGTTTAATTGATAGTGTAGATGGTAGAGGGTAGAGAGTTGAGGTATTACGATTTAAGGGTTGAGGATTTAAGGTTTAAGGTTTAAGGGATTAGGTTTGAGCAACTAGGTTTGATGGTTTAATTGATAGGGTAGAGGGTTAAGCATTGAGGTTTTAGTGTTTAAGGTTTGACAGGTTAAGTGTTCAAGGTTGGAGGTTGAGGGTTTAAGGTTTGATGGTTGAGGGATTAGGGTTGAAGGGTTGAGGTTTAAGGTTTGAGGTATGAGGGATTAGGGTTTAAGGTACAAGGTGGAGGGTTTAATTTATAGGATAAAGGGTAGAGGTATTACAATTTAAGGGTCGAGGTTTGAGGGATTAGGGTTGAGGTATTATGGTTTAAGGGTTGATGGGTTAAATATTGAGGGTTGGAGATTGAGGATTTAGGGTCGATGGGTGAGAGATTACGGTTGAAGGGTTGAGGGTTTAAGGTTTGAGGTATGATGGATTAGTATTTAAGGTATAGGTTAGAGGGTTTAATTAATAGGGTAGAGGGTAGAGGGTTGAGGGTGTAAGGTTTGAGGGATTAGGGTTGAAGGTTTAAGTATTAGGGTTTAAGGGTTGAGGGTTTAAGTGTTGAGGGTTAGAGGTTGAGGATTTAAAGGTCGACGGTTGAGAATTAGGGTTGAAGGGTTGAGGGTTTAAGGTTTCAAGTATGATGGATTAGGGTTTAAGGTATAGGGTAGAGGGTAGAGGGTAGATGGTTGAGGGTTGAGGTATTATAGTTTAAGGGTTTAGGTTTAAGTTTTTATGTTTGATGGATTAGGGTCAAGAAACTAGGGTTGAGGGTTGAGGTATTAGGGTTTAAGGGTTGAGGGGTTAAGTGTTGAGGTTTGGAGGTTGAGGTTTTAAGGGTCGACAGTTGAGGGATTATGGTTGAAGGGTTGAGGATTTAAGGTATAGGGTAGAGGGTTTAATTAATAGGTAGAGGGTTGAGGTTAGATGGTAGAGGTATTACAGTTTAAGAGTTGAGGGTTTAAGGTTTGAGGTTTGATAGATTAGGGTTGAAGTATTAGTATTTAAGGGTTGAGGGGTTAAGTGTTGAGGGTTAGAGGTTGAGGGTTTAAGGGTTGACGGTTTAGGGATTAGGGTCAAAGGGTTGAGGGTTTAAGTTTTGAGTTATGAGGGATTAGGGTTTAAGGTATAGGGTAGAGGGTTTAATTGATAGGGTAGAGGGTAGAGGGTAGAGGGTAGAGGGTTAAGGTATTACGGTTTAGGGTTGAGAGTTTAAGGTTTGAGTTTTGAGGGATTCGGGTAGAGGGTTTAAGTGTTGAGGGTTGTAGGTTGATGGTTTAAGTGTTGAGGGTTGGAGGTTGAGGGTTTAAGGGTTTATGGTTGAGGGATTAGGATTGAAAGGTAAAGGTTTTAAGGTTTAAGGTAGAGGGATTAGGGTTTAAGGTATAGGGTATAGGGTTGAGGGTTTAATTTATAGGGTGAGATAGGAGGTAGAGGGTTGAGGGTGAGGCATTATGGTTAAGTTGAGGGTTTAAGGTTTTGAGGGATTAGGGTTGAGAAACTAGGGTTGATGGTTTAATTGATAGGGTAGAGGGTTGGGGTATTAGGGTTTAAGGGTTTAAGGGTTAAGTGTTGAGGGTTTTTGGTTGAGGGTTTAAGGGTTGACGATTGAGGGATTAGGGTTTAAGGTTTGAGGTATGAGGGATTAGGGTTTAAGGTATGGGGTGAGGGTTTAATTGATAGTGTAGAGGGTAGAAGGTAGAGGATAGAGTTATTATAGTTTAAGGGTTAAGGTTTTAATGTTTGAGGTTTGAGGAATTAGGGTTGAGGTATTAGGTTTTGAGTGTTGAGGGATGGAGGTTGAGGATTTAAGGGTCGACAGTTGAGGGATTAGGGTTGAAGGGTTGAGGGTTCCAAGTTTGAGGTATGAGGGATTAGGGTTTAAGGTATAGAGTAGAGGGTTGAGGGTAGAGGGTTGAGGTATTATGGTTTAAGGGTTGAGGGTTTAAGGTTTTAGGTTTGAGGTATTAGGGTTTAGTAACTAGGGTTGAGGGTTGGAGGTTAATGGTTTAAAGGTTGACAGTTGAGGGATCAAGGTTGAATGGTTGAGGGTTTGAGGTATGAGGGATTAAGGTTTAAGTTATAGGGTAGAGGGTTTAATTGATAGGATAAAGGGTATATGGTAGAGGGTTGAGGTATTATAGTTTAAGAGTTGAGGGTTTAAGGGTTGAGGGATTATGGTGTATTATAGTTTCCTGCATAGATTTCAACAAGGATATTTTGTTTCAAGTATAGTTGAGATGGAAGAGTGGTTGTATGACTGTAAAGCCGTATTGAATTATAGTTTTCCTCATGCTAATCTATTGCATTTAGCACTATCATCTGACTGGAAATGACCAATTGCATTTTATGGTTATGCACGTCCACGTCAGATTTCCTATAGAACAAGTATGGAAGTGGTAGATCCAAAGGTGCAGGATGAAAGCAAAGTTGGTTAAGATAGCCTATGTCATAACTTTTTTGTAAGCCTATTTCTATTCTATTAAGGATTGTAATAAATTTTTCATCCTTTTGTCTCATAGTTGTGACCAATTTGTAGCATTTTATATTTTCTTTCCAAAAATTATAAGGCATAAATTTAGTTACAATGGGTTTATTCTAAAATACAATTAGGTCAAGGACAAGTTGGGCTTGGTAGAGATCGCCATAGAATATTGTATCAAGGTTTCCAAAGTAAATTATAGGCATTTGCATTATGTCTCGTAGTCATCTATCAATGTAGCGTAGAAATTTTGAGCGTACTAGTGAGATTTTGTCTATAAGGAGCACATGCAATTGATCATAGTGCTTGGACATAGTGTCCAATGCTTTAGAAACCAAGGGCATAAAATCTGATGTATTAAATGGTATATTAAATGCTAAATGTAATGTGACTCCACGTAGGTTGTAAGTTGCTTTACCTGTATATGCAGTTAATAATCCCTTTGGTTTGTTTGGATTGTTGCCAATAGACTTGCTATAAATGTGAATTAGAGCTTGGTATATGGATTTTGCAGTGAAAGTCTTTCCAGTTCCAGCTCCACTAGTCAAGAACAAATTCAAAGGCTTGTCGATGTTATTCATCTTTTTCATTATAACATCGTTAACTATTGTTTGTTGTTCTTTGTTCAACATTTACCTTAGTTTGTAGTATTCGTTGTTGTCAATTATCTGTGGGTGTCTAGCAATCTCAAATGCATTGTGTGGCATTGTATTTGGTTTTATGGATCCTATGTTAGGAAGATCTGTTTGAATGTCATATTGTTTTGTTTGCCTAGGTTTTCTTGTTGTCAATGACTTATCATCGTTGCCATCATCAAGGGGCTCAACATCTTTGAGTTCTTTTTCTATGTCACCCCATTTAGAACTTGTGTTGTGAGTGAAATTTGCATGATTTTTTATAATGGTTTTTTCATGGTGCATGTATGCATGTTCCCATGAGTCAAAATTTTGTTTCAATGTACTCCCGTTCATTGTAAATGGTACATAAAGCATTAATTTCTCTCTACAATGATTCTCTAGATCAAAGTGCTTATTAAGGTTAATAAACCGTATTACACTTGGTTTAGTTTTAGGGTCAATTGTAGTTTCATTTTTATTGTAACTTGAACCAAAATTTGCAAGACATGTGTCTATCAATGTTTGAGGACGTATTCAATAATAGTCCACTATAGATTTTGATAGTATGTTCTTTGATTCATCTGGTTCATTGTTTAATT
This sequence comes from Sequoiadendron giganteum, assembly GCA_007115665.2. Lineage (NCBI taxonomy): Eukaryota > Viridiplantae > Streptophyta > Pinopsida > Cupressales > Cupressaceae > Sequoiadendron > Sequoiadendron giganteum. Next base: position 392,939,198 of record CM021105.1, read on the forward strand.
GTTTGACGGATTTTAGAATGAATATATGGTCACTATAGGACTGCATGTCAATGAAAATGCATTTTCTTGAACTAAAGTTTAGTGGAAGTGATAAAACAATATGAGCAACTTGTTGTGTTGACATTTATTGCAAGTCCAACAATGCATTTCCAAGTTTACCTATCATTTTTAATGCATCAATATTCACTTGTTGGTGGTCCTTACGTATTCTTTTGAATGCATACATCATTGAATTGTCTACTTTTTCAATGTAAGAGCTTCAATACATTATTGTGTCATATGCATTAAGCACAAATTGGGCATCTATATTGGCCTTCCAAAGGTGTGGTATTTTCCTTGCACAACTGTTGTTCCATATTTTTGATGGTTTCCTTTGTAATAAAAGTGTTGGCCTGTTTAGTGTAGAGCTCAAAGTTGTTATATAATCAGATTCAATTATGTTTATGTCATTTAAAAACATGTCAAAAGTGTATTCTTTGTCATAGTTTTCTTTTTGCAGTCTTGAGTAAACGTTGACAAAATTTGAAGTTATTGTTTCAGTCTTTTCTAGTATTGGTGAAATTATTTGTGTCTTTCGCATCAATGGAAAAGTGAAATTGTATCTGCAAAGTTTTTTCCTTGATCTCCTGCATCTCTTTGTGTGGTGATTCCTTTGTAAACTAGCCAAGTCAAGTTGCAAATGATCAGTGCTACAAGTAATGTACTTGTTGATAAAAGCTATGATGTCTATGTTGTTTTGTATGTAGATTGGTGCATTTTTCACCCATATTATCATATGATCATGCAAATTTCATCAATTTTGGAACTCAATCATAGAAATGTAATCAATAACATTTCCAAAGATAGATTCATCTGTAAGCATCAATTTTTTCATTGTGTTTATTCTGTGTCTATAGTACCATACACAAGTAATAAGATCATTCTTGATCAGTTCAAAATTTTCAATGTTCGTTTGAGCAATTGTTTCTTGTTATTTTTAACCTAATTGATATTGATTGTGTAATTGTTGTAGCGTGTTTATTAAAGGATCCCAATTTTGTTCAACACTACTAAAAGTGAGGAAGAATGTCGGTGGTCCTAGCTATCGTATCATTGCAAAAAAAAATTTCTTAAGTTGTGTATAATCTGGGGATATTATTATCCTTTTGAAGTCAACATACCCAATATTTGATTTTAGAATTCTCTCAAGGTTTGGTTTGTGTTTCAAATCCTTGGAAAGTAGCTTGCATCATTTTAGTTGGCCCTTTCATATTCTTATGGACATTGTAGACAAGACTTGTAGTATTAGTATCTGGATAGTTTTGAAAAATATGTTTGTTGTGTGATATGAAAACTTTCTATTTGATTGTAAAACTTCCCATTATGCAATTTTGTGGTATGTAAATTTTTTTAGAATGTCATCATCACATGGCTTGCCAAAGAATAATATTGGGAAATTCATCTCCTCAACGTATTTGTCTTTAAAGATTCCAACTAGATAGTTTTGTTCTACAAGTGCAATTTCAATGATTTTGTCTTGCATGCTATGTATACTTATAGATTCAATGAATCCATGGACCAAGATTTCAGATGGGTTCTCATGTTCCATGTCACTCTCTAACTCATTTTCAATTGTCACGGGCCTAGTATTCTCTTCAAGTTCATCATTGGTATGCAAAAAATATTTCCAATCTTTGTTTATCTAGATATTTTGCATTTTGTATAGTGTCATTTTTGACAATTGAGCCAAATCTTCCATGGCAATATTGGGTCGTACCATTCCTTTTTGAAATGCATTTTTGTATTCCAATCATATTTTAAGTGAAACAACAATTGTTTGTGTGTTGTTAGTTGATTGTGGTAATTCTTTTTGTATAATGTTAATGTCAACAAGGACATTAAGGATGGAACCTGTTAGACCTATTTGAGATCTTTTGTACCCTAGTTCCCAGATTTGTGCAAATGCAATTCTAAGTGACACAAGTCGTTCTTCTAGTTGGGAGAGAATTTGGGCATATGACAATGGTTTATTAGTTTGGATTTTGTGTGGTACAACATACTTTGGTATCATGAATTGTTTTAGTCCAGAGTAGCATATATGACATATGCAATTTGTCAATGTTATGGATCTTAACTGTACTAGTTCATAATATATTTCCTTTTTCTTGTCTTTGAATATTCTAGTATCTTTGCTAAAACACAACATTTGGCAGATTATGCATGTATATTTTGGTGTACCTTGAATTGTTTTTTCGTAAATCTCTACAGCTGAATTTTTTTCCCTTATTTGATCTCATAGGTATAAGTTGATTTTGTTTATTGTATTTTGTAATAAATATCTTAAGGTGTTGCAGTCTTTCAATAGGGTTATGTTTGAGATACTTTTGTTTAACTGTATGAATGGAATTGCTTTTGTTATTGTCTAGCCTTTTCTTTTTGTTTCCATCGATAGTTTTGTATTATGTATTGTTTCAAATGAGTTTTTTAAGTTGATTTAACCTTATTGGTTGTTGGCCATTTGGATTGTGTGGTTGAATTCTTAGAAGAGGTTCAAAATGCCCACTTTGAGGGGTTGCATCATGGAATAGAATGAAATAAGTTGGAAAACTGGGTACATTGTTAAAGTATGAGTACTTTTTCCTTGATTTTGTTGACCAAACACATATCTATATATTCAACCATTTATATAGCTATCGAATACAAAATACATCTCCCCATAAGCCGATTTCATTGTTCCCGACATATGGTTTCATGGAAAGGCACATCCTGCATAGATATGTGTCTCACCCATGCACTTTGTGCAGTCTATACATGCTTTCAGGGTCTAGTGCAAGGTTGTATGATCTAATTGCATCTTTATCTCATTTTGCAAAGCAACTTGAGAAGTAATCTACTGATCCTCTCCATAGCTCAAATGATGTATACTGATGTATAGTAATCATTATTTTTGTGGTTCATGTTTATGAAAAATGTATTAAATGTCGTGGACTGTGCTATCTGTTTGTGATACTTGATAGCTAGAAGTATTTATCAATGTTACAAGGAAAGCTGAATAGTTTGAGCAAGGTCTTGTGGACTATGGGGGAATTCAATAAATTAACTATGTGTTTATTGCTTGAGTGGCTACCAGTGTACCAGCAAAGCTTGTAAAGAAAATTGTGCAAGATGTGTTGGAGGGTTGGTGGGTATAGAAGTAGTGAATACATAGCTAATTTATGAAATTTGAAGCAAGATTTGGCTTTTATTTGTGCTTATTCTTGTTTTTTATTGCTTTCTCAAAACCTTTTATATTTTTAGCTCCTAATTCTCCTCTCTGATGTTTTCTATTTTGTGCAACTCTTGAACATGGTAAGAGTGGTAGGTAGAACACTCTAGTACTAAGTGGCTTGTCAGTGTGTTTCTGATAGTTGATAACTAGAAGTATCGCTTGTTTCTCTAGGGGAAACTGGATGGTTTGACCAAGGTCTAGAAACTATGGAGGCATTGAATGCATCAACTATGTGTTCATTGCTTGAGTATCCATTGGTCTACCAAAAAATCTCCCTAAGTTTGTATTTAATGTCTAAATTCTTGCAAAAATCTATCACAATGGCCCCTTTTTTTGCAAATTTTATCATCAAGCAATTAATGCATGTTTAATGCATTAAATACAATTTTTTCAAGAATTTTAGGAGGGACAGAGGGTACAGAAGCAGTGAATTTATGAAATTCTAGAGGAATGCTAGGTTTTATCTATGTTTATTCTCCTCTGATTATTGTTTGTTGGAAAGATTCTATGTTTTTTAGCTTTGCACACCCCCTTTCAATGTTTGTTAGTTTGTTCAGTGCTGGAACGTGGGAGAAGCCATAGGAACAATGTACTACTAGTGAGTGTCTCACCTATATATTTGTGATACTTGATGGATAGAAACATTACTTGTTATTACAAGAGCGAACGCCACAAATTAATATACTGAATGACATGTGTTATGCAATGCATAAACATGAAACAGTTGAAGCGAAGCAGTAGGTGACTACTGCAACAAACGAGAGTGATTAGATATTTTCAGAATATATAATGCCCTCCTATTTTCGTAATCAAATTTAACAAAAATGAATAATAGGCCTACTCCAACCAATGGAAAAGAAGATAAATTGTTTATTACTTCTCAATTGCAAATGAAACCATTGTAATAGTAACCTACTCATTGGCTTCAACTGTTTCATGTCATTTTTCATTTACTATACCTATTTGTATAATTAGGCCTTATAACAACAAAGAATACTTCTAGTCACAATAGGAAAAAAGTAATAATATCAGGACAAGTGCAACCACTTAGATGACTTTGTAAAATGAGTATAGTTGTAGCAAGTTACTATTGAAATCGTTGAATTAATTTTTGAAATAGTTACTTGTCCAATGAAATTGTATCCCTTAAAATACTTTGTTGGTAGGTTAATGCCTATCAAAACAATGAATTCAGAGTCAATGCATTGTATGCATGTACAAGGAATAAGACCTTGATCAAAGATCTAAAATATTATTGATTTATCTAGCAACAATAGACTAAGAGATATTGGGATTGGTTCCTATCACTAATACCAGCATATCACGTTTTTATACATGCTTGTTGATGTCATTTCTTTGCTAAAATGTTTAATGCATTTCCTATGTTATTTGAATTTACTACACCATTGTTTATGATCCACCTGTAATACCATTTAATGCATTAAACATGCATTGACTACTTGAGTATCTACCATCCTGCTATCAAAGATGACAAAATTTTCATTCAATAATTAAATATTTGTAAAATATATAGTGTCCTTTTATTTTTCTAATTTACTTTAACAAAAATGAATAATAGGCCTACTCCAACCAATAGAAGAATTGCAACAAACGAGAATTAAGATGGGAAACACTAAAATCTTTGAGCAAGATCTTGATAACTATTGAGGCATTCAATGCATTACCTATGTATTCATTTCTTTTTTAGCCACCAGCCTATCGACAAAGCTCATAGAATTTGTATTTAATGTATGGATGTTTGTAAAATTTTATTTTGCACAATTTACATTTAATAGACTACTATTTTTGATCCAACAGTTAGACCATTTAATCCATTAAACATCCATTGATTGACTCAATACCTACCACTTTGTCACCAAAGTTCATAGAATTTGGTTGAGTGGCCACTTCTCTATTAGAAAAGATCACAAAATTTGTATTTAATGCCTAAATGTTTGCAAAAACATATTGCCAATCTACTTTGTTGCAAATTTGAGCAAATCATTGGATGTACATTTGATATGGGCATCAGTCGATTGCTATAATCTATGTAGCATTCAGTTATTTCTTTGATAATTTTTCTTTGTTTAATATGTTTCAATTTCAAATAGGAAGATTGCAACAGTAACCTACTTTCGTAGGGTTTCTAGATTAGGTTTAGTTTTTAGGGCATCTATCCATTGAATAAATGTGTGCATATATTGTCTACAAAGTTAACTCAACATCTTAAACTAGAAGAACATCCAAAAATTTCCTTGGTAAACATGATATGCTCATGTCAATGGATGGAACCAATCAAAATAGCTAATAAAGCAATATTTTGTTAAACTAAGGTTAAAATGCTAAACATGTGTAAATGGAAAGGCTTGTGTATGCTCCAGCATGTAATAATGTTGACTTGATACAAATTTATCCATCGGTTCATGCATTACAGTATAATCTACAAATTGTGGAGAAGACATTTTCTAAATCAATTGTTATAGCTGAGTAAAATTGGTATTCTATTATTAAATATGTTGTAAGCCCTTCGAATAAAGTTCTTATTAACAAATGAAGCCTTTTTCATTAGTTTTGTTGCCTTGTTTCTAAGAACTGGGGAAAATTGTTCACAATTTTCTAATGGGACCTTTTAATAGCAGTAAATACTTCTTGCCCTTATCTTACAAGCACCTCTATGTGATTGCAACTAGAAGTATTGCTTATTTCCAAAAGGCATAATCACACAAATGACCATAGTAGATGGCATATTCTATCTAACATATTAACAAGAAACAATAAAAGCCAAGGATGTGGTTAGTATTGCAATGGTTTCATTTGCAATTGACAGACAATGAAACAACGAGAATTAGTAGAGGGAAAATTGAATGCTTTGAGAAAAGTCTTGTCTATTGCTTGAATGGATAATAGCTTATCAACAAAGCTCACAAAATTTTAATTTAATGTCTAAATGTTTACAAAAAAAAAATCACAGTGGTCTATTTTATTCCAAATTTTAGTAAATCATTGAATGTGCATTTGATATTAGCACCAGACATTAAACAATTACAACAACAACCTGGTCTGACTGCAACGGTAACATGATTGTTGGAAAAAATCCAAGGACATGAAATGCTTGTTGGCACCAAACAATAGAAGAGGCCTTGAATTTCTCCAAGCTATCATGTTTGTGTTGTCTATTGTCATATTTCCATTCATGGCATTTATCAATTTTTAAACATTGGTTTAGTACAAATGTGAAAACTTCATCAATCCAGTTAACAATCAAAAGTGGGAAAATTGGATGTCATATTGCCAAAAGAAAATGAGAGAGGATTCTCTAAAAAAATTGTATTTTAAAATTAGGGATTTTGTAGTAACAAAACATAGATGATGCAATGAACATTTTGTCGAAAACAACAATAAATTGTTGTAAAATAGCCCAGAATTAGCTTTCCAATGCTTTTGTACAGTTTTACAATTTACATTGCTTTTTTAGTTTTTAGAGAATAAAAGATTCAATCTATAATAACTTTGAGGATCAGTTAAAATAAATTCAAATGGCTACAATTACATTGTTTATAAAAGACTTGAAGAAGTGAACTATATCAAATACTTGTAATTGTAGACATGCAAATGTAGGTGCACAACTACCAATTACTTCAAGATGTTAAGTTAGCTTTGAAAATGATGTACACCTAGACACTAAAGCTAACTTAGGAACTAGAGTAAACTAAATTTAATACACAAGCATGGTAAATGGATAAAGCAATCGACATATGCTATCCAACTCATAAACATGAAATAGGTGAAACTGAGAAGTAGGTTGCATATGCAATTGTTTCCTTTAGAATCCAGGCATAGTAAACAAATGAGAATTACAAAGGGGAAAACTGCATACTTTGGACAACGTCTTGCCAACCATGGAGGCATTTAATGCAAGATCTATAGATTGATCAACAATAGTACCATATCCAATGTAAATTTTACAATTGCAATAGCAGCCTGCCTTGATTGCAATAGTGACTTGCCTCTGAAAAAATACCAAGCGCATCAAGTGCATGACAACAATAAAGTTGACACAATGTGCATTCAATTCTTAATTTTCTTGTTTTCAATTGTAATACTTACTTGCCCAATCAAATTTGATTTTATTGCACTAGGTCTACTATTCATTTTTGTTTAAATAATTTAGGAGAATAGGACACTATATATTTTTGCAAATATTTAATCACTATGTAATGCCCTGCCACGTAACCCTAGAGGAAGCTACAATTAACTATTCAAATGCATAATTTATTTATTTATTTAAAGTATAATAAACACGTAAGTTCATTTCCTATTGCCAACAACCCCTAAGGCTACAAGACTAAGGTTACATTTAAACCCATATATACATCATAAATACAACCATAGCATTTTAACTACTTAAAGAATTATATGCTCATACATTCCATACATGAAACTACATCATAACAATAAGATTACATCACTCATTCCTGGAATGAGGTAGTATATAAAAATCTGATACATAATACAATCAACCACCTCAAATACAATTGAGGGGTAATAATTACAAAAACTGGAAACCATGAGCTCTCCGATTGGAAATCTCGCCATCACGATCTGTAAATCAAAGGGGACCCAACGACGTAGGGTGCATGTTCCTCCCAACCAAGTGGTACCCATAAGCTCACCCCTCGTGCTAGGAGATAGTAAGATGAATACATGGCCAAACCTACTACCTCTAGACACAGGCTAGCACAAAACTAAACTAAAAAGTCACAAGTACAACACTAACTCAAAGGATACAATGCTACCTGAGTTAAAAAACTAAATAAACTAGTGAACCATATACACTGCTGACCTAGGAGATGTGTCACCACAAAGGTGCATGGGTTACCTGACAAATATTCCTAGATCCCGGACCCCATCGAGATTCACTCTCCTACTGTCAACACATGGAACATAACCACTCCAAACTATGGAGGAAACAAATAACCAAAATCACTCCTTATAAAGGAGGAAAACCATTCTCATTCATGGAAACCGGGTGACTCACTGAAAATGGCAACGCCCTACCCAAGGAAATCACAAAAGGAAAGACTATAAACTACAACCCCCAAACATTAACACACCTCTACTACAAGACTTACAAAACCTCATCAAACACTCCTATTCAATTAGCCCAAAATGCTATTGAAGAAATCACATTCTTGAAAGCAATTTAAACCAGAATAAATCTATCCTTTGGATCTACTAAATCTAACCTCAATACAAGAGTTTAAATAATAGACTTTCCCAAAATGCTACAAAAGAAATCACAATCTAAAGGCAATTAAAATAGGAAATACATCTTCCTTCAGGATTTCCTAGCACCAATTCCCTTCAACAAAATACAATATTTGCCTTGTGCACAATACTCTAATTTTAGTTAGACTACATTTAATACAACAGAGGATTTACAAATCTAACATTTATTTAAATTCCTCAATAAATTTTAAATTAAAAAAACATATTTCCATCTACAGGCAAAACGAAAATTAGATCTAATTGTGCAACTAAATTTCTCAATTACATTTAATAAATAAAAAGAAATACCATTTCCCTTAACCAAACATTTTATTTAGATAACCTCTAGTTGACGTATTCTGCGTGCACCAAATCTATAGAGAACATTTATATGTGTGTGTGTGTGTGTGTGTGTGTGTGTGTGTGTGTGTGTTGTGTGTGTGTGTATAACTTATATATTTAAAAACCCAAAATCATATTAAAACATATATATACCAACATCATATATATTATATTATATATATATATATATATATATATATATATATATATATATATATATATATTTATGTATAATTTGAAAATCTTAATAAATGAAACATATCAAAATCCTGAATATATAGTAAATCAAAAGCCCACGAATACTTTAATGGTGGAGGCCTTTAAAATAGAGGTTTTGTTTTACATATAAGAGGGGGGGGGAAGGTTGGCTCACCCCCAGTCGAACCCCATAAAGGGGTGGCGATTGGGGAGGCAGCGCTTTATGGGGTGGCTATGGGGTAGCGCCCCCATGCCCCCCCATAAATACAAGACCGCCCACTATATAAACTTTAAACAAAAACTTGCAATATTTAATATTGCGCACATACCATATTCTTCAACAAATTTCTACAAATAATATCTATCGTACAGACGATTAGTCCAAAAATTCACGAAATAAGATATTCTTGTTTACAGAAGTATAAGTATATATAATATATGTATGATATATATATATATAATCTAATAAAACAAATGCCTCAAATGGGCAACCAATTTTCAGAGGTAACCATCTACAGGTAAATATTCAATTGGGAAAACAATTTTCTCAAGGAAATTTGTACAATTTCAACAAAATATTTCCCAAATTCAACACGGGGTTTTATTTCTAAATAGAGAATTTAAAAAGACTTCATAATTTTTCTTTCTTACATAGAGGAATTTACAAACTCTACAGACAACAAAATTTACACAAAATTCTACAAACGGTTGTTCAATACTTTCATAGAGGTTCTCAAATTTATTTTAAATAATTAAATTTAAATCTTTTCACAGAGGCTTTCAAATTTACTTAAAATTAATAAATTTAAAAGAGGACGATAATAAATTTCTACAGAAGAATATCACAATATTCTACCAAATCCCATATGTATAGGAATTTTTTTACCCAAATCTTCGGATAAGCTAATTTCTATAGAGGATTTACAATTTCCTAGCCATACAGATCCAATTGGAAACAAAATAAGACAAATTTCTATAGGAGTATTTACAAAAATTCCAGAGGTTTTCGACAACTTCCTATAGAGGCTCTATAGTTTCACTATAAAATCTTCTACATAAGCAATAAAATATTCACGAAAAATTTTCAAACACAGAAGCCTTACAAATTTACAAAATAATTTAAAAGCTTCTACACAAATTATGAATTCTTTTTTGTACAGGTAATCTTTCTAATTTGCAAAACAATAAAAAAAAATTAAAGGAACCTGGATCCGAAAGCCTGAGGAAGTGATGTTTGATATAAAGCTTTGCCTGTAGATTCCAATTTTTCCAAAGCTTCCAAAGCAATTTCTACAGCCAATTCTTCCCCAAAAACTATCCAAATCACAACAAGAATTCTCTTTTTCCCACAAATTCCCAACATGTAAAATATCTTGTGCCTTGTTGTGAAGAAGCTTTCAGCTTCCTCACACAAAGCCAAAATTATCTCCTGGGAATTCATTAATTTTTCTAACACTTGGTGGAATTTACAAAATATCTTCAACAACCCTCTTGGCATAAAATCCTCTAATAATCAAAATTAAATATTTTAATAATTAAAACATTTCCCCTTTTCAAATATAAACTATTTAATTAATTTAATTAATCAATAAATAAAATAATCCAAGGATTAATCTTTTTATTAATTAAATTAAATTAATTAATTTGTTAATTCAAAAACCTCTAACATTTAAAATAAGAATAATCTAATAATCAACTTTTAATAATGAAATTCACTAAATCCTCTATAAAGCATTTTAACATGATAATACGAAGCAATAATAAACACATTTAAATAGGCACAACTGACTAAACGTGATGACACACTGAGGCTGCGGTGTAGACTTGACACAAGTAACCTAGCTACTATCTCCCAATCAACATAACCATTGGGTCGACACGCTCAAACCTGTGAAGCCAAGTGGAGTCGATGTCATGTACTTGTTGCAAACGAGGCATCAATAGCACATGTATATAAACAACATCATAAAACACACCGTGAAGAGGAAGTTGTGGAATCATAGGGCGCTCGCAAGCGAGTGATGCAATTTCATCCCCTTCACCAATACACTTATCACGAACTGACAGTTCTAACATATACAATATAATCATGTATAATAATCATGTTATTCCAAACCATCATTATACTAATCAAGGACATATCACATAATAACATCACAGAAAGTACATCACATCACACATATAGTCCACGTCACTCTATAAATAGCGATCACATAATAAAGCATCGTAATCTAAACATAAGAGAAAAATAGAGGGGTGTTACATTCTCCCCCCCTAGGGTCAGGCTTACTCTTAGAAGCTTGCAAATACCCCTAGTACAAACTCCATATAATCACACATAATCAATGGTTCCAAAACTAAACCACTCCATACCTCAACATAAAATATAACAACAACCCATGCCATAATCAACCCAACCAAGTACATTGTTAATCCATACAAACCAACATGGTGAAGCAACCACCAACCAAGTCTCCAAAAACACATATCCATGATTTAACATACTTACATTCTTCACCTACACACCAATACACATCGTTGGGAATCATCATAAGGCCACAAAAGGGTCCATCAGGGCATCGAAAAGAAGCATATTAATCCATGATACAAAAATCCATGAACCAAGAGAAAATAACCATCTCACATAAACCAAACATCACAATCAGTGGCTTGATGGTGTTAGGCCACACATAAGGTGAGACCATCCAAAAAATACCACAATGACCTATCTCTTGTTGTATAAGGTGATTAGCCTCCAAGAGATAGTCATCACACATAGGTGAGTAGTGGGTCCTAGCTGCATAACAGCCTCACATACCCCCATCCTCAAGGTTCTTTGCGTCTACTTTCTCGTATACGCTCACCAAGTCTACCTCATGCGTCATTGGAGAGGATTCACAATACAACACATTACCAACATTCAACGCAATAAAGATAACTAGTTTAGCTACCAAGATCATAAAGAAGAGAAAATTAAAGTACAATTTCAACAATAAGGCAATAAATACGCATAATTTCAGCACTAAATCAAACATATAACCACTAGGGTTATAAGAAAATAAGATCACAAGATGTGGCTAAACTATCACAATATAATATAAATAAGGTTTCAGCCTTCACAATCAACTGAAAATCATCAATAAACAAAAAGAAAGTTCACAATCTTTAAAATTTCACAGTACAACATTGTGTGACTAGATACTAGCCACCAAACGAGGAAGGAGGAAATAACGTCCGGCTATAGTAATAGCCCTCATGTGGTGCTGAGTGAGCACGCCATCCACTTGATCCAGAGTGTATCCATGACTATCATGTTGTCACTCTACCTGGTCATACACTAGTCGAAGAAGGCACATATTGGTCATATGCCATGTGGTTGTGTGTCTATGGGTCTGCGGAGGTAGGCATGCGCATAACACACCCCACACCATGATACCTCATGGAGAAAGAACACGTAGGAACTCATTGTAGCCAGAGGTATACATGGCTAGGATATACTCATATGCTACCCAACTAACACGGTTGAAGCAACCATGAGGATCCCTCTACAAGTGTTCAAGGCCCCATAACGCTCATCACACAAGTAGGCTAACAAAGACAATCTCATAATGTGCCTTTATGTGTCCAAGCATGTGGCATCATGTAACACGACATCGTCACCAGCACTATGTCGAAACATCAGTGGGTGTGGCATCATATGGCATCATATCGGAACATGTGCAAATATAGTAAATCACATCATCATCACCAGCACTATGTCGGAACATAAGTGAGGTGTGGCATCGTATCTATTACATCATGTCGAAATATGTGTAGATACACTAAATATATAAAGCAATACAATAATATCAATATGGGGCTACTGAGATTCACCTCTCATACAAACGAGGTTTACTCGCTAATGTCATATCAACGTCCCCAAGGATGGCCAGTCATATACTAACATACCTATGTTGCTATACTTAAATCTATGGGGATTGGGCTAACACATATGGATCAAATATCCTGATCCATCATAAGGAAAAGTAGTGGGTATGTTTCCTCGGGATTGGTTGAGCTGAGATGCTCTACGTCGCTATATGTGTATGCTACACACTCCACCCAAGGAACTTTGTGGTTGCTATTATCCCTTCATGGATTGAGGAGATAGAGAACCAAAAGAAAAAGAATCTATGAAACTAACTTTTGGTTACTCTTATATATAAGTTTTGACCACACATGGGTTGGCCCTCAATCAGGTAACAAACATGCAAACACACACAATGGTATCGTAAATCCCACACCAAAGTGTAACTTTTTCCTCAAGGATGGGTACCAAGTATCACCATCACATGGATACACAAAGCAAGTATGGGGTATTCAAAACACTCAAACAAAATACAGTTACTGGTTCCTAAAATTTACAGGGGGTACAACTACATACATAATCCCATAAGAACATCAAATTACATAACCCATAGGATACATATCATTACTTTCCATCCATAACCTTTTATCAGGTTTCTTTCACGCTACTCTTTTCCATAGAGTACACCATGCTAAATGTCAAAGCCATGAACATGTGATCACTTAACAATTCTACTAACATATTTACAAGGACAACATAGTGGACTCAAATATACCGAGAGTATCCAGTGTATGAACCTGGGGCTCTGATACCATGTGTAATGCCCCACCATGTAACCCTATAGGAAGTTGCAATTAACTATTCAAACACATTATTTATTTATTTATTTAAAGTATAATAAACATGTAAGTTCATTTCCTATTTCCAACAATCCCTAAGGCTACGAGACTAAGGTTACATTTAAACCCATACATACATCATGAATGCAACCATAGCATTTTAACTACTTAAAGAATTATATGCTCATACATTCAATACATGAAACTACATCATAACAATAAGATTACATCACTCATTCCCTGAATGAGGTAGTATATAAAAATCTGATACATAATACAATCAACCACCTTGAATACAACTGAGGGGTAATAATTACAAAAACCAACTGAAATAATTATAAAGCATGAAATATAAATTGGAAACCACGAGCTCTCTGACTGGAAATCTCACCATCACGATCTATAAATCAAAGGGGACCCAACGGCATAGGGTGCACATTCCTCCCAACCAAGTGGTACCTGTAGGCCCACCCCCCATGCTAGGAGATAGTAACAAGAATACATGGCCAAAACTACTACCTCTAGACACAGGTTGACACAAAAATAAACTAAACAGTCACAAGTACAACACTAACTCAAAGGATACAATGCTACCTGAGTTAAATAACTAAATTAACCAGTGAACCATATACATTGCTGACCTAGGAGATGTGTCACCACAAAGGTGCATGGGTTACCTAACAGATCTTCCCAGATCATGGCCCCCATTGAGATTCACTCTCCAAATGTCAACACATGGAACATAACCACTCCAAACTATGGAGGAAACAAATAACCAAAATCACTCCATACAAAGGAGGAAAACAATTCTCGTTCGTGGAAATCAGGTGACTCATTGAAAATGGCAATGCCCTACCCAAGGAAATCACAAAAGGCAAGACTATAAACTAAAACCCTCAAAAATTATCACACCTCTACTACAAGACTTACAAAACCTCATCAAACACTCCTATTCAATTACCCCAAAATGATACTAAAGAAATCAAATTCTTGAAGAAATTTAAATCGGAACAAATCTATCCGTCAGATCTACTAAATCCAACCTCAATACAGGAGTTTCAATAATACACTTTCCCAAAATGCTACCAAAGAAATCACAATGTAAAGGAAATTAAAACAGGAAATACATCTTCCTTCAGGATTTCCTAACACCAATTCCCTTCAATAAAATACAATATTGCCTTGTGTACAATACTCTAATTTTAGTTAGACTACATTTAATACAACAGAGGATTTACAAATCTAACATTTATTTCAATTCCTCAATAAATTTTAAATTAAAAAACCATATTTCCATCTATAGGCAAAACGGAAATTAGATCTAATTGTGCAACTAAATTTCCCAATTACATTTAATAAATAAAAATAAATACCATTTCCCTTAACCAAACATTTTATTTAGATAACCTCTAGTTGACGTATTTTGCATGCAGAACATATATATATATATGTGTGTATATATATAACTTATATATTTAAAAACCCAAAATCATATTAAAACATATATATATTGAATATATACACATATATATATAATATATATATACCAACAAAATATATATTATAATATATATATTTATGTATAATTTGAAAATCTTAATAAACAAAACATATTGAAATCCTGAATATATAGTAAATCAAAAGCTCACGAATACTTTAATGGCAGAGGCCTTTAAAATAAAGGTTTTGTTTTACATATAAGAGAGGGGAGGGGGGAGGTTGGCTCACCCCGAACCGAACCCCATAAAGGGGCGCGGCTATGGAGGCAGCAACGCTACCTCCCCAGTCGCCACCCTTTATGGGGTGGTTGTGGGGTAGCGCCCCCATGCACCCCCATAAATACAAGACCACCCACAATATAAACTTTAAACAAAAACTTGCAATATTTAATATTGCATACATACTATATTCTTCAGCGAATTTCTACAAATAATATCTGTCATATAGATGATTTGTCCAAAAATTCATGAAATAAGAGATTCTTGTTTATAGAAGTATAAGCATATACAATATATGTATGATATATATATAAATATATCTGTATATGTATATATGTTTTCAATATATATATATATATAATCTAATAAAACAAATGCCTCAAATGGGCAACCAATTTTCAGAGGTAACCATCTACAGGTAAATATTCAATTGGGCAAACAATTTTCTCAGGGAAATTTGTACAATTTCAACAAAAGATTTCCCAAATTCAACACAGGGTTTTTATTTCTAAATAGAGAATTTACAAAGACTTCATAATTTTTCTTTCTTACAGAGAGGAATTTACAAACTCACAGAGAACAAAATTTACACAAAATTCTACAAACGATTGTTCAATCTTTTCACAGAGGTTCTCAAATTTATTTTAAATAATCAAATTTAAATCTTTTCACAGTACCTCTCAAATTTACTTAAAATAAATAAATTTAAAAGAGGAGGATAATAAATTTCTACAGAAGAATATCACAATATTCTACCAAATCCCATAGTAAATTTTGTACATGAAAACTTTTACCCAAATCTTTGGATAAGCTAATTTCTACATCTAGGATTTACAATTTCCCAGCCATACAGATCCAATTGGAAACAAAATAAGACAAATTTCTACATGAGTATTTACAAAACTTCTAGAGGTTTTCGACAATTTCCTACAAAGGCTCTCTAATTTCACTAAAAATCTTCTACAAAAGCACTAAAATATTCACGAAAAATTTTCAAACACAAAAGCCTTACAAATTTACAAAATAATTTAAAAGCTTCCACACAAATTATGAATTCTTTTTTGTACAGGTAATCTTTCTAAATTGCAAAACAATAAAAATAATTAAAGGAACCTGGATTCAAAAGCCTGGGGAAGTGAGGTTTGATATAAAGCTTTGCCTGTAGATTCCAATTTTGCCAAAGCTTCCAAAGCAATTTCTACAGCCAATTCTTCCCCAAAAACTATCCAGATCATAACAAGAATTCTCTTTTTCCCACAAATTCCCAACATGCAAAATATCTCGTGCCTTGCCGTGAAGAAGCTTTGCACTTCCTCACCCAAAGCCAAAATTATCTCCCGAGAATTCATTTTCCCAACCAAATTCATTATTTTTTCTAACACTTGCTGACATTTACAAAATATCTTCAACAACCCTCTTGGCATAAGTCCTCTAATAATCAATTTTTATTTTTTTATTAATTAAAACATTTCCCCTTTTCAAATATAAACTATTTAATTAATTTAATTAATCAATAAATAAAATAATCCAAGGATTAATCTTTTTATTAATTAAATTAAATTAATTAATTTGTTAATTTGAAAACCTCTAACATTTAAAATAAGAATAATCTAATAATCAACTTTTAATAATGAAATTCACTAAATCCTCTATAAAGCATTTTAACATGATAATACGAAGCAATAATAAACACATTTAAACATGCACAACTGACTAAACCCGACGACACACTGAGGCTAGGGTGTAGACTTGACACAAGTAACCTAGCTCCTATCACCCAATCAACATAACTGTTGGGTCAACATGCTCAAACCTGTGAAGCCAAGTGGAGTTGATGTCATGTACCTGCAAACTTGTAAACGAGGCATCAATAATACATGTATATAAACAACATCATAAAATACACCATGAAGAGGAATTCACGGAATCGTAGGGCGCTCACAAGCGAGTGATGCAATTACGTCCCCTTCACGAATACACTTATCATGAACTGATAATTCTAACATATACAATAATCATGTTATTCCAAACCATCATTATACTAATCAAGGACATGTCACATAATAACATCACAGAAAGTACATCACATCACACATATAGTCCACCTCACTCTATAAATAGCAATCAATTTAATAAAGCATCATAATCTAAACATAAGAGCAAAATAGAGGGGTGTTACATGCTGGATGCAAATTACACAAGGAACACGCTAGGTCTATTATTGATATTAGTTTAAGAAAAATAGGAGAGTAGGAACACACTATAAATTCTGGGAAATATTTAACAAATGAATTGCATATCCCACGATTGTAATTATGCATATCTCTAATTGCAAAAGCAACTTGCTATAGAGAAAAAAATAGTTTCATGTTTATGAATTACATGGCATGTCATACACTATGCCCATTTGTCTCTTTGGGAAGTTAGATTCTTAAACCAGGGTTCTCCTTTATTGTTCACAACTCTTCCAATACATAATTGTCAGACACATTGGAAGAATTAAATTTCATTACAAACAAAGCGGGAGAATGATACAAGAATATGACCTTGCAGCTTATTGTTGAAGAACCAAGTCTAATTGCACCAATATAGATCTTTGTCCTACATTTCAATTGCAACCAATGGTTCCTATTATAGGTACAATTTAGACAAATGAGAAAATTCCATGACATAGAACATGCTATTCATAAACATGAACCACGGGAGCGCACAATAAATTTTTCCAAATATTCAAGAATTAAATCCAAACTGTGTGAGCTTTGTCGCTAAAAATGGGCTCAATGAATTTTAATTTTCTCATTTGGATTTGTAATACTCACTTGTCCAATCAAATTTTATTGTTTACAGTAGGTCTACTAATAGTTCAAGTTCTATAAATTTAGCAAAATATGGGAACATTATGTTCTTGGGATTCATGGACATATTTTTCATGTTTGAAAACCATGATTTATCTCTTTTTCTATTGGTTGAAGCAGGTCTACTATTCATTTTTGTTGAAGTAAATTAGGAAAATAGGACATTATATATCTTGGAAAATATTTAATCACTGATGCAAATTGCACAAGCTTTTCCAGTGGACTCCTTTGCACTATAGCAGTGAATGCATCATTAGTGCACTAGGTCTATTATTGATTTTTTAAGAAAATTAGGACACTAGGAAGACATTATAGATTTTCACAAATATGTAACCAATGAGCTGCATATCCCATGATTATAATTATTCATATTTATGTTTGCAAAAGCAATATGCTTATCAGCAAAAAATAGTTTCATGCCAAATGTTTAAGAATTAAATCCAAATTATATGCGCTTTGTCGCTAGAAATTTTCTCATTGCACTTGATACACAACCCTTGCTAACAAATCAAATTCTATAATCTAAACATTTTTGCTTTTATTTCTATAAATAGCACTTAAGAACATATTTTTTTGTTTGACAAATTATCATTTATATCTTTCTCTTTTCTTTCAAGTAGGTCTATCATTCATTTTCCTTTAAGCAAATAAGCCAAACAGAACAACGAAATGAATTTTTGCGAACATCTAGTCATTAAATCCAAAGCTTACAATCTTTGCTGCTAGGCTAGTGTATATCAAAGCAATCAAGCCACACTTAATGCATCATAACCCTGAACAGTGAACAAGATCTAAAACATTATTGATTTATGTAGCAACAACAATCTAGTATTCTAATGCATCAATCAAGGGACAAATTTGCTCCAGGTCTATATTCTCACACGTTCACATGTAACGCACTTACCATCCTCACTATCCATGCACTCACTTGACATCTAGAGGGTATGCACCACAACAAAGCACAGACAAGAATTCCCATTTACACTTGTTCACCATTGACACACTACAAGGTATTGGAATTTCTCCATACCACTAGCCTTAGCATATTGTGTTTCTCAAGGCACTTTTCAATGTTGTTTCCCTTCCTTAATGCATCACTTTAATCGTTTGATACCAATTGTTTTTAGTGGGACTTTTCAATGATGTAAGTGGATAAATACTTGAAATGAAATTAATTAATATTTAAACATCCAGTCTAGTTATACTAGTAGTAAAAGAGATAAATAATGGTTTTCAAACATGGAAAATATGTCTATAAATCCCAAGTTTATAATGTTCCCATATTTTCCTAATTTATTGAATTTAAAATGAATAGTAGACCTACTGCAAGACAATCAAATTTCATTGGCCAAGCAAGTATTACAAATGAAAATGTTAAAATTAAGAATTGAATGCAAATTGTGTCAGCTTTACTGCCATCATGCACTTCATGTGCATGTCATTTTGCTTAGAGGCAAGTTACTGTTATGATCAAAGTAGGTCACTATTGCAATTGTATGATGTGCATTGTAAATGGCACTCCTATCAATCAATCTAAAAATACTGCATTAAATGCTAGTAGGTCTACTATTCATTTTTGTTTAAGTAAATTAGAAAAATATGACATTATATATTGTGGCAAATATTTAATTGCTAAATACAAATTGCACAAAAGAGCTCACTGACACAAAAGTAATGAACCATTTAGTTTTTCCTGTAACAGCGACCAATACTTCTAGTTATCAAGTATCACAAACAAACATATGAGCCACTCACCAGTAGTACACCACTCTTATAGCTCCTCACCCATTCAAGCGCTACATAGAATAACAAACATCGAAGACAACAACCCAGAGCTAAAACCACACAAGCTTCTCAACAAACAATAAACAAATAAGAATAAGCACAAACCAACACTCAAGACATTAAAAATTTTGAAAAATATTTAACCAATAAATTGCATATCCCATGATTGCAATTATGCATATTCTTGATTGTAAAAGTAACATGATTTTAGGCAAAAAATAGTTTCAAGTTTATGAATTACATCTCATGTCATTCACTATGCCCATCTATCTATTTGGAAAATTAGATTCCTGAACCAACATTCTCCTTTATTGTTCACAACCCTTCTAATGCATAATTCTTAGACACACTCAAAGATCATGTTTCTTAATGCGTTTATCGATGTCACTCCTTTGCTCAAAATTTTTAATGTATTTCCTATGCTTTGTTATAAAGTGAATGCTAATGCTTACTAATTTAGCCACAAAAAACTAAGCTATTGGGAAAATTGATCAAACAAAACTCCATAGCTCCTCCACCATTCAAGGGCCTCATAGACTTAACAAACATGGAATAGGGGAATCTAGAGCTAAAAACACACAAGTTTCTCAATAGACAAGAAACAAACGAAAATTAGCAGAAATAAAACTAATCGCTTCCCTGAAATTTCATGCATTCATAGCTTACGTACCCACAAGCCCACCTACAAATCTCACCCAATTTGCATCTAACAGACTATTATTTCTGACCTATCAGTCATACCATTTAATGCATTAAACATGTATTGACTGCTTCAGTCTCTACCACCCTACCGCTAAAGGTAACACAATTTGCATCCAGTGATTAAATATTTGCAAAATATATAATGTTCTGCTATTTTCCTAATTTACTTTAACAAAAATGAATAATAGACCTACTCCAACCAATAGAAAAAAATATAAAATGTTTATTATCTTTGAATTGCAAATGAAACCATTGAAATAGTAACTTGATCCTTAGCTTCAACAGTTCCACGTAACTTGGTTACATAACATATTCCATATACTATATACATTTGTACAACTAGGCCATGTTATAGCAAATAATACTTCTAGTCACAGTAGGATAGAAGCACCGATATGAGGAAAAGGGCAGCCACTTAAGTGACTTTGTAGAATGAATACATTTACATTGATACAATTGTCTGATTCTTACTTAAATTAGAAGCACTTGAAAACTACGAAGTATACTGAGCCATACCAATTAATTTACAAAGTGTTCTTCACAGAATTTGCAAATCACAACCCAATGCATCAACCTAGCCACAAATTTATTTCAAATGAACGTTCTCACACGTCTACACATAACAACCCCACCATTCTTACCATTCATGCAATTATTTCACATGCACCAGGTATGCAGAGTGTCCAAGCATACACAAGCCTTCCCATTTACACACATTTAAGAATCTAACCCTAGGCTTAGAAAACATTGCTTTATTGGGAAAATTTCTCAAACAAAACTCACTCTAGAAACAAAATTACATATATTTAGATTATTGAATTTGTCTCACCAATTCACCATAATAAAGAAAAATACAACGATTGTGCTATTATTGACATAGTATTTAATGCATTAACTATGCATTCACTTCTTTACGATGCATTACAAATATCTGCAAAATTATCATGTACTTCTATTTTGCTACTTTTCTTACAAGGAAATCAATACTAGGGGCACATGATAGAATTTGGGGAAAAAAAACCAATTCGATAATTTTTTGCAAACACTCAGACATTAAATACAAATTTTGCAAGTTTTGTTGATAGGCTAGTGGCCACTCAAGCAATGGATACATAGTCAATGCATTGAATTCCTCCACAGTCAATAATACCTTTCTCAAAGCATTCAATTACTTAAAGCTATCAAGAATAACAAACATCGAAGATGGCAACACAGAGCTAAAAACACACAAGCTTCTCAAAAAACAATAAAAAAATGAGAATAAGCACAAATAAAACCCAACACTCACCTAAGATTTCATGAATTAACTATGCATTTACTGCTTGTGTACCCACTAGCTATTAGCATAAATAAAACCCAACACTTGACTAAGATTTCATGAGTTAACTATGCATTCACTGCTTCCATACCCACCAACTCTTCAACACATCTTGCACAATCTACATTTAATGGATTAAGCATGCATTCACTGCTTCAGTACCCATCATCCTTCCACCAAATCTCCCACAATTTGCATCCACTGATTAAATATTTTCCTGGATACATATTGTCCCCCTATTTTTCTAATTTATTTAAATGGTAGTGAATAATAGACCTACTCCAACTAATATAAAAAGAGATAAACATAATTTTCAAACATCAAAAATATGTCCTTAAATCCTAAGTATAGAAAAAAGACAAAAATATTTTAAATAATACAATTTGATTGGCCAAGCAACTATTTCAAAAGAAAATTCAACAATTGCAATAGTAACTTGCTTTTGGGCAAAAAATAGTTTCATGTTTATGAATTAGATGGAATGTCATTCACTATGCTCATTTGTCTACTCGGTAAGTCTGATTCTTGAACCAAGCTTCTCCTTTATTGCTCACTGAATTCATTGCAAACAAAGGGGAAGAATGATACAAGAATCTAACCTTCCAGTTCCTTGCTCAACAACCAAGTATATTTACAGTCGTATAGATCTTTGCCTCCATCTCCAATTGCAATCATTGGTTCCTGTTTCACAAATAAATTAGACAAATGAGCACACTCCATGACAGATAATACATTGTTCATAAATATGAAACACAAAATCACATGATAAAATTTGCAAAAAAATAAACCGGCGTGATAAATTTTTGCAAACATTCACACATTAAATACAAATTTTGCAAGATTTTCTAATAGAATGTTGGCTGCTTGACCAATTAACACATAGCTAATGCATTCAAATCCTCCATAGTCAACAAGACCTTGCTCAAACCATTTAGTTTTCCCTGTAACAACAACCAATACTTCTAGTTATTAGGTATCACAAACAACAGATGAGCCACACACTAGTAGTACATCGTTCTGATGGCTCCTCCCCCATTCAAGCATTGTACAGAATAACAAACATCGAAAATGATAGACCAAAGCTAAAAACATAAAGCTTCTCAACAAACAATAAACAAATGAGAATAAGCACAAATAAAACCCATCACTTGCCTAAAATTTCATGAATTAACTATAAATTCACTACTTGTGTACTCGCCAACTATCCAACACATTTCACAAAGCTTGCATTTAATGCATTAAACATGTGTTCACTGTTATAGTACACACTAGCCCACCACCAAAGCTCGCACAATTTGCATACATTGATTAAATATTTGCCACAATATATAATGTTCCCCTGTTTTCCTAATTTAATTAAATGAAAATGAAAAATTGACCTACTCCAACCAATAGAAAAAGAGATAAACCATAATTTTCAAGCACAAAACATATGTGCTTAAATCCCAATTATAGCAAAAAGACAAAAATATTTTAAACAATACAATCCCATTGGCCAAGCAACTATTTGAAAAGAAAATGCAACAAATGTAATAGTAAACCTGCCTATCGGCAAGAACTAATAATGCATTCATAAATAAATTGTCTAAAAACCACGATGAAATTTGTGTCGCAAAAAATGTATCTTTGGACATTTTTACGCTCATTTGGGTCTTTCCTATGGATTTTGGCCTGATTTTGCCTAGATTTAATGTTCTAATGTGGCCAACACATTAGTATTAGACCTTAAACTCTTATAAATCCATAAAACTTTATGATGTCTTATAAAGGTGTTGTGAAGTGTTGTAACCCACTTTCACACTTTTCTAAGACCCTTTTATTACAATTCACTTAAATAACCTCTGTGTATCACTTACCAAGCCTTATTTCAAAGTGTTGTAACGAGTTGTAACAAACTCTCACACTTTTCTAGGCTTGTCATCAATAATTTGACCCTTATGTTTAAATGGCCCCTTAATGCACTTACAGGTCATACTTAAAAGTATTTTTGAGAATAATCTCATTAAACATCATTAAATACACTTTAATTCCTAACACCCAATAAATTTTCCCTAGTGGGACCAAGTCACCACTTGGGGCGACTTAGTCCCATTTCGCTTAAAATTAAAAATTATTTTATAATTCTGGCGAGATATTATTCTCTAAACCTTGAGGGTGGCCTATGATGAGGTATTTTTGGGAATTAGGGCATAATCATGTATAAATAAAGGGTTTTCCCCTCATTTTCATCCTCTACCTATCAAGCTATCTATCTATCTATCTAGCAAGTTGGCTAATTCATTCTCTCAACCATTCAAGCATTCTAGGCACTTCAAGCATTCATCCATTGGAGCTCTTACTTGCATATCTTCAGATTTCTACTTCAAGGGTTTGGTGAGTTGTAGCATTGCATGTTGTTCATTCATCAATCTCTTTTCTTCTCATTTCATATTCAAGGGTTTGAATACCAAACTGGAGTTTGACCAAGGCAAAACCGTATTCTCTAATCCTTAACCCTTTTCCCCTCTTTGAATGTGTCTTTTGCAAGTCCTTTATGCAGATTTGTCAAAGAGCAAGGTGTTAAAAGGTGTCATAAATAAGGCACACCATGAAGAGGAAATCACGGAATCGCACGGCGCTCGCAAGTAAGTGATGTGATACCCTCCCCTTCACCAATACAGTGTAACTAACTGACAAATCTAACATACTAATATAATCCAAAGCATAAAACATCATTCATACAAACATCCACTTATGCTAATTCAAAACATGTCATAATGATAACATCATAATAAAATACCATCACATCAAAATATATATTCACATCGTTTTATAGATAGCGATCAAATAACAACTGAGTACCAA
This sequence comes from Sequoiadendron giganteum, assembly GCA_007115665.2. Classification (NCBI taxonomy): domain Eukaryota; kingdom Viridiplantae; phylum Streptophyta; class Pinopsida; order Cupressales; family Cupressaceae; genus Sequoiadendron; species Sequoiadendron giganteum. The sequence goes on from CM021105.1 coordinate 392,964,161, forward strand.
AGTCAAGGTACAAAAATAAAACACACATAATAAGGTATCTAAATATCCAGAAACACATCAAAGCAACAAAACAACACAACGACACACTGTCCAACCAGAAGGAAAAACGGAGGGGTATTACATCTTCCCCCCCTAGGGTTGGGCTTACTCTTGAAAGCCTGTAAACAAGTAGGGATATAACCCCCTCATACAAATTGCATCTAAATCAAAACCTCAACCCATGAGGGTGATTATCTTGCATTGAGCGACCAACTCCAGAAGTGTTCTACCGCGAACAATCCCTAGCAAGTTGGCCCTGTTGGCCATGAGTAACACCCTATGTTACCACCAACCCCTCTACCTCCTAAAGGTGTAGTAGACTACTGCACACTATCCCAGTCAGCCATAGGTTTTAAACTCTAGGCTAGTTGCCCCTGACGATTGCGCTTGTTGCGCCACTAGTTCTGGTTCCTCATAGGTGAAGAACCACCATCATCCTAACATGGCTGAGAGTCCTTACGCTTTCTAAGTGCACTCTTTTGTTGCTGACCACTCTGAGATGGTCCCTGCTGAGATCTAGAAGGTGCACCTTGTAATGCCCTATCAAGTAACCTTAAAGGAAGTTTTAATTAACGTCTTAAGTGAACCAATTTTTTATTTATAAAGTGCATTTAACGTACACATTCACTTACTAATTAACAACCTCTAAGGCTACAAGGTTAGGATTACTTAAACCCACACATACATATTACATATAACCATAGCATTATAACTTTATGAAATAAACATCATACATCATAAGAATACCACATAGCATAATAAGATAATCAACCAAGATACAATCTCATAAATATTAACTTAATCCAATAGTTACATCACTCATTCCTAGAATGAGGCAATAGTATATAAGGTTACAATCACAAAATTTCATCTCATAAACATAAGAGGGATAAAATAACTTATACAAACTGAAATATTACAAAGCAAGAATAACACAAGAACTCGAGTCGTCCATCTAGATGTCTCGCCACCAAGTACTGAAGATAGATGGGGACCCAATGGTTTTGGTGCATGTTCCACCCAACCAAGTGGTACCCAAAGGCCCACCCCCCATGCTAGGAGATAGTAACAATGTAACATAGACAAAGATCTACAATCCACTAACCAAAGGCAAACTCATACTGACTCATACTGACATAACCAAACAAATACCATAAATAAGTACAAATCCAAAACAACTTAAGTACAACATTCACATCACTGACATAGGTCACATTGCTTCCAGACATAAAGTAGAATCAAGTATGTTCAGAGAACCATACACATAAAAAAATTAACAACAGTTGTCCTAGATAGAGTGTCATCGCATAGTAGTTATGAGATCTCCTCTGGGCATCCTTTATAGGCTCCAGAAATCTTGGTGACCTCAACCGAATCTCGACACTCATACTCACTCATGCGGCATCAAATACCTCTCGTACTGACAAGATAAATGACTATGCCATTCCAGGCCTTCTCACTCATCCCAAGTCTAAATGAGCCCTTGTGTCTATGAGTGACGATTAAATTATATTGATTAGTGTAAACTACATCCTAATCATCTAAGTACATTAATTTAATTATCACTTGATTAACTCACTTCTGAAGGTTACTCGGTTTACCACTTTGGGCTTCAGCCCCTAACAAAAGCCACTCTTCTATTCGACAACACACACCCAAACAATCCACCAAGGAAAACACAAGTGCATATCAACTAGGCATCATAATCCACTCCAAAACAATGAGTAAACAAAAGATAGAACTCACTCCAAACATCTTGGAGACAACAATCACGTAGTCCACTTCTTTCACAGGAGGTACAAAAGATCCCCATTCAAGGAAACCGAGTAAATTGAAAAGATGCCATGCACTACTCAAGGGAAAACAATTGGATGACATAAAGGTTCAACAACCCTCATCCTCTAAGTTCTCCTGGAAGACTTATAATTTAGGACTAACACTAAATCCCAAAACCAACAATGCAACTTGACGACATAGCAACAAAAGCATTCAAGTCATTAATGAAATCTAATATTTGGATTTCCTAAATCCATACTCATTCAATAGGTAGCGTTGACAAAGTCAAAGACAAGATAACTAGATCATCTAAAATAATCATAACCCCTATTTCCCCTTTCATTATTGAAAATCTAAAATAATTAAACTTACTTCCTTTTACTGAATACAGAGAATTAAATCCTTTAAGATAATCATGAGGAAAATATTACTTTTGGATATACTAAATCCATATCTCTTTCATAATCCAATCACAATGATTCAATTAATTTAAATAGAAATTAATAAATAACATAATTGATTGCCTCATCAATAAAACAACTTTTTAATTTACTTTTAAATCGACACAAATCCATGCAAGTAAACTCTTTCCATTTCCTAACCAAATCTTACATCTCATTCAATTTTCTATTTAAAACATTCAATCACTTTAATATAATAACATATTGTTTCTCTATCCATTTTCCATATACACTAATCAATCCATTTTTAATTCTCTATTCAATAATATATTGCATGCATCTCATTAAAATAAAATACGATAATGAATTTTACACAATATATATATATATATATATGCTTCATAGTATATAGACACCAAATATATATATTAATAAATTTAATTACATATATTCTTTAATATTCCATTCACAATGACTAGATTACTCTATGGAACTAAATAAAACATAATAACTATTTGTCTTTTTCAATATAGTTAGTTCCTAAATTTACTTCTAATGCAACCTAACACTATTGCAAACAATCTTTTCAATTTTCTATCCGGAGTCTATGTCTCTTCAACTATCCATTTAAAAACATGCAATTTCATCAATGTATAAAAATATCTTTTGGCTTATCTATTTGACCACGCATTCATATTGTTTCTAATTAAATCTCATTAATTAAAACAAATATTTAAATCTAAATATTTCTATAATTCTTCAATATATTTAAATATATTTTTCCTTATCAATTTTGACCATACATTCAAAACTTATCTTTCAAATTCTTCATGCAAAACTAAATTACACGCACTTAAATAAAACAAGGTAAATACTGATTGAAAATACTCATGGATATATATATACATCTCAATATATTTTCTTCAATCATATTACAAAATAAATATTTCCTTTTAAATCAAGTAATTACTTCTATTAAAAAATATCTTTCTCTATACATTTTCCATACATACTAATCATTTCTTTTAGAACACTAATAATACCCAATTTGCAAACAACAGAATAAAATAAGATAAAATATTATTTAATTCTCTCAAATGGATATATACCTTCAATATATATATATATATATATATTAAATATAAATTAATATATTTAAATATATTTAATCATTAACATATCTTTTATTTTTTACAAAATATCAAATTGTTTAATTCAAAATAAAATATCCCTTATCATCAATTTTCTAAAATATATATATATTTTTCCAATTAAATCAAATTGATAATTGGACCTTTTACACATGAATTTAAATTCCACAATTAAATTTCAAATTATGCATTTTTTAAATCAAATATTTAACTCCTTCAATTAAACTTTAACATGTCATTTTAAAATAAACAATAATTTCCCCATACGTTTATAATTTTAATTCCACTAATCTAATATACAAATTTTATTTAAAATAATATATATAAATATAATACTTTAATATTATAATAACAATACATAAAATATTAATATTTATAAATATCAATTTATTATTATTTTATTATCAAAGTAGCCATGGGAAAATAACTTAACAGCAGTCTCGTGTTTCAAGCATAACTCAAAAACTACGATCTGGGTATTTGTGGTTTTTTGACAAGGATAAAAAAATTTCAAGATGCAGAAACCCTTTAAATTTTCTGACAACCCAATTTGCGTAAATGGATTTATATGCGATGCAACCAGACCATTTTACTATGAAAAATATAACTACCCTGCGGATTTTAAAATCTGATTTTTTAATAATAAACATAGGGTTTTATTTTCTAAAAACATTTTAAATGCATTGTTCAATCTCTATGTTTGATTTTAATAACAAAATAATCGATTTCCCCAAATAATTTAAATTCAACTGAGGTTTTCACAATTTTCACTCAAGAATTTTCACAAGCAAAGGCTATAAATTTATTTAATTATTTTCTTCTAATATCAAATTTATTTTCTAAAACAGATTTAACAAACAAATATTTAATCACTACTATTTTAAAAAAAAAATCAAAAACAATAAAACACAAAGAGGAAAACCTGGTACAAGAAGCTACAGGAAGAGATGAATTTCTGATGCAAGCCTCCTCCAAAGATTTCCTAAATTTTCTTCAATCCTCCATTGAATCCAATCCAAAACCCAACAAATGCAAACAATATTTCCTTCAATCAATTCTACAATCAAAACTTTCTTCAAACCCTTCTTGTGCAATTTTCCAAAATTTCTTCTCTGCTGTAAAAAATGTATTTTTTTTCTAAAACTTTTCCCTGCCCTAAAATTAAAACATGCATTCATTATAAAACAAAAATACCTAATACAACCCTAATTCACATTACATGCAAATTAGATATTTCAATTTCAATTTCAATTTTTGAAAACCCACTTTCAATTTAAAATGCAATTTCAAATAATAAATTAATTTTCAAAGTTGCAACTAATTTCCCAAATAAACATTCAATTACAATTTCTAATTTAATTCCCACATGTTGAAATTAAATTCTAAAATTAATTTTAATTCTTTTATTTCCTTTCATTCTCTTGCATCATGTTTAATTAATTAATTAAATTATTTAATAACTAAATTCAACCCCCTTAGATTAAATTTAATTAATTAAATAATTTAAATTTAATTAATTAAATAATTTAAATATAAGCTTTTATCCACATTGCATTGTTTAAATTAAATAACCATCAACATGATTTAAATGCAATTATTCTAAATATCTATTTCCAAATCAAAAATCCTTCAAAATTAAATAACATTAAAACAAGACAGACAATGACTCAACACACATGACTGATGACACACTAAGGCTAGGGTGTAAACTTGACACATATTACCTAGCTACTATCTCCCGTTCAACTTAACTGTTGGATCGACACGCTCAAACCTATAAAACCAGGTGGAGTCGATGTCATGTGCCTGCAATCCTGCAACCAAGTAAGCGAGTGATGCGAACCCGTCTTCTTCACCAATACACTCATTGAAACTGACACTTCCATCATAATTCAATAATCTCATAATAACATCTCATGTCAACTTTACAACATCATTAATCCATAATGCATGTGAAACAATAATCAGATAACCACATCACACAATAATAGTTGTCGCTCAATAGTAGCGATCAAAACATCATAACAAAATGTATCCAGTATCAAAGTAACTGCAACCAAACATAGCATAAAGCAAACCAAACAAGAAGCAAAACGGAGGGGTATTACACACCTCCCTAAGGCTAACCTCCTCAAGCACTAGACTCTACTGCTAAACCACTACCATACTAAACATCAGTGTGGTCTCCTAGTGCCATGACCAAGTTTTCTACTGACAATGCCATCTGGCTCAAGGCGTGATACTCATCGCCTCGGTGGTGATGCCAGTGGTCGGATAAGAAACGACCTCTGAACCGCTCTAGGAAGGTCTCACAAGATACTGAGTGAATATCAGTATGGAGCTTCTACTCCTTTAGTCTCCACCATGTGGACGTGAGTCCCCGCAGATGCACAATAGCGCACCATGCTTTAGTATTACTACCATATGGGTGCATATCAAAGCATCGATCGAGGTCAATGAGCCAAGTCTCAGCCTCTAAGCGACCTCCGGCTCCAACAAATAAAGGTGGGTGTGCCCTAAGGAAATCCATCATATGTATTGAGTCTACTGCCTATGCCTATGCTGGAACTACTCTCTCACCAGGATTACCCTGTGCATCTACCTGTCGTGGACCAAGGAGTGCCAATGCTTCCTCGAGTGCTCTATGCGCAACCTCAATCCTTGCTGGATCCTACTACCGAACACTAACCCCAGGGGCATTCTGTGATGCCAGATGTTCTTCCTGATATGGAACAACTGATACACAAGGAGAGTCATGTTGACTCTCATCACGATCGCCTATACGTCCACGACCACGCCCTCTACCTCTTTCACGTCTGGGAGGCATAACCCTGCACAGACACTTCCAGGTATTAGGCAAGGTACATAGCTTAAAATCCTACACAACTAAAAGCTTAATGGGTCCATCATAATCCCAGAGTACCCAATGTTTAAACCTAGGCTTTGATACCATGTGTAACGCCCCGCCACACAACCCTAGAGGATGTTGTAATTAACTACTTAAACGGACTAATTTTTCTTTTGTTTAAATACAATTAACATGCAAGTTCACTACCCATTGCCAACAACCTCTAAGGTTACGATACACAAGCTATATAGAACCTCAACAAAAAACATGAATCTAAACCATGTCATTCATTTACTTAGCAATTAAACAAATACATTTCAAGCAAGATAAATTACATTAAAGCATAAAAGATAACTTTCACTTTCATTTATCGAAATTAAACAATAAGATTATATCTCTCATTCCCCGAATGAGGCAAGTCCAATAAATAAGATTACAATTACAAATTTCCACCTCGATAACAAATGAGGGGTAATAAATCACAAGAACAACTGAAATGAATTAAAGCAAGAACTGAAACTGAATCCCACGAGCTCTCCAATTGGAAATCTCATCCACACGAACATGAACGAAGCCCAATGGATTAAGGTGCACGCCACCCAACCATGTGGAACCCAAAGGCCCACCCCCCATGCTAGGAGATAGTAGCAAGGAATCCTAGCCAAGACCAACACCTCTAGACACAAGCTAAATCATGACTGAACCAAACTGACACAACCAATCACATGAACAACACAAGTACAACTCTAACATGGTCATGTGCTTCCAGATATGAAACAAATCAAGTATGTTAAGAGAACCATACACATAATGAACAATTACCAACTGTTGTCCTAAACAGAGTGTCATCACACAACTCGTCATGGGTTTACCTCTGGGAATCTTCATAGGCTCTGACCCCCACTAAAGGTTATCCTGGTGACCTCAACTGAATCCCGGCTCCAATACTCACTGATGTGGAATCAAATACCTTTCGTACAGACAAGATAGATGAACTTGTCATTCTAAGCCTTCCCACTCATCCCAAGTCTAAATGAGCCCTTGTGTCTATGAGTGAGGCATAATTATCTTGATTAGTGAGAAGTTAGTCATAAACTTCTAAGTATTGTTTTAGTTATCACTTGATTAAACACCTCTGAAGGTTATCCAGTTTACCTCTTTGGGATCTGACTCCTATCGGAAGCCACTCTTCTACTTGACAACACACAATCGAACCAATTACCAAGGGAACCCAAGTGTATACAAAATAGATATACAACCACTCCAACTCTAGGAGGAAACCTAAAGGAAACTCACTCCAACACTAGAGGTACAACCATAACAAAGCCACTTCTTACAAAAAGTCACAAATCACCTAACCCACTCCTTCCACTGGAGGCACAAAACACCCCTGTTCGTGGAAATCGGGTTGAACACTGACTAGACACCATGCACTACCCAAGGAATTCACAATAGATTGAAAAACACAATACGACAACCCACAAACATGAAAACTCAACTGGAAGACTTGTCCAATGCTATGACCCACATTTCCCAAAATATGAACACCAAAGAAAATCAACACATAAGGCAATTGCGAAGAAATAAACTAATTTTGGATATATTAAATCATTTTTCCTTAGTAAAATTTCGTATTTTATTGCATTAAACAAACTGATTTAAAATACGTCTTTCTTAGATGAGGGAGAAATTAAAACTCAATATTTAATTCCCTAATTGCTCTTAATTAATAATAAAATAACATTTACTTCATCAAATCAAAATATGTCATTTTAACATAACTATTTCTCCTTTGCAAAATAAATCATTTTAAAGTCACTTAATCTTGCTATAAACACATAATACCGTCAATCCCAACATTTACCTTTTCAATTTAACATATTCTAAAATAATTTCAACAATTCGACTATTATACATTAATCCAAAGTTTCTCAAATACATTTAAATCATGTCAATAGAAAATCAACATCTTTATGATAAATGAATGATTCCTCTTTTCAACGAAAATCATTTTAAATAAATAAAAAAAATAACCAACTCAACCAATTTTGACTATTTTACTTTAATCTAAAATTTCATGATTACCTTTAAATATTGCCATCATAAAAAAATTCTTATTTAATATATATTAATATATATACATAATATATATATATATATATATATATATATATATATATATATATATCTTTGTGAGATATATATATTTATATACTTATGTATATATGCTCTATATATATTATATATATTAATATTGTATTAAAAAATATAATTAAAATATTAAATATATTTAATATTAAAAAAAATGAAATTAAAACAACCCAAGTCATACTTCTCGGGTCACACCATTTTTAGGGTGGACACACAGATTTTATGTCATAGTTTTGGGCGTCGTTGGGGTTTTCAAAGGTGGCGAGGGTTGGGTGTTGGGCGCCGACGGTGGTCGGGCGTCGCCTGTGCCGACCCTGTGTGGCCTGTGGTTAAGCACAACCGACCACAATGGTGGCGGGGATACCACGGGGGGTGCAGGGGCGGCTGTGGTTCGCCAGTGCCCCCATGGGGGCGGTTGTGGGTCGAACCCCAGCTACCCAAAAACCAAAATAAAAAATTTTTTTTTTTTTGATATATATTTTTTATAAAAAAATCTTGCGAATTTTGAAATCCGCTCCCTTCCATGGGGTTTTGTTTAAAAAAAAATTTGACAGAAAAACATTAAGGAAAAGGAATTTATATATATATATTTAGGTATATAATATATATATATACTTATATATGTATATTTATATTTTCACAAATTGAAATTGCAAAACAAATTGAGAAAACAAAATAAAAACAACCATCTACAACCATAATCTCATTTTTCTTTTGAAGCAATTTATTTCAAAACAAAGGTTTTCTTCCAAAATTTTGAAAACAAGAATCAAACTGGGTTTGTTTTGCACATCACATAAAGGTTTTAAATGTTTCTCCACCTGATTTTAAACGACAAAGCATGTGTAAATTTAATTTCAAAACAACTAAATTTAAAAAGAAACAACATGAACCTGGTATTCTTGAGTTTGAGAAGATCCAAGTGGTGCACAAATCCTTGCTTTGACTCCCTCTTCAAATCAGCAATTTCCTCAAATTCAATCCAAATCCCACAAAATGCAAAATTCTTTCCCTCTATTCTCAAATTTTCATACATGTAAAAAAAAAAAAAACTTGTGAAAAAAATTCCCATAATAAAGAAAATTCCAAAATATCTCCAAAAAAATCAATGCAACCACCCTCATCAATTTCTGAAAACAGAAATAGAAAATATCTCTAATTTCAATTTTTGCATTGAAAACTTTAAAAAAACAATTTGAAATCATTTTTCAATTTTCAAATTTAATTCCAATTTTCAATTAAAATATCTATCGATTCTATCAAGTAACTTAATTCAATCAAATGAATCTAATCCAAGATTAAATTATTTTATTAATTAAATTAAATTAATTAATGAATTAAATAACATCTTCCAACATAATAACCAGATTAATTTAATCAACTTAAATGCATAAAGCCATTTAATTACCCTTTTCAACTTGCAATTAAATAACCGAAGAGAGTGAACAATATTAAAGAAACATAACCCGACTAAGACCTGATGACACACTATGACCAGGGTGATAACCTGACACGGAAAACCTAGCTACTATCTCCCAATCGAATACCGTTGGGCAATGGACACACTCGAACTTGTGAAACCAGGTGGAATCGATGTCCTGTACCTACCAACTTGCGAATAAAGAGTATATCCACATGCATAAATATGTCATAAATAAGGCACATCGTGAAGAGGAAATCACGGAATTGCAGAGCACTCACAAGTGAGTGATGTGTTACCCTCCCCTTCGCCAATACAGTGTAACTAACTGACAAATCTAACATACTAATATAATCCAAAGCATAAAACATCATTGATACAGACATCCACTTATGCTAATTCAAAACATGTCATAATGATAACATCATAATAAAATACCATCACATCAAAATATAAATTCACGTCGCTTTATAGATAGCGATCAAATAACAGTCGAATACCAAAGTCAAGGTACAAACATAAAACACACATAATAAGGTATCTGAATATCCAGAAACACATCAAAGCAACAAAACAACACAAGGAAACACTGTCCAATCAGAAGAAAAAACGGAGGGGTATTACATCCTCCCCTCCTAGGGTTAGGCTTACTCCTGGAAGCCTACAAACAAGTAGAGATATAACTCCCTCATACAAACTACATCCAAATCAAAACCTCAACCCATGAGGGTGAGTATCCTGCACTGAGCAACCAAGTCCAGAAGTGTTCCACCGCGGACAATCCCTAGCAAGGTGGCCCTGTTGGACACAAGAGTAACACCCCGTGTTACCACCAACCCCTCTACCTCCTAAAGGTGCAGTAGACTGCTACACACTATCCCAATCAGCCACAGGCTATGAACTTTGGGCTGGTTTCCGCTGACGATTGCGCTTGTTGTGCCACCAGTTCCGGTTCCTTCTAGGTGAATAACCACCATCCTCCTGACATGACTGAGAGTCCTTATGCTTTCCAAGTGCACTCTTCTGCTGCTAACCACTCTGAGATGGTCCCTGCTGAGATCTAGAAGGTGCACCTCCCTGAGGCTAACCTCCTCGAGCACTAGACTCTACTGCTAAACCACTGCCATACTGAACATCAGTGTGGTCTCCTAGTGCCATGGCCAAGTTTGCTACCGACAATTCCATCTAGATCAAGGTGTGATACTCATCGCCTCGGTGGTGATGCTAGTGGTCGGATAAGAAATGACCTCTAAACCACTCTAGGAAGGTCTCACAAGATATTGAGTGAATATCAGTATGGAGCTTCTACTCCTCTAGTCTCCAACATGTGGATGCGAGTCCCTGCAGATGCACAATATTGCACAATGCTTTGGTATTACCACCATATGGGTGCATATCAAAGAATCAGTAGAGGTCAATGAGCCAAGTCTCAGCCTCTAAGCGACCTCTAGCTCCAACAAATAAAGTTGGGCGTGCCCTAAGCAAATCCATCATATGTACTGAGTCTACTGCCTCTGCCTATGCCAGAACTACTCTCTCACTAGGACTACCCTGTGCATCTACCTGTTGCAGACCAAGGAGTGCCAATGCCTCCTCGAGTGCTCTACGCGCAACCTCAATCCCTGCTGGATCCTACTGCCGAACACTAACCCCAGGGGCATTCTGCGATGCCAGATGTTCTTCTTGATCTGGAACAACTGATACACGAGGAGAATCATGTTGATTCTCATCATGATCACCTATATGGCCACGACCACGCCTTCTACCTCTTCCATGTCTGGGAGGCATAATCCTGCACATACACTTCAAGGTATTAGGCAAGGTACATAACTTAAAAGCCTACACAACTAAAATCTTAATGGGTCCATCATAATCCCAGATTACCTAGTGTTTAAACCTAGGCTCTGATACCATGTGTAACGCCCCGCTATGCAACCCTCGAGGATGTTGCAATTAACTACTTAAACGGACTAATTTTTTTTTTGTTTAAGTACAATTAACATGCAAGTTCACTACCCATTGCCAACAACCTCTAAGGTTACAAGACACAGGTTATATAGAACCTCAACAAAAAACATGAATCTAAACCATGTCATTCATTTACTTAACAATTAAACACATACATTCCAAGCAAGATAAATTACATTAAAGCATAAGAGATAACTTTCACTTTCATTTATCGAAATTAAACAATAAGATTATATCTCTCACTCCCCGAATGAGGCAATTCCAATAAATAAGATTACAATTACAACTTTCCACCTCGATAACAAATGAGGGGTAATAAATCACAAGAACAACTGAAATGAATTAAAGCAAGAACTGAAACTGAATCCCACGAGCTCTCCAACTGGAAATCTCATCCACACGAACATGAACGAAGCCCAATGGATTAAGGTGCACGCCACCCAACCATGTGGAACCCAAAGGCCCACCCCCCATGCTAAGAGATAGTAGCAAGGAATCCTAGCCAAGACCAACACCTCTAGACACAAGCTAAATCATGACTGAACCAAACTGACACAACCAATCACATGAACAACACAAGTACAACTCTAACATGGTCATGTGCTTCCAGATATGAAACAGATCAAGTATGTTAAGAGAACCATACACATAATGAACAATTACCAACTGTTGTCCTAAACAGAGTTTCATCACACAACTCATCATGGGTTTACCTCTGGGAATCTTCATAGGCTCCGACCCCCACTAAAGGTTATCCTGGTGACCTCAACCGAATCCCGGCTCCCATACTCACTGATGCGGAATCAAATACCTTTTGTACAGACAAGATAGATGACCTTGTCATTCCAAGCCTTCCCACTCATCCCAAGTCTAAATGAGCCCTTGTGTCTATGAGTGAGGCATAATTATCTTGATTAGTGAGAAGTTAGTCCTAAACTTCTAATTATTGTTTTAGTTATAACTTAATTAAACACCTCTGAAGGTTATCCAGTTTACCTCTTTGGGCTCTGACGCCTATCGGAAGCCACTCTTCTACTTAACAACACATAATCGAACCAATTACCAAGGGAACCCAAGTGCATACAAAATAGATATACAACCACTCCAACTCTAGGAGGAAACCTAGAAGAAACTCACTCCAACACTAGAGGTACAACCATAACAAAGCCACTTCTTACAAAAAGTCACAAATCACCTAACCCACTCCTTCCTCAGGAGGCACAAAACACCCCCGTTCGTGGAAACCGGGTTAAACGCTGACTAGACACCATGCACTACCCAAGGAATTCACAATAGGTTGACAAACACAATACGAAAACCCACAAACTTGAAAACCCAACTAGAAGACTTGTCCAATGCTATGACCCACATTTCCTAAAATATTAACACCAAAGAAAATCAACACATAAGGCAATTGCGAAGAAATAAACTAATTTTGGATATATTAAATCCTTTTTCCTTAGTAAAATTCAGTATTTTATTGCATTAAACAAACTGATTTAAAATACGTCTTTCTCAGACGAGGGAGAAATTAAAACTCAATATTTAATTCCCTAATTGCTCTTAATTAATAATAAAATAACATTTACTTCATCAAATCAAAATATGTCATTTTAACATAACTATTTCTCCTTTGCAAAATAAATCATTTTAAAGTCACTTAATCTTGCTATAAACACATAATACCGTCAATCCCAACATTTACCTTTTCAATTTAACATATTCTAAAATAATTTCAACAATTCGACTATTATACATTAATCCAAAGTTTCTCAAATACATTTAAATCATGTCAATAGAAAATCAACATCTTTATGATAAATGAATGATTTCTCTTTTCAACGAAAATCATTTTAAATAAATAAAAAAAATAACCAACTCAACCAATTTTGACTATTTTACTTTAATCTAAAATTTCATGATTACCTTTAAATAATGCCATCATAAAAAAATTCTTATTTAATATATATTAATATATATATATATCTTTGTGAGATATATATTTATGTACTTATGTATATATGCTCTATATATATTATATATATTAATATATTAATATTATAAAAAATATAACATTAAAATATTTAATATATTTAATATTAAAAAAAATGAAATTAAAACAACCCAAGTCATACTTCCTCGGGTCGCGCACCATTTTTAGGGTTGGACACGCGGATTTTATGGTCATAGTTTTGGGCGTCGGTCATGGTTTTCAAAGGTGGCGAGGGTTGGGTGTTGGGCGCCGACGGTGGTCGGGCGTCGGCTGTGCCGACCCTGTGTGGCCTGTGGTTGTGCACCATTGTCCCCACAAGGGTGGCGGCGGTGCCAAGCCACCACGGGGGCGGCAGGGGCGGCTGGCGTGGTTCGCCATAGTGCCTCCCATGGGGGCGGTTGTGGGTCGAACCCCAGCTACCCAAACAACCAAAATAAAATAAAATAAAATTATTTAGAATATTTTTTTTCTGATATATATATTTTTTATAAAAAAATCCTGCGGATTTTGAAATCAGCACCCTTCCATGGGGCTTTGTTTAACAAAAAAAATGACAGCAAAACATTAAGGAAAAGGAATTTATATATATATATATACTTATATATGTATATTTATATTTTCACAAATTGAAATTGCAAAACAAATTGAGAAAACAAAATAAAAACAACCATCTACAACCATCTACAGCCATAATCTCATTTTTCTTTTGAAGCAATTTATTTCAAAACAGAGGTTTTCTTCCAAAATTTTGAAAACAAGAATCAAACTGAGTTTGTTTTGCAGATCACACAAAGGTTTCAAATGTTTCTCGACCTGATTTTAAACCACAACGCATATGTAAATTTAATTTCAAAACAACTAAATTTAAAAAGAAACAACATGAACCTAGTATTCTTGAGTTTGAGAAGATCCAGGTGGTGCACAAATCCTTGCTTTGATTCCCTCTTCAAATCAGCAATTTGCTCAGATTCAATCCAAAACCCACAAAATGCAAAATTCTTTCCCTCCTCTATTCTCAAATTTTCATACATGTTAAAAAAAAAAAACTTGTGAAGAAAATTCCCATAATAAAAAAAAATTCAAAATATCTCCAAAAAAATCAATGCAACCACCCTCATCAATTTCTGAAAGCAGAAATAGAAAATATCTCTAATTTCAATTTTTGCATTGAAAACTTTTTTTAAAAAAAATTGAAATCATTTTTCAATTTTCAAATTTAATTCCAATTTTCAATTAAAATATCTATCGATTCTATCAAGTAACTTAATTCAATTTAATTAATTTAATTAATTCAATAAAATGAATCTAATCCAAGATTAAATTATTTTATTAATTAAATTAAATTAATTAATGAATTAAATAACATCTTCCAACATAATAACCAGATTAATTTAATCAACAACTTAAATGCATAAAGCCATTTAATTACCCTTTTCAACTTGCAATTAAATAATCGAAGAAAGTGAAAAATATTAAAGCAACATAACCCGACTAAGACCCGATGACACGCTATGACTAGGGTGATGACCTGGCACAGAAAACCTAGCTACTATCTCCCAATCAAATACCATTGGGCAATGGACACGCTCGAACCTATGAAATCAGGTGGAGTCGATGTCATATACCTATCAACCTGCGAACAAAGAGTATATCCACATGCATAAATATGTCATAAATAAGGCACAGGTGAAAAGGAAATCACAGAATCGCAGGGCGCTTGCAAGCGAGTGATGCGATATTGTCCCCTTCACCAATACAGTGTAACTAACTGACAAATCTAACATACTAATATAATCCAAAGCATAAAACATCATTGATTCAAACATCCACTTATGCTAATTCAAAACATGTCATAATGATAACATCATAATAAAATACCATCACGTCAAAATATACATTCACATCGCTTTATAGATAACGATCAAATAACAGCCAAGTACCAAAGTCAAGGTACGAACATAAAACACACATAATAAGGTATCTGAATATCCAGAAACACATCACAAGGACACACTGTCCAACCAGAAGGCAAAATAGAGGGGTATTACAACCATGACTAAATAAATGACTATCATGAATAAATAAACGACTACCATGACTAAATAAATGACTACCATGACTAAATAAATGACCAATTAACAAAAATCAATAACTAAATTAACAATTAAATATACTATCAAATTGATCAATCAAAACAACCAAAAAATGACTAAAAATGGTTTAGTCATGAATTTGGTTGTGTTATAAATGACTGGCAATAAACTACTAGTGGTCATGTGACCAAGCTTAGTCACATATATGCAATTTTTAGTAGTTTTTTTAGTCATTTATTGTTGTTTTTCTACCAGTTCTATCATAATTCGGTTAAGTCATTGTGAAGTGAAAAATTCTTCCAACTGTCCTAAAAATGGAATCTATGCCTCATAATAATTTCCAACCATTCAAGAAACAAAATAAAGGCCTTATACAAAGAAATCCACCTCAAACAAATCAAAATATTGAATCTCAAGTGGGTACTATAAAAACAACAAATCCATACCAATTCAAGGATAAGAAGAGACAATTTACTCTGTTACCCAACACCCTTCATCCATAATGTTACAAATCTTGAGTAAGAACCTAATTACCTTACCTCCCATTAGAACCCTTGATACCACTAAGACTTTACCTCCAAACTGTAATCCAAATATTTTTTGCCATTATCACCAACAAAATGGACATGATATAGAATAATGTATGTATCTTAAAAACATTATGCAAGACCTCGTTGATAATTCTAATCACATCTAGATTGGTAGTGTTAATGATCAAGAAAATAAATTTGTTTCCCCACCCAACCAAAATTTACAAATCTTTACCAATCCAATGCCAAATCATAACATCTCATTTGTTAAAGCTAGTGACACCAAGAATGATGTGATGAATCTTGATAATATGCAAGACACGACTAATAATAACATGAGTGATTATAGGGACATATAAAATATGGTCAACATCATTGATGTTTAACCTTGTAAGGTCCAAACCAAAATATCTCTTAACATTGCTTTCTCACAAAATGACATAATTAAACATGCACCCAATGGTCCTCTTTACATAGTCAGACAAATCAATGACAAGCCTACCAATGGGATATTAATTGATCCTGTGTGTGTAGAGAATTTGATCACCAATGAATTCTTTTTTTTGCATGAACTTTATCAAGATTATTATGAACAATCAAAATCATGGATCAAACCACATAATTGTTTTTCTTTCCTTACAATAGGTTCAATCACTCTCTCCTTAAAAGTTGGACCAAAGCAATTAGTTGTCTCATTTTGCATCATCCCATCATCGGACCAATTTTGTGTGAGGCTAGGCTATCCATGGCTATGCTCCATGGATGTTGTCTTGTTGGTAGTGTATAAATGCTTAGAATTTCCATTTGGTAATGAATTTTCCACTATGCATCATAGCGGTTTTAATCCTTTGTCTTTGCGTGGTATTTTCTCATTGGATTTCTTTTGGATTGAACCTATGGAACCTATTAAGACTTGTGAGAAATTCTTTTTCAAATCCTACCCAAATTTTAAGGAAAAGTGCATAGAAGAATTATCTCTTAGCAACATTCCTAAATCCATGATTGAGACTCCTATCATTGATGAAACCATGATTGAACCAAAATCTCTTCCAAGTAACCAAGACAAATCAACCACGATTCCTCTGTGTATTTCCTATAAGAGACCAAGAGATAACCATACAATTCCTTATGTACCTCCTAAGATCAAACAAGTTTATAAGCCTAAAGAGAATGCGGTTGATCAACCTCGATGGTTCCTTTCTTTCCTCCATTGTGGGAAGAAAATAAACCTATTGTTGATAAACCCAATCCTACACCATTACAACTTGAAAATCATGCAAAAAGAAATTGAAATGCTAAATGGCATAGGCGTAGATGTCATGCTATTTCTCGTAAGTTAAAAGAAAAGAACAAACCAACAAAACAAGATCAAGATCTAACTCAAACAAAGCTTGATGATTCTCCGCAACAACATGAAACCTATATGAACAATTTCATTAGACCTCCCGTTGTGATTAACATGGATGATGATGATGATATTGTTAAGATTGATGAGGGAATACATAATGAGCTGAATTTATTATCTTCCTCTTCCATGAGCTTAGATGAGAACAACTGTGATGATCCTCCTAAAAAGAGTGCATCACCACGTATTGAACCTAGTGATTGTCCTAGTACAACACTCATTGTTGCTCCTTTGGATAGTTATGCACCTTTCATATATTGTGAACAAGATTGGGATTCAGATGACTTGCTTTAGGTTGGATCGCATGTGTCATAATAGCTTTATGTTTTCTATGTTCTTTGTGTGATTGCATGTGAATAATGTGATACCTCATACTATGCTTCTTAACATGTCTTTATGTTTTTGAGCCTACTTAGGATGACTCTTGTCACTCCGTTGGTGTAAGGATATAAAGAAAGTGAATCTGTTGTGAAATTCTTCTATTTGTATCTTCATTATTTTATTTGTCGTAACTGTTATCTTTTAATTTGTTTTGTGTTTTCCTTTTGGGGGCGATGAAAATCATTGATACATTTAGGTTTCTTCCATGTTGACCCAAAAGTATTCTTCTTTGTTTTCTCTCTCTATGTGTTATTATTCCTTTGTGCTCATTGTTCCATGAGTTATTTGGGGAATGATGATGGCTCTAAGCTCTATTATATCACTGTAGCAAAGACATACATTGGCCCCAAATCCGTGGATCCCTTATGTGTTATCTTAGGATTGCATATGGGGGGAAACCTCCTTTCCATGATGTAGCTTCATTTAAAAACATATGTTTGGCATAGGGCTTTCCAAATAAGCTCTCATGTATTAGCCTTTATCATTATCTACTTTAAAGTAATTGCTCACAGCCTGGTGTTTAACAATTTCTTTAAAGTGGGGGGCATTATCCTTCTCACTCGTTGCTTGATTAATGACATGAACCTTTATTCAAAGTGTAGTCTTCTTATTTCAAGTGATGTGTCTTCTTGTTGGTGACATTAGGTTTGATGCCCTTCAAGAGTGTGACCTTTCTTGGCATATGACATTCCTCTTAGTGGTAATGCTATGGTTTGCATTCCCTAAGGTGTGAATATTTTATCCCTCGGATATTCCTCTCTCGATGGTGATATCGAGTGTGATGTTCCCTAAAGTGAGACCTTTCATGAACTAAGAAAAACCCCTTTGACTATCATAAAATAATTCTTAGCCACCAAGCGTAATACAACTTGCTTGCTACTAGTGTCTTTATTTCATGAGTGTCTAGCATAATGTAGTGTGGCACCTTATCAAAGTTATCAAGGAGTATAACTTTTGGTATGGTTGACGTATGGGAGATTATAGACCTGACATGACTTGCCCATTTGCTACCTTTCTATGGGTAGACACCTAGTGTATATTGAACTGCACTAGCCCTTGTGAGAGTCGACAAACAATCAAAGCTTGATCCACCCCTTTTCCCTCTTTGCATTAACTTTGACATTGTATGATGGTGTATCTTGTTTCATTTCTATAAACATATGTATCTTTGTGAATTTGTTGGTTTTCCATGGGATCTTAGATCTTGGGGGTTTGATCACCCTCCTTGATCCTTGTCATCTTATCTTTCTAAAAATTGTACGATTAGACCTCTCTTGACTTATTTGTCTACTTTAGTGTGAGTTTGAGTGTGGGATCATACTCTCACTAAAGTGGGGGCTAAATGTAGTGTATAAAAATGTACTCCTTTATATTTTCACACTATGTTTTCATCCGCTTAATTAATTGGAATTAATTAAGCTTCTAATTACCTAAATTATGCATTCCAAAGCATCATTATTCCCATTTTTTGAAAGGAAAATATATATTAAACAATTCCTAAAATTAATTTAAACACCTTGCAACTTGTATGCCATAGACTTAGGTCCTAGGACCTAGTTTTTAATATGTTTTTGGCGGCATTTTAATGATTCAAATTCAAGTTTCAAATGTTGGCTTATGGAATCTAGTTTTTTAGAAAATAGATAAACACCTACGAATACAAGGTCTTTTTATCAATTCAAAACATCTAACATTAAGGAAACTTTCACAAGAGTAAATATTATTGTCAAGAGCATTGAAGAGAATATTTATCAATCATCTACAACAACAAGAAAGATCAAATCATCATGGAAAATTTCATGTTTCTTCATGTCATGTTTTGGAGCTAACATTATGATGTAGGTTTCAAGCATTCAAGCATCAAATCAATCAATCAATCAAGCCAATACATAGAAGATCAAACTCCTTGAAGTGATATGTTAGAATTTTTTCCTCTAAGGGAAGCCATTAAGGGTTTGATGAGTTGTGAAATAACATTGTTCATTCATCAATTCCTTCCATTTATCATTATTTTATCTTCAAGGTTTAATTACCAAACCAAGGTTTGACTAAGGCAAACCCCTATTCACCCAAAAATAAACATTTCTATTCTCTCTTTGTATGTGCATATTTACAAGTGAAGAAGGACTGAAAATTAATCAAAAGAGAAATTTTGTAAAGTTGTCATCATTGTTGTCAAGCCATAGAAACTCACCTATAGATATTATTTTTGGTTTTCTAGCAGTCAAACCTAGAGAAATCAAAAGCTTAGATTCAAGATCTAAGGATTGCAAAATCAGATTTTGAACCCCTGTATAGAGACCCATTTTCCCTAGGGTGAATTTGTCCTTCAGTAGAGTTAAAAACACACTTTTAGTGCCAAGTACATACCACCCTGCCCTTCTCAAATCTACCTGTAACTTATTTCCATTTTTTAATCATAATAATCTATATTTCAAGTGTTAGGCCATACAATTGATTTCGTTAATGCATTTAAATTTATCTCCTAAAATAGTCAATCAGTCATTATTGTCATAAGAAAAGAGAAAACCTTCCTAATAGGGTTGACTCATCTCAAGGTTGAAATTCAATCCTATCCTTGGGAGATCTCTTTTTGTAATGAAACTACAAAAAAGGTGTGTTTGAGGTGTCCCATTTTGCTGAAATCTAAGATCTCTCCTTTTTTCCACCATTTCACCCAATCCAAAAGGAGGTTGATTGGAGAGCATGTACTTGTTATGCCACAACCTAAGCCAGTCCCCAAAAAGATCTTGGAACCACTGCTAGTAGTCCCAATGTTCTAAAATCAAAGTGAGGTGATAGTGAGCAAGGAAAAGGAATCAAAAGCCCAAATTGTTGGACCACTCAATGTAGTAGAACAATTGAAGAAGGCCCCAACCCATATCTCTTTATGGGATATTTTGGCTATCCCATAGAAAAAATCCTTGTTGCGAGAAGATTTGGAAGAGGATAAAAGACCATTGCAGGATAATGCAGTCCCAAAACCCAATCAAGAGAAATTCAAAGAACCAGTTCAAGAGTCACGGGCTTTGGGAGTTGCGACAATCATAAAAACAAAGGAAAAGGTGGCGAAGGAGGAGGTAAGTAAGCCAAAACCTGCCATGTTTTTCTTGACCCTCATTATAGGGGATAAGATGCTACATAGTTCTATGATTGACTCTGGTGTCGACACCACAATCATGCCTAAATTGATTGTAGATTCATTAAAATTAGAATATGATCCCCTTGATAGAGAGTCATGCAATTAGATGGAAAATGTGTTCAAGTTATAGGTCTAATAAAAATCCTCCTCCTAACCCTATATTCATTTCCTAACATTATAGTCACCCAAGAGGTGGTAGTAATAGATATTCCTCCTATTTTCAGACTATGTCTATCGATAGATTTCATTGCTAATATTGGAGGATATTTGTCTCTCGATCGGTCTCACCTAATCCTGAGAACCAAGCATGCTACCAAAATAAAAGTTCTATCAGAACCCTTGAACTCAAATCATGTAGCAGATGATGTTGTGATGAAATTTGAGGCTACACATACATCATTTTCAAAAAATTAAATGTATTGTGTGGAGATGTTAGAAGATGAAGAGTTAATTGAAGATATAAGTGTGGAAGAAGTCCTAATAAATGAATTCATGAAGAGTGACCTAGACAAAAATTATGATGCTACTAGCCTTGACACCTGTGTAATTTATGATGAAGATCAAGTCATCCCTCAGGTGATTAAGAGACAAGAAATCCACCATGAAAACATGGATGATGAATCAAATCTTTGGACTCTACACTTTGATGGTGCAAGATTCAAGGTAGGTTTGGGATCTAGTATTCGCCTAATATCTTATGTCAAAGTGGAGACTCTCAAATCCTTCTGGTTCCAATTCACATGCACAAATAATGAAGTTGAGTATGAAGGCCTAATCCACAATTTGGCTAAAGTTCTTTAGAGACTCAAATTTAGTGATCAAACTGATCAAAGGGACATCAACAACAAAAAAAATGTGTGGATGTGATCCTACCACCACAAAGTGTTGGACATGATTAAAGGATTTGAAGCCTTCAATATTCAAGTAATTTTGAGATCTCATAATGTTGTAGTGGATAGGATGGCCACAATTAATTCTCAATTTGACCCAATAATAGACCTATTATCAATAAAGCATGTAATGCAGGTGATTATAAGACCCGATTCCTAATAATGAAAAAAATTGGAAAGTCTTTTAAGTGTGATGCTTAGATTGCCACATTTATTCAACATTATAATGAGTTTGTGGAGCAATTACAACCTAAAATTGAGGAAGCTTATGAAGACCAGATTATCCAACTCATAACTAATAAGCTTTTGAAGGGTTTGATCACTCTAGAGATATTTTATTCTGATGACACCATAAATGACAAAAGAAAGTTCATCGTGAACAAAGGATATTACTCTGATCTAGATGTCGGAGGTGGCAAGAAGTTGAAGGTAGGAAAAGATGTTCCTCAAAGAGACAAAGAAAAGTTAATCTCTTTCTACAATGATTATGACAAGGTCATGGCATAGAACTATGATGACCTAAAGGGTTATGGCCTCAATGTGATCCAACACACTATAGATCTAGTTGAAGGATCCAAACCCATCTACCAAAAGTAGAGGCCAATCAATCCAAAAATAGAGTCTCTCATGGCCCAAGAATTGAGAAAGCTTATCGACTCCAAGATTATATATCCTATTAAACATTCTACTTGGGTATCTAATTTGGCCCCTATTTGAAAGAAGAATGGCGACATTTGGATTTGTGTGGATTTTAGAGATTTAAATAGAGCATCTCTAAAAGATCACTATCCCCTCCCTTCCATGGAGCAGATTCTTCAAACTATAGTAGTATTAGAGGTATTTTCCTTACTAGATGGTTTCTTTGGATATAATCAAGGGTCAAAGAAGAGGATCAACATAAAACTACATTTACCACTAAGTGGGGAATGTTTGCATATGCCAAGATGCCTTTCGGCCTGTCAAATGTAGTGGCAACTTTTCAATGGGAAATGGATGTCGCTTTCAAGTATTTTGATCAATTTGATCATCCTTATATATCTGGATGACTTGACAGTATTCTCCAAGTCTAAGGAGGATCATTTCAACCATTTGGAGAAGGTTTTTCAGAGGTTCCAAGAGTTTGGGGTGTCTTTGAACCCCCCAAAATGTGTTTTTGGAGTCCCATAGGGAAAGTTTATTAGGTATGTAGTCTCTAAAGAAGGAATTCCCATAGACTTCAAGAGGGTGAAAGACATAAAATAATTTCCCCTATCAGTGAATAAGAAAGGAGTCCAATCTTTCTTGGGAAAAATAAATTTCATCAATAGATTTATCTCTGACTTTGTTGGGCTAGTCAAGCCTCTTACCCTTATGCTAAAGGACCTAGTTTTCAAATGGACTCTTAAGGGTAGAGTTGCATTTAAAAATAATAAAAGAAGTAATTTCTTTCACCCCAATATTGGTAAACCTTGAATTCTCAAAATATTTCATCATGTATGTCTATGGTGGTGAGCGTAGCATCACAATGGTGCTTACAAAAAAAGACGAAAAAAGAGAAGGGAGATAATTTGATTGCTTTCTATTTGAGAAACCTGCGAGGGTATGAGACCAAATATAACTTTGTTGAAAAATAGGCATTTTCCATTATGAAGGGTCTCAATAAATTCAGGAACCTAGTGTTAGGAATAAAAATAATGGTTTATATGGCTCACTCCAGTGTTAGGGAATACATTATGGAGGGGGTGATCACAAAAAAGGAGAAAACTAGATTACAAAAATCCTATAGTATGATATCAAGTGCAAGCCAACGAAATTAATCAAAGGAAGAGGACTTTGTGATTATTTGGCCAATGAAAATGAGTACCTAGTTTCAGAAGAAGTTTTGGTTGATCAGTTTGAAGTGGAGTCATGGGTTGTAGATAGGAATCAGTTCATGGAGACTAGTAAATATCTAGAAAGCCTCCCATCCCACAAAAAGTGATTCTACAAAATACAAGGTGTTGGCTATGTGTTAATTCAAATAGCTCTCTTAAAGAGGAACTTCAATGGAGTACTCCTCTTATGTGTGGATGGACACCAAGCTAGTAGGATTTTGCACAAATTTCAC
Source organism: Sequoiadendron giganteum (assembly GCA_007115665.2). NCBI lineage: Eukaryota > Viridiplantae > Streptophyta > Pinopsida > Cupressales > Cupressaceae > Sequoiadendron > Sequoiadendron giganteum. The sequence continues at coordinate 392,988,435 of CM021105.1, forward strand.
AACAATCCAACAGGTGGTCATTTTTTTGAAAAATAACCACCATGAAGATAATGTGTACGAGATACTATTGGCCTACCTTATTTGTGGATTGTCATAGCTTAGTAAAGAAATTTCAGCAGTATTAGTTCTTTATTGGCAAGTGGAAAAAATTATCTATACCTCTCGATCCAATAGTGATTGATGAGCCCTTCACTTAATGGGGCTTAGACTTCATCGGAATGATTAGTCTTATGTCAAGTGCCAGATGCAAGTGGATTCTAACAGACACATACTACTTCACCAAATGGTCAGAAGCAATTCCCCTAAAAGGAGTCGCAAAGAATGAAATCCTCAGCTTCTTGGAGGAATTGGTGGTGGGTTTTGGCACCTCAAAAACTATTATATTGGACAATGCAAGAGCTTTCCTCAGCTCAAAAGTTTCAAATTTTTTATTAAGGAACAAGATCTTTCTTAAGACCTCGTCGAATTACTATTTATAAGGGAATGTGCTTGTAGAATCCAAAAATAATAATTTGATAAGGTTGATCAAGTGGATAGGTGTGAATCATCAAAGAGAATGGTACAAGCACCTAAGAACAACACTTTGGGTAGACAAGATTACTCCTAAGCAAGTGTTAAAGATATCTCCATATGAGTTGGTTTATGGGAAAGAGGTGGTATTACTAATCTCCACAAAGGTCTTGGCGCTACAACTACTTCAATATTTGGATATTGAGGAAGACAAAGCTAGGGAACTAAGATTGATGGAGCTACTCAACGTCCAAGAATCCCAAGAGAAAGCTCATGATGCTATGAATATTTGCTAGCAGGTGGTCAAAAAATGGTATGGAAATAAATAATTTGACCTTGGTTTCAGAGAGGTTAATTTGGTCCTAAAGTACGATGAACGAGCTACTAAGCCGAGTCAATACATTAAGTTTGATTTTTTGTGGAAAGGCTTGTTCCGCATTGCTAGTTGCAAAGAGAGCAACAAATTTGAACTTGAAGATATGGAGGTAAATTCTCTTGATATTCTGGTGGATGGAATCCATTTAAAAATATTTTAATTAATGCTTGGTCTCTTGTGAGACCCCTTGTAAATTGTTTTGATTATATTGAAAAAATAGATTTTGAAGGGACCCAAAACCCTTTACAAAACTTTAGACCAAAATGTTGCTATATTAGAAAAACACATTAAAGCTTAAGTAGAAACCAATAGTACACCAACAACCAAAAAACAACGACCCAACAAAAAAACAACAGAAACAAAAAAAAAAATAATAGAAACACCAAATCTATTTCATATTTTTCAAGGTGTTAGCCACCTCAATCTTCTAGTTGTAGTGGAGGTTGACCATTTCCATAAGCTCTTTTTTCTCTTCCTCGAAGGAATTCTTAAGGTTCCCCCTTCTGCGAGTGCATGAGCCTAAAGCCTCACCTTTCGCAATATTCGTCCCCTTACCTTTAGAGGTCTAGTCATTCTCCAACATATCCGTAAAATACATTTGATCCTCCTTGAGTTCACTAATCTTACCAAAAAGAACCTTCAGGGACTCTGTACTATTTTTAACTGAGCTATGGCTTACCTAAAATAACTTCCCAATATCCTCATTTGTTTCCTTTATCCTTCCCTCCATTTTTCTAAGGCAACTCCCACATTGTGCTTTAAAATCAAAGGAACATTCCAATTCAACCAACCTCTCAATGAGAAGATTTGAAGAAGATCCCTTCTATTGATTTGTCAAATTCTACTTCAAGCCCCTAATCTTGATATTGGCACTATTAAACTCCTTCAAAACCCACCTAGTGAGCTTAAAGGTGCATGTGGCACCCGACCGAGCCATATCCAATAGTTCAAACATGAAGGTATTATCATCATTCAAATAAGAGAAATCCTCATAAAGAGGATTAAATTTCAAAGGTTCTAGCTTCACAAGGTTAGGGTTCATACCAACATCCTCATAGATTTCTCAACCAAAGCCTCCACACTATCATGAACCTCATCACCCTCCCCCCAAGAAGAAGGTTGTCAGGAAGGGGTGTCATCAATGATAGAATTAGTGTCTACTACCTCCTCTACTTGTACCTATTCTAGAGTAACCTTCTTTCCCTTCCTACCACCTTTTGAACCCTTTTAAATTTTTTCTTTGCTTTTGTGTGTGTTTTTCCTTTTAAAAAAGTGGTTCGTGCGGGTTGTTTGGTTTCCTTGATAGGTATTTTTCCACCCTGGCATCCTTTTCAAGAACAATCATGAAGATATTTGTCCTTAATAACTACTTTTAGTTTCCTTAATGCAAGTATGCCACTTATTATCTCACGTTGTTCTCCCAGTGTTGTGGTTCCCAGAAAGGCGACGTCATGAGTCACATACTCCCCATCCTCTACGAGTTGTGTTTCCCAAGAGAAAAATAGAATTAAATTCACATGATTGGCCCCAAAAATGATAGTTAAATAATGTTGCAAGTCATTTTCATTATTTCAAGAGTCCAAGAAGAGCCAAGAAAAAACTTGAGAAGTGTTTAAGGTCCAGTACACACAGAGAAAGTGTGAATTGTGCTAAAAATTGTTTAACAAGATAAAGGATTGAGAATTCAAAAAATTAAGAGATATGGACCCAAGAACATAAAATTTTGGTGTTGAAGCAGAAGCTAAGGGACCCTTCCCAGACTTTTTTTGGAGCAAATCATTCACCTCTACTCTAATCCTGTCTGAGCTAAAAGTTCCCAACACCAAAAAAATGGATAAAGGAACCTCTAAGAATTCCAATGTAGTCTTGAACTATGTTGATGAAATCCATGATCCAAAATTACATAGGAACCCCAAGCATCTTCATGAAGGAGCTTATGAAAGAATGATGAACAAAGCGAAGAAGGGTGAATATAATTCTTTGGGTGTTCGACTGTGGAGTTACAGTTTTTTGTAGTTCATGTTTCCCATGATTCACCCTTGTCTAGAGTTGGTTGATGCCTGTGCAAATTTGTATGACCCCAAGGACGGAATTCTAGTTGGGCATTGTCTTAAAATAGTTTTAAGATCTTAGGTCATTATAGATATTTTTTTGTTTTTCCTTTAGGCATGTTTGTGGAGAGATGCACACAAAAAAAGTTGGAATATTATTGGGCAAATCAGAGAGATCAGTTGAGGTTCCTCAATCATGAACTCATGAGAGACAAATGAGATAACACACAAATGTTGAAGTTTCCTTCTGCATACAAGGCCTTCCATTTTTAGAATATGCAACAAGTATTATCTATGATTTCTTTTATTTTTGGCTAAGACGATGATACCAAGGCTCATACGTTTCGGTTGGCATTGGGTTTCCACTTGAGGAAATAAAAATAGGGTTTTAGGATGGACTTCACAAATATTATTGCAAACACCATGCATATCAAAGCAATTCACTTTCAAGTATTCATCTTTCCTAGTTCATATGTTACTTCATCAAAGTGTTGATTTCTTCAAATCATACATGAAATTAGTCATTGGGGATGAATCTGAAACTCAAAGGGAAAATCCAATATCTATGTGGACTCTTGTATTGTCTGTGACATATCACTACACACATTCTCTGAGTTTTTCATAACTTTGGTTCTCTTGGATTTAAGTCATAAAGATAATTCGATTAGAATCGTAGAGCATTAGAAAGAATGGATGTAGAAACATATACCACCTTATGATTGGTTCTTTGGGACCAATTTTACTTTTTTGAGGATACATCATAGCTCGAGAAGAAAAGAAAATGGTAAAGGGTTGATTTGAGTAATCTCATGCAGGAAGAGGAAGAGTTAGTCAAACTCACACAACCCCCAGTGGTCTCCACAACATACATTTAACTCCCTCTTTCTTCTCTTCTCATTCATTGGTCCTTTTAGTTGTCTTCAACTTTCTCCACACCCCAAGTCATGACAATTGCTACAATATTTTCAAACATCCTGTAGTTCCCCTTTCCTAATCCTACAATTATCTCATCATCTATGCTCGACACCAATTTTTCCCTATCTATTGTGCAGACTTCCTCACTACCACCATCCACAATGCCTTTGGTCTCTTCCACTCACATGTTCACCCCAATAAACTCACGCCCATCACATGCATTGCAAGGAATCCCACATTTCTACCCTACAATCCTAATCTTTCCACTAACTTCCCCGATGGAAGAACCAATGGAAACTTGTATTGTTCCAATTCCTTTCGACCTTCCTCAACATCACTTTTGTTAGGCAGCATATTCCATCTCCTTCTGAATTCCAAGCCCAAATCAATGGAACAGAGAAAGACCAGGAGGATAAAATATGAAAGAGGAGAAGAAAAGAATATTTATCCCCCAACCACCTAAAGGATGGACATGAACTTTGATGAGAAACACCAAGCCTTGATGATAGTGGTGATGAATCCCCTTGTCTCTAAGCTTAAGGGATAAACACAACCTGAGGACTATGATATCCAAGTCGTGGGCCTTAACCTCAACCAAACCCATCCATGTGACAAGGTAGAGCTTATGGAGGAAACTCAGAAGGCTATGATAATTGACTACCTAAAGATCCATCAGTGGGAAAATAAGAAAGAACAAGAACTAAAAAAATTAATGTCACGGTTGAGAGGTTGAAACTGGAGATAAAGGGAAAGGATATAAAAATTTCCAAGTTGCAAAAATAATTGTGAGAAGTCCAAGCCTCTATTGGTGTGAGAAAAGAATAAAGAGTAACTATAGATGTCAAGCTATAATCAAAGGAGCAATAATGTACTCAATTGTAAATAAGCCTCTCTGGTGCTAGTAATTTGTAGCAAGACATGCAAAATTTATAAGCTAATTTTCAAAAGAAACTAGACAACGCCCAAGCTCAAGTTGAGGCAGAGAAAAAGGAAAAAGTAATCATTTAGAATCAATGGCATGAGAAAATGAATGAGTTGGAAAATATCCAACAGGAGCTTTCTAACTCATCAGGTATACAAGTGTAGGTTCAGTGGGAGGTACAAGAGAAGGAGGCCAAGTTCCAAAAGGAATTGGCAGAAATACAATCCCACCTAGACACTGAGAGAAAAGAAAAAGAAACCTTTGAATTTGAACTATATAAAAAAGACTAGAATTTGGCACAATTGCAGTAGGATCTTTCCAATTCTATGAATGAAATAAAGCGACTCCAATAGAAGAATGAGGATAAGGAGAAACATATGCAGCAATTCTAGGGTGTGCTATCCAGTTCTATGCAATAACTAAACATCCTCCCTTTGATACAACTCTATGCTTCGTATTGGAAAAAGGTAAAGAGTATCATAGCTTCCTTCCAACCTATGCTTAAATTTATATTTGATGCTCAAAAGCTAAATGTGGATGTCAATGTCACAGAGAAATAAATTTTACCAAATATAGTGCCAAGGGTCACAAAATCAGAGTTGTTGATTAAGAAAATCTACATTGCAACCAAAAAGACCTTGGAAGCAACAAGGATCAATGATTGGAGGTAGGCTACTAGGAGGACAAATAAATTCATTAAATGCAATAGAGAAGCTATTAAAAGCAGGGGTTGTCTTGAGACCCTAAAAAAAAGGTGAAACAAATGAAGGAGTGTATAGCACAATTAGGTCATTCAAGTCTCCCTTCTTTCTTCCTTTTGGACGAGTCAATTCTACCCAAAGACCAAATCAAGAATCTCTTGGAAGACAAGCAGCAACCCTTTTGTTTTTCAAGCCCTTAGTTCACCTCTGAGTGCCTCAAAAATTGAAGGAATTTTACATCCCTTGGCCTAGCTCAGATTTCATATGGAAACTACATTGTCAACAATAAGTAATCTCCCTTTATAGGAGATGATTGACTTGGACCAGGATTTTGAAGCCCTGCAGCAAAGGGTGTATCCATCAGAAGTAGATTGGGCCTCATTGTAGTCTACTCTTTAAAAATCATGATTGTATTCTTTCTCCTATTGCTTTTCGATTTTGGTTTGTGAAACCAAAAATTTGGGATCATTACCTCTACAGGCGGAGGCCCCCAAGGAGTCGCTAGAGTTGTACATTATATCTACTACAACATTTGGCAAGTTATTAAATTGATAAATTTCATAAGGATTCACTCTTATTGTTGGATTTGCAGGTATATTTGTTATAATGTTTAATAGCATTTGCAAAAATCAACATGTGTTGGCCTTGCACACTTTCTCACTGGCTAGACAACATCTATTCTCAATACATTACGCAAGAGTGCCATGTAGCGACTTCGCTCACCACCCTTTAAATGAAATTATGTGGACACTATTGTCCAAGCCCATATTTCTTAAGGTGCCATGTGTTGGGTGAGCACAAGTACAAGGGTGTTTTGATTCTAAGGAATGATTAAAGGTGTGTTATTGGCCCATCATCAACCATAGAAGTTTACAGGTGATGCCACATGTGAGGTCTAGGAATGATAGTGTCCAAGAAGGTGCTCGTCCAATTCACCATGCAGTTAGAATGGAGACAGTGAGATTTCTAGGTGGTGTTGTCACTACAAAGCAAGGAAGCTATTATTTCCCATTCGCGTAGTTGTGATGATCATGTGATGGTGACGATCATGTGATGGTGGCTCTCGTTAGAGGCATGTGGCTAGAATATTTTCAATTGCAACCATCTCTTTTCATGGGAGATTTTTCTCTATTTAGGCTTCTTTTCTCTTTGTTTAGGGGTTTTTTTTCCTTTTGGATTATTAAATAACTTAATATACAAAACTTGTTGATAGATGGTAACACAAAAAATCTTAGTATGCTATGCTCTTGAAATATATAGATTGAATATATAGAACTATGCCATTATTTTCCTTTGCTAAACATCTTTGTCTATTATCATTGAATTTCATAATTTGTGCCTATTTGAAGTGTTATCAATTGTGAATTGTTCTCTTCTAACATTTGGAATCTCAGTTACCTTAATACATGTAGAGTTTTGAATCATGTTTAATTCTCTTTCAAATTTTATGCAGAAATTGGTTTAACTGATATTTTATTATGTTATATCAAGTTTGAAATTTTGCAAAATATTGATGCGGTACATTAGAATATCTTGTTTTATGCATTGTTTTTTATTCCTTCTCCCTTTTCCTCCCCCTATTAACAAAACATAGAGTCAGCTTCTAAAATCTCAGAGGTTATTCTGCAGAATGCATCTTAGTCCCCCATTTGTGAAACTTCCCATAGGTTGTTTTTCTTAGGCACCAACTTTAGAGATCAACACCTACTCCACATGAGGAAAGAACAAATCCTTCTCACATTCCTCTATTTTTTTAAATGGGTGTAGAAAATGTTTAGCATTTTACTTTCCATATTGAACATGTTCATGAACTCACCATCACCTTCTTCTTTTTAATGTTCCTATTGGACTCTATGGTGGTCTTTTATCACAAAGGTATTGGTTCACTATAAAACATGTCATAGAGTTGTGGTGGATCCTACAAGATCAATTAACATTATTATAGAGAAATTTATATGTTTTAATTAGATGCACTAAGATTCGTATTCTTCTTCTTACATATCTATGTGCATGCATGTAAGTCTTTTGTATTTATGCTTTGTTATGTAATTTATCCATCTAGGTTGGACCAAAATCCTTGAATTTTTCTACCATACTATTTCTATATCTAAGTTTTATCATTTATTTCTAGGTCATCCTTGGGTTAGCATGATGAAAATCAAACTCAAATCTATTCCAAAAATAGGAATAAACCCAATAACATATCCTAAACTTCTCATAAATCAAAAATATATACCAAAGGAGATAAACATGCCTAAAACTCCTCAAATGAACCTTCCAAAACTAGAAAACATAACTCAAGATCCATCTCTATGAGAATACAAAGCATACAACATAATGCATCTGAAAGAAAAATGCGCTATACCTATTAGATGATTATTTGTTGAGTAGAAAAAGGGTGGGGAATGAGAATGCTCCTCCAAGATAACCAAGTCATCATGACTCACTCCAAGAAAAATACCTTTTATAGGTCCATCATGAACTCATGTTCATATCCAAGTGAAGGCTCCTCAAACTTTATGTTAAAGCCTCCAAAGAGTAACTATCTCAACAACTACTTCACCCAATTCTCTGAGTATCCATAAGCATCTACAACTAATCAACCCATACTAAACTCTAAATGCAACATTTCACTCTCATGAAACTCTCAAGCACATGACCAATATACGCAATACCAGGAGAACTAACTAGACCATTGTCAATAACTAAAAATTCATTAAATAAACATCTTAACTAAAGACTCAAAAAAATATCCATGGCTAACCAAGATTTCAACACCTCAATTCACATGAAGATAACCATCCATTAACAATGAGAGTGAAAATGTCAAATAACTCTAACTATAACAATAGGATCTAAGAGCTCCTCCATAATACCAACTACTACAGAAGATCGTCAATCATGAAGTGACGAATCCACATCACTACCAAAGATACCACTAAAATGTGATACTGAACTCTCCATGATATCATGATAACCATCCCCTAAATGAAGATTTTTTATTGCTCTAACACAATTAAATACTTCACTTGCAATATCAACAACATAAAATAATAAGTGAACCAAGATCTCCAAGTTAAGAAGATAAACAACATGCTACAAGTCCCATATCTGACTATCAATATACTGAACATCATCCATCCTCTCATCTCAATGCAACATACCAATGTACAAATGACCACAGAAAAGGGAAACTAATAAAGTTAGCATCAACATTGAATCAATCTCATGGATATAGACATACCACATCTGAGTCATCCCACTGCAACCAATAGGTAGCTAATCCACAAACTGCATAACTTGTAGATCCATAACCAAGGAAACATGCAAAATTATCATCACTTTAGTAACATTCAAAACTAAAATATCAAAAAAGATAACATGTAAATTTCAAGACTCAAACAGCAAATCATCAATAAATCTGATTTGCTAAACAAATCCATAATTAGGTATCATAGTCAAGGAACTAATCAAGCATTCTTGCAAATCTGAAATTGTTTTCATCCAAAAAAACTCCAAGAGTTTGAACACAATCACTCCATAAATCTACAAACCGTAGATTTTTATTAACATGCAAAACCTACAAAATCATCTCAATGTAAATCTAGAACCACTTAAAATAAATCATCACATATTTCATTTGAAACAATAGAATCTCCCAAATCTGCACAAGCCCACAACTTTTTAAAAGATAGGAAAATTGCAAACCCTTTAGAGGAAATAAGGTTTCTATAAGCTTATAAAATATGAAATATACCAACTTCACAACTTACAAATCACCAATGATAAAACATATACAACAGTTCCTCATCAGGTTAGCTACAAACCTCCTTACACCATGCACAAAGCATACATGTAGAACTGCAACTAATTAGATCCAAAAATACCCCAAGGGAAAAATAATTTGAATAATAGTTCATCTACAAATTTACAAAACCACAAGCTCTAATCAATCATGTAAAAACTTGCAAAACCACTATGATTACGAATAGACATGCAAATCCATATCCACTTATCATTTGGAAGACCCAAAAGTTTGAAAATGCCAAAATAGTTACACCATAACAATGGAATAACATAGATAAGTATAACGATAGTTTTTTTAATGGAAAATCTACAAAACCCTCATATCCAGCCAACATGAAACTCAGACACGTGAGAACAACCAACCAAAGGAAGAAGAGGTCTAGGAACTCCAGGCCCATTTGTAGGCCAACTCCACAACCACCATCACATACAATCATATGAAGGAGCTAGGCTATTCCAAAAGATTTTGGATCATTCAATAATCAACTCCATAGCCTAGATACATTCAGGGCTAATGAAATAGTGTCTTCCCATGTCAAGGACTAAATCCAAGCACCTAACATAAGCACTTTAAACTATACTCATGACAACCCAAGTTTCTCCATAAGACCAAAGAATCAAGAACAAACACCCAACATGAATACTTGGTTGAACACAACCACAAAATGTAAGAACACCACTATGCATAAGGGTTATAATATACTATAAATCAAGAGCTCCATATCAATATCATCTTAAATGAAACCAAATGATCAACTCCAAAATAATCCATCTTCTCAATCCTTCAAAATGTTTATTGTCTCCTAAAAATAAGATCAATTGCAAAACTTCCACTCAAACAAGGACTAATAATCAAGAAAATCCTTCAAAACAAATTCCCTCAAGCTTTCCAAGCTAAGAAATCACAATAGAAGAAATACCTGAAACCTTAAACACCATGAATCCAACACATGCAATAACATACAAGCACATGTAAGAAACATGCAAGATCATGCAACTCACATACATGCACATGCAAACCATGGATTTGAACTTTGATGCCAATTGAAGGGAAATATGAACCTAGAAAGACCTCCAAATACTAGTATGCACCTTCGGTATCTTATGTTTCTTTTTAAAACAAATTTCAACTACTTGATACAAGAGCATACTACAATGTCATTAAAGTGGAAATTGGCATAGTTGATTTCCCATCACATTAACCCTTAGAGGAAAGATAATGTAGTTTGCATATCTAAGCATAATGGCATGTAAATTAACCTTTAAGAACATGAAAGAAGTAGAATAGAATAATAGAAGACAAAAGACAAGAAACACCAATACACATGGGGAAAACTCCTTCGAGTAAAATCCCCCACACTCCAAAGCATCGAACTAATGTATTAATATGCAAAAAACACTATTACAATACACTTGCAGGCACTAAGCCTTAACATGGAAATTTACATCTTGCTCTTCTCTGGAGGAAATCCGATAGCATAACCCTGCAATGAAAAATTCTCCTCTCAACTCCTCAAGAAAACTCTCATATTTATAGAGCACTAAGATGGAAAACTTAAAAAGCATCCTCAATATTTTACAAATCCAATATCTGTAAAAGCTCAAAAAACATGAGCTTTAACTCAAAGTGCTAATCTAAAAACAACCTTATCCTCATCTTAGGCATCTGTATCCAAGAAAAAATAGCCTATACATATCTTGCCCATATTTTATCCACCTTGTCAACACTCAATCAATAGTGCAACACTTAGATATGCTAATTATATTCCCTTTGTAATGTTGTGTAGTGTTACCAAGTGTCTTGCACAATACACCCACTTTTGCTTTCCCTTCAAATGTAGTTGGGCCCACCAGATGCTAACTCATTCACTCAACGAATGGTGCAACACTTTTAGGTTGTTAGACTAATAGAGCTAAGGATGTGTGGAATAATATCATGTGTCAACCACAATGCTAGTCTCCCTTTCATTTTCACACCACACAACATTTAGGCCCTATCAAAAATGTCATGTAACATTCACAAATCAATGATGCAATAGAGAATTTGTTAGACTAGCATATATATCATGCTACAAGATTATGACATGTAAAACTCTGTCACTGGATCAAATGGAAAATAAAAATGTTCTAAGCCAATTAACAAAGGAATGAAACTTTGAGGATTCAAAGACAAGTAAACTTTTCAGCAAATTTTCTCAAAGGCAAATGGAGAGTATACTCTATAGTTTATTTTTTACTAGAGTATACAAAGATTTGGGGTTTAGACTGTAGATTATACTATTCATTTGCCTTTGGGAAATTTTTGAGCAATGTATTATTTTCCTTATTGCATCTTCCTCCTTGTTTCCTTAGTCATATTCCTAGTTATGTATTCATGTCAAACCAATTCATCAAAATTGGAATACAAGTCAATGAGGTTTTCCTTAGCTTATGCCTTTATGTTATGTTTTGTTTGTTGACTTGTTATTAGTAATCATATTTTTCTTAAGTGGTTTATTTCCTTCTTCTAGGTGACTAGTTACTATTTTTTGTGGATATAGAGACCAACCAAGATGGTAAAGAACTCATCTTCAAATCTCTCGCAAGGTCCATGTCAAATGCATAGGTGTATCCAACATGGAGCTCATCTACAAAGGGACATTGAGGTATATGTATTAATTTAGTCATTAGAAGCAATTAATTTGTGTTAGAAAGTAGAATTGGTAGAGTGGAGAGGGTCCTTTTCTTGACAAAAGAAATCCATAACTACATGGCAACATTTGTTATATTTTTTTAGATTGACAAATGGCTAAATGGGTCTATCCAAGAGTGGGATCAAGTGATTTCAATACGATCACATGATGCAATCTTGTTAATATCTATAGATCATCATATTGACTCATACATCTATAGCATTTACAAATCTACTAATCTATAAATGTTCAAGCCAAGTGAATCTTTGTCATCAATCATGGTGGGAGGTATGAAGTGCCCACATGGCACTCATCACTTGTATATGTATATCTACAAATATAGTAAAATGATTAAGAATCATTGATCAAATATGGAATTAGTAAGCAATGTGACCAAATGACTTTTGTGAAAACATGTGGCATGGTCTACTTGATATTTGTAAATTGACAAATTATACCATCCAACACTTCGGCAATCTATAGACCTATTGAAGACATTGATTTCTAAGGAATTTTGATTTTAACTATTGAAGTGATTAAGGCTTAAGGTTGAATCCTATCAATCGGAAACATCTAATGGATATGATGCATCCACATGACATGATCCTCTCAATATTTGTTTATTGGTAGATCAAAGAGTGTGCACTTTTAGTAATCTACATCTATGTTGAAAACATTGATTTTAGGGGTAATCAATATAGACCGTTGATCGCAATTGATCCTTAGAAAGGACTATGAAATGTAATCAAATTGTACCTAACATATTTTGATTGGTTCCTAAGGAAGTCAACAACTTATTCAATAGTAGATTTGGATGGGAGTGGTGGTAAATGTCACAATCTAATGAATATGTGTAGATTTTCATATCAAAGTGGTGTGCACTTTGAACAATCCACATATTTGTTGAAGATGTCAATTTCGGGAATAAAAATATATCAATCATTGATCTTGCTTTAAGTTTAAATAGTTAAAGTGGTGGATCACTACAATGAATAAGCAACAAACAAAAAACATTTGGCACAATGTGATTGATGCTTTTTGGTTGAATGATGAATACATGGAACTCTTGAAGGAATCCATCTTAGTGATAACTTTAACAAACCCCCCACCTGAAAAAAGATATAGAACCTTGATGAATCTTTTTTTTTGAAAAAATTATTAATTTCTATAGGTGAATATTTCTTTTTCTATTTTTAAACAATATTAATTTTATTGACAGTTTTTTAAATCACTAGAAATTCATAGAAAATATTGGCAAATCAATGCATTGATTACCATGGAAAATCCTTCTTCTAAAAGAAAGTAAATTCCTATAGAAAAAGAAGGGATTGAGCATGGTAGTGATTGACTAGTTTAAGGTGTAGTGCTCAGGTCGATATTTCTTTAGTTCCTTAATACTTTAAATCAATCATTGAATATCATAATCGTCCCTAAAAAAAATTCACCACAATTGATTTTATTTATAATCTAACGGTTTTGGTTCTATTTGATGAGCCCAAATGTACTTGTAGAGATCCAATGCCCATGGAGCCCAAATGCAATTTCAAACCCCATGGACATTGGAGATTTGTGAGTACATTTTGGGTTTCAAAATTTAATCCTGAACATTAGATTATGTAACACCTCTCTAACTCCAGTCTGGGTAAGATGGTATTTTAATTTTGATTTAGCATTCTAAATGTTATCATAATGAGATTAAACATTGATGATTATGTGATAGGTTATCATGCTTAGTATTATGTTGGATTACATGCTAGTTATAATTGTTTTTGTATGATTACAGATAAGAAGGGATGATGTCGTAACACTCATATTCGAGAGTCTTACGATATCATGACCATCTTCCTAATAATTGATGTTGTTTCAGCTATATGATATATGTTATATGCACATGTATTTTGACGTGTAATTGGAGTGAGGCAGGTACTGAGTATCAACTCTGCCTGGATTCACAGGCCTGAACGTACTCCTATTCCCCGATGGTGGTAACTGGAGATAGTCATACAGGTCAAATGTCCCCTACTCTAGCTCACTATATCTTATTAGTGCAGTATTCCTATGTTGTCTTACCATCCGATTACCTAACGGTAATGTTCGGAGCACCTTTCAGTCGTTGTCCGATGCACCTTTTAGTGGTATGTGGTTTACCAGTATGTCTCATTGAGGTATTTTGTCTTGGTTTTCGTGAATCTTTTATGTGGCTATATTTATATTTATATTTGACATATCTTCGTAACTTCATTTATTGCATCTCATTGTGTTTAATTGATTTGAGATTTGCAATGGTTTTATCCATGATATTTTAAATATATTATTTTAAATGATTTTTATTGATCATTCAAGAGAATGATACATTTCGTTTGGAAATTTTAAACAATTTTATTAATCTATTTTGTGAGCCCTTATAATTTTATTTAAATCTTTTGGGGCAACCTTGTGCAATTTTAATTTTGCTTAATTTGTGACCTTAATTAATTTTTTTTTTAGGGAGCTTTAATAGCTAGTTTTATCTAATGCTTTATTTTGATTTTTGCTTTGGTTTTGGAAAACATAAAAAGGAAAATAAAGTTTTGTTTTGGGGATCATTATCTTTGGAGAGAAGCAAAAATTTGTTGTTTTGGCATGGAGAAGAAAACCCCATGATTTGAGCAACTGAGGTTGGGAAGATTGTGAAGGTTTTTTGAGAAGAAATTTGTGGGTGGTAGATTGTTGAAGTCAGCGCGCTATATCTTACTTGTTGTCCGGATCTGGAGCTGGATTGTGTCTTCTTCTTTTGGTATTCCACCATTTACATTTTGGAGCATATTAATGTATTTTTCTGTTGTTCTTCAACCTTATGTGGCTGGTAATTTGAGCATACACTCAAGCTTCTTGTTTGGCTGGTAATTTTCTGATTTGAATTGTTTTTATTTCATGAAAATTGGAGAAACTCCTCTATGTCATTGTTGTATTGTTTGGGGGTTTGAATGATGGTTGTTTTGAAATTTAATTTGTTGTTCATTACTCTCTTGATAAAAATGAATTTAAGGGGTGGATTCTATGTAAAAATGTCAAGATCTGAACTGGGTTTTTGACAGATTTTATTTTTGGGCATTTTCATTTTTGAGTCAAATTGTGCCAACTTGTTAAAATGCCATTTTTTTTTGCTGCTCATTACTCTCTTCATAAAAACGAATTTAAGGGGTGGATTCTATGTAGAAATGTCAATATTTCAACTGGGTCTTTGACAGATTTTAATTCTGGGCACTTTCATTTTTGCCCAAATTTATGCCTACTTGGCTAAATGACGTTTTTTATTGTTGCTCTTTTACCGCCTGTTAAAAATGTAAAATAATGTTGGCTTTCATGTAGAAACGTTAAAATATGAATTGGGTCTTTGTCCGATTTGAATTTCGGGCACTTTTGTTTTTTATATATTTTTTTTACCCAATTTGTCAAAATGATATTTCTCAAAACAATGCCTCGTTTTCGATTCTAAAATCAAAATAGAAGGTGTATCACAACTTGAAACATTGAAATCTGATCTGGGTCAAGCTTGGAATTTTAGTTTGAGCACTTTTATTTTTTTTATGAAAATTTTGTGCCTCCATTTCCTTATGGTTTTCAGTTGTTCAGTGGCTTCTTGTACAACAATATTAGCTTGGTTGTTGAAATGGTTTCAATGATGGTTTTAATGAATTTTTCTATTGTTTCATATTTTCTTTGGGTCCCTCGTTTGGTCAAACGAGATGGAGTAAAACAACGTAAAAAAATGAGTCCTCGTGCACGGCCTTGAGCGCTTGTAAAAGCTAAGGATGCACTCGAGATGGCCTATCCGTCTGGAAGGCGCTGAGTTATCCGCCTGCAGGGCGTTGATTCAGGCATGATTTAGTTCCTTATCTGTGTGAGGGGTGTATTTGATTTTGTGTGGTGTCATCCCTTCGAACACACATGGTGACACTCCATCTGATTTGCACTCTTGTATCTTGTATCTTGTAGTCATGAGTAGTACCCATCATGTATTGTATAAGCATCTCTGTGTTGTGTCATTGGCCTCGTGCTTGGTATTTGGGTTTGCTCCATGTCTGATGTGAGTGTTGGCCTTATGTTACCCTTGTCTTGTTGTTTTTGCTTGGGCCTTGTGACTACCTTCGAGCATGGTGGGGTTGTCTTTCTGGAGTCCACGTGGTAGGGAGGCATTGTCACCGCCATTGGGGACCGGCGTACAGGTTTTGAAGTATCGGTTGCAGTGGATCTCTCTCTTTTGTATTTGTTTATCATATTGTACTCATGTACATGTCTTTGAGTATTTATCTTATCTGATGTTGTATTTTGTTCATGAAAATACTATTGTATTAATACCCTTTCCTTTATGCATATTGTAATCTCCTGGGAAGTTCTAATCATATGGAGTAATAAGAATAAATGTGATGTTTTATATTTGGTTTATGGGTTTTGGTGTTGGTTTCGGAATCCCTTGTATTATGATGTTTATTATTGGCTTTTTTTCCCTATTTTTTATGCAAAACTAGAACTACACATGTGCATCTCCTTTACATTTAAATATGCTTAAGTTTTGGAGCAGCAACGCCTTCCGATGTTGTCTTGTGAGTTGCATCACAAGTTTCGGAGCACTGGCGCCTTTTGTTGGTTGTCTGTGTGCAGCAACAAGGTTCCGGAGCATCGAGCTCCAGAACAGAAGGTTCTAGAGTATCGGGCTCCAGAACTACAAGTTTCAGAGCAGAGCAGCAAGTTTCGGAGCAAATCTCTAGAGCTATCCTATTTGCTCCTGTTTGGATTTTCTTTGGAGGGTGGTTTAGCCCTCTCCTTGAAGTTGTAATTTAGGTCATATTTGACATGTTTGTTGTTGTTTTATCGAGTCGACCATTACTTTATGTGTATGTTATTTTTTATGTCTAAAAAAAAATTATCTTGTCCCTTTTGGCTCTTAACTCCTGGGGGGTTCGTAGCGGGATGTTACAGATTATATATCTTCAACAACTCAAATAAAATTTTAGGCTCGATGGGAAATGGAGCTCCATGTGTACATTTTAACCCATGGAATACCACCCCAACCATTAGATTATAAATAAAATCAATGGTAGTGATTAAAAAATGGAAATATGGCCCTAAAGTAGCCAAGAATTACATAATATTATTCGTGAATTAATTTTATTTTCTACTATTGTTAATGGATGATAACTTCGATCAGATATAAATAACGAATGCTGAAAGCATCTTCATTATTTATATATGATCAAAGATTATCCTTAATATAATTTTTTGGAAATCGAATTTATGAGCATATAGATTTATATAAATTCGTAATAATAAAGATGTTGAAATTCACATTTAAATATAAATCGGAATTTATATATATCTGCCACCTTTTGTTTTGTGTGTGTTAAGACACTAACAAACTGTTATTGATAGTGTAGGGACCCCCACGCTCTAAGAGACATGTCTCTTGAGTGGACGTGTCTCCACTTGTGGAGACACGTCCTCTCTTGAGACACGTCCCTTAGAGGCAGGTCTCCTACATACTTATGGTGGCTTCCTCATTGATATGCAAACATCGAAATCAATTAATGTTCTACAATCAGCACATTTGACATTCAGAGAAGAAATCTGAAAATCACATTTAGAGAAGAAATCTGGAAATCGTATTTTGACTTAAAATTTTCTTACACAAAATTTCAAACCTTAGTTTATTCTTAGGTTTTAGGATCCTATTTGTGAAAGATTTGATTACATTTACATGGTATCAGAGCCACATTGTGTGAATCCAAATCAAATCTAAAATCAGATTGCTCAAGAAATTCGTATTTTCTAAAATCGAATTCACATCACATTCTTTTAATGTCAATTGTGATCAGATTTGAAGATTGTCTTGCAAGAGCAAATAACTTTGCATCATGGAAATTTATAATCATGATGATCCTAAAACAGAATAAACTAGACTCACTTATGAGAGAAACTATTAGTGAACCAAATGTTGAACCTAAGAAAATTGAGAACTTTGTGTTCTATACAGCCCTTTCTAGTCAAGTATCTGACAACACTCAAATTTGGGTAATTGATAGTGGTTCATCCAAACACATCACAGGGTTCAGAGAACACTTGGACTCCATGACTGAAAATTCTGATGAAGAAGTAACCATCAGGGATGATTCTGCATACCCTATAAAAGGGGTTGGAACGTGTTCCATCAAGTTGAAATCTGGGATTTCTCTGCAACTCACTAGAGTCTTATTTGTACCTGGAATAAGGAGAAATCTTATATCCATCTTTGCCCTTGAAGACAATGGTTATAGAGTTACATTTCTGGATGGTAAACTTCTAGTATGGCCTAAGAACTCAACTATCAAGAAAGCCCTTACCATAGGCATAAGACAAGAATACCTTTACAAACTATGCACTGAGGTTAAACAAGCCCTTACCCTTGACACTGTTGATACAAATGAAATCTGGCATAGAAGATTAGGACACCTCCATTTCCGTGCCCTACCTTCTATGGAAAAACTTGTTACAGGCTTACCCAAGCTAATACCATCTCATGAGGGAACTTGTAAAGGTTGTGCCCTAGGAAAGAATACTAAGGGATCCTTTCAGAATAGCCTGAGTAAAACCCTTAATGTGTTAGAACTGGTTCATTCTGATCTTTGTGGACCCATGTCTGTACCTTCCAAAGCAGGATTTCTATACTATGTCATATTTGTAGATGACTTCTCCACGAAAACCTGGATCTATTTCCTTAAGTGTAAAGAGTCAATAGAAATCCTCAAAAGGTTCAAAGAGTTTAAAGCCCTCACTAAAAACTTCTTCGGAAAGAAAATAAAAACCTTAACGGCAGACAATGGGAAAGTATATACCTCTGAGAGTTTTAAAGAATTATGCATGAGTGTTGGAATTAAGAGGGAGTTCATAGTTGCCTACAACCCTCAACAGAATGGGGTTGGTGAGAGAAAAAATAGAACCATTGTAGAAGCTGCTAAGGCAATGTTGCTGGACCAAAACATTGAAATGTCCTTCTAGGCAGAAGTCTCTAGGACTGTTGTCTATATTCAAAATAGATGTCCTCATTCTCATCTTGATAACAAAACTCCTGAAGAAGCCTTTACCGGCATAAAACCTGACATTAGTCATCTTAGGATTTTTGGTTGTCTTGTCTATATTCATGTACCCAAAGAGAAGAGATCCAAACTAGAACCTTCTAGAAAGAAGGGAGTATTTGTGGGTTATAGTGAAACCTCCAAAGCATACAGAATATTTATACCTGGGCAGAAACAAATTGAGTTGAGCAGAGATGTCATCTTTGAAGAAGACATTGCATTCAAGAGGGCAAGAAGTTCTAGTGAGACAGAAACCTATTCCCCTAGAGTACCTGAAATGGAACCTGCTCCTGAGATTCAAAGGGAGCATCCTGAGGAAATGCCACATGAACTTCCTGCCACTTCAAATGAGGATACAAATGACATCGGCAGAAAGAGACCACTTTGGGCCAAGAAAATGATCAAAGAAGCAGAAGATCATGCAGCACCTAAAGGAACGTTCAAGGAGAGTAAAAGACCCAAACGGTTCTCTAGCTATGTTGCTTTAATGAACAACATCATAAACTCTGAACCTGCCAGTGTTACAGAAGCCTTCAGACATCAAGCTTGGAAGGATGCAATGACGGAGGAATATCAGTCCATCCTAAAGAATGATGTATGGGACATAGTGCCTAGACCAAAAGAGAAATCTGTTGTCTCTTCTAAATGGCTCTTCAAAATCAAGCATGCTGCTGATGGCAGTATAGAAAAACATAAAGCACGTTTTGTGGCTAGAGGTTTTTCTCAAAAGGAAGGCATTGATTATGAAGATACATTTGCACTTGTTGCCCGTTACACATCAATAAGAGCAGTATTAGCCATTGTAGCAGCTAAAGGCTGGAAGATTCATCAAATGGATGTGAAAAATGCCTTTTTGAATGGAACCATTGAAGAGGAAGTCTATCTGGAACAACCTGAAGGTTTTGTGATACATAAATCTAATTCACATGTGTGCAAGCTGAAGAAAGCTCTCTATGGACTTAAATAGGCTCCCAGGGTCTGGTATGAAAGAATTGACAGCTATCTCTTGGGATTAGGATTTTCCAAAAATGATGTTGACTCCAATCTCTACTTCAAAGTAATCAAAAGTGATATGCTTATAATTATTTTATATGTTGATGACCTGTTGATAACAGGAGAAGATCACCTCATTGCTCAAGGGAAACAGGATTTAATTTTTGAATTTGACATGAAAGACTTGGGTATTCTACACTACTTCCTCGGTTTGGAAGTATGGCAGAAATCAGAAGGCATTATACTAAATCAAGGGAAGTATACTATTGACATTCTGAAAAGATTTGGAATGTTGGACTGTAGACCGATGTCTACACCTATGGAAACCAACCTTCACAAATTGAAAGAAGCAGCAGCAGAATCCAAATGTGCAGATCCAACCCTTTACAAACAGATGATTGGATCCTTGATGTATCTGGTTAACACCAGACCTGATATTTGCTATGCAGTAAATGTTCTCAGCCAGTTCATGTGTGAACCAAAGGAAATTCACTTAATGACTGTGAAACATATTTTGAGATATCTTCAAGGCACTATTGGATACGGTCTTCTTTACAAGAATGATCAACTAGATCTACATGGGTACTCTGATTCAGATTGGGCTAGAAATGTAACCGATTGGAAAAGCACATCAGGGTGTTGCTTCAGTTTAGGATCAGCTATGATCTCCTAGATTTGCAGAAAACAATCTTCAGTTGCACAGAGCTCAACGGAAGTTGAATACATTGCAGCCTCAATGGGAGCAAGAGAAGCAGTGTGGCTTCGTAAATTGCTTGTAGGACTCTTTGGTGAGCCCTTGAATCCTACAATTATTCATTGTGATAATCAGAGTTGTATAAAACTCTCTGTGAATCCTGTCTTTCATGACAGATCTAAGCACATTGAGATCCCCTATCATTATGTAAGAGATATGGTGGAAAGGAAAGTGATCCAATTGGAGTATATTAGTACAAATGATCAAACTGCAGATATTCTCACCAAGCCTCTCTCCTGGATCAAGGTAGAGCACTTCAAGAAGAAACTTGGTATGGTTGAAATGTAATTTGTTATTTATGTTTGAAATACAAATTGTTTATAAATTGTACTAATATATAAAGATGTTTAATGTGTAAACTCTTTTGTCATGTGTGCGACTCCATGACTTTATGGGCCTACTCCCCTTGTGTACATTATTGAAAGGTGACAATCTTTCTAATAATGAGCACTTGTATTTGACATTGTAAAGTGATGACTCTACAATGATAAACTATCATGATAGATATCATGTGACCTGATATATGTGGACATGTCATGATAGTATCTCTTGGACACTTTGATTGATATCATGTGACTTGATATCATTTGAAGATCATTGTGATCCTTAAGAGATAATCATGGTGGATATTTATATCCATGGATATGCCATGAATTATGGCAGACATCATGTGACTTGATGCCAGTGCACATACCATAATAAAGATGTGTTATGGAGAATGTCATGTGACTTGACACTTTCGGAAGCATACCATATCTTCTAATTTCACGAGTTAGGTGATATCACTTTTGGAAGTTATCCTCCCTAGTTAAAGAGGGAGTGTTGAATAATAAAGATATGTTATGAAGAATGTCATGTGACTTGACAATATTGAGAAATCATACCATGTCTTAGATATCACGTGTTAAGGTGATATCTCTACTTATTTGATTTGAAATATCTTCCCTAGCTACGAGGGAGTGTTAATGGATGATAGCTTCGATCAGATATAAATAATGAATGCTGAAAGCATCTTCATTATTTATATATGATCAAAGATTATCCTTAATATAAATTTCTAGAAATCGAATTTATGAGCATATAGATTTATATAAATTTGTAATAATAAAGATGTTGAAATTCGTATTTAAATATAAATCGGAATTTATATATATCCGCCACCTTTTGTTTTGTGTGTGTTAAGACACTAACAAACTATTATTGACAGTGTAGGGACCCGCGCACTCTAAGAGACATGTCTCTTGAGTGGACGTGTCTCCACTTGTGGAGACATGTCCTCTCTTGAGACACGTCCCTTAGAGGCGGGTCTCCTACATACTTATGGCGGCTTCCTCATTGATATGCAAACATCGAAATCAATTAATGTTCTGCAATTAGCACATTCGACATTCAAAGAAGAAATCTGGAAATCGCATTTTGACTTAGAATTTTCTTACACAGAATTTCAGACCTTAGTTTATTCTTAGGTTTTAGGATCCTATTTGTGAAAGATTACATTTACAACTCTAACTTGTAAAATTTAGGCGGATCTAATCTAATTTGGTATTGAATATTGTGGCAAATATTTGAGTTTAAAAGGTTAATAAATATTTTGATGATTTAACCAAAACTAAAATAAAACTTTGTAAATTGTGGCAATTAAGGCCACCTTACTATTGGAGTTGATAGTGAACCCCACAGCTCCTAATGATCCTCTACAACCAAAATGCCTATCACAAATAAGAGATCAAAGAAACTCATTTGCTATGCAACCAAGAGAGAAAAGATTGAATCCACACAAGAATCACACAAGTTTTTGATATTGAGATTAACCTGCAATTGTAATTGAATTGAAAAAAACATGGATTAAAATGAATGTGCATGCTTAAATAAGCATAAAAAAGAAACCCTAGATGAGGATTGCATTAGATTGTGACAAGTGTCTTAATCTTATGCAATGAGACAACTTGACCTATATTTAGCCCAATCTAATAATAAAAAAGCACTCCTAAGTTTAACTTAAGTAATTGAAGTAACAAGGGACTTAATAATTAATTAATGATTACTTATTATCAAGTCATGTTTTAATTACTCCGACACCCCCCCCCCCTTAAGATCAATTTAGGGAGATGTTAAAAACCCTGATGAATAATGCAATGATAGATGCATGGATAGGTCCCAGATACAAGTCCTGATGAGGTACCCCTATACAAATAAATGAATCTCTCATAATTAGAGAAAATGAGAAAACCACATGGGATAAACTCCTCTCCAAAAGAGAAAATGAAATTATTGCACTAGTGAAAGAAGGATAGGACTCAATGTGACCCCCCAAGGGTTGCTTCTATCACACAAATATAATAGATGTCCCCCCAATAGGAGAGAAAAAGAGGATATGAATCCCCCCAATAAAAAAGAGCTCTTGTGCCAATGATGAATGCTTGAGAACAAAATATGATCAAATGCATGCAAACAACATTTCTCCCCTTAGGAAGAAACAGATCCATTGGTGATTGGAGAAGCCAATCCAAAAGAATGGGTGAATCAAGAATCCAAATCCAAATGATGTTTGCCTCTGAAAAGTGTGCATGTGTCCACATGTCGGAAAGAGATTATGTTAATCCAAAAATTGATGAAAACTGATGTAAAACAAGTTGCAAAGGTGATGAAGATGATGGACCAACAACGGTGATGTGGCTATCAACAAAGAGGAGATGTATGTCCTCAAAGTAATCCTTCAAATCTATAATTTGAGACTCTACAAACAAGGATGATATGTCTACAACATATGAATCCCAAGTAGCTATGTCTAGAAGATGTGTGTCTTGTCACACTGAATCAATAGAGCCAAAGATGTGGCGATGTCAAACTGATCAATAACTACAGAAGATGGTGATGTAGTCTCGATCTAAAGAGTGGGAATATGAAGACAAGACTTTGAACCATCAAAACATGCAAGACCTATGATATACTCAAGCTCTAAAGTATCGTCATCAAAGGATGTGAAATATGTATTTGCAAGAGAAATGAGACAATCTGCAATAGGATCATTTGGGTATGGAGAGATATGAGGTTCTTATAGATCTCCCAAAGTTGAATCCAAAGTGTGTGGGAACAATCAATGTTTGATACAACACACATAGTGTCATGATCAACACTAAAACATATAACCTCTACAATATGATCTCAGATGATATCTTGTATTGAAAAACTCCTCGATGTGTCTAGTGTAGGTATGAGTCCATAAAGATAAGGCAAAAGATCAAACCACCTAAGATCTGTCAGGATATTATTTTGCTAAGACTCATAATTAGCCTTTTTCAAGTTGATCACAGAAGGATGAATAGAAAAATTCATGATAATTCCTCAAATGATAAAATAAAAAACTAATAACCTCAATGCTTTTAATGTAAACAAATCATTTCCAAGTGCCAAGATGTCCAAGTAATTGACAAAAATGTGAACTCACAAAAAAAGTGAATAAAATGTACTTAGGACATATTCTAGAAAAAGTGCATGAATGGATCTGAAGAGCTCTAAAATACCTTTCCAACACCACTGGAAATGCAAAAATCGAAGATACGAGTGAAAAGTTACAAGCTCGAAAGCACAAAATGGAGATCTGACTTTGATTGAGAATAACAGGAACCACTAACAAAATTTGATAATGAGACTTGCACCATGGAAAGTGCTCAGAACCAACTTTCTAACAATATCTTGCTTGCCCAAATTTGACATTGTATGCCCAAGTTATGCCAAAAAGAAAAAATCGCTCCTTTAAGGCAAATGGGAGCTAGGAGGGTGCAAAGAGGGTCATCTGTGCAATGACATCATGTTGACGTCAATATGACATCAACAACAGAATATTCTCGAAATATTTTAGGTCGTCGAAAAAAATTCAAGTTGTCAAGAAAAAAATTCAATGATCGAATAAATGAAATCCAAATAATATTCTTTGGATTCTCCCTACCACTGGAATTTCTTTGTCGCCAATTTGACTTATCTACCAAAATTATGAGCATAGCTGAAATTTTTTGTAGCCACCGAGGAAGTTTAAACACCACCGAGTTTGATTTTTTTTTGCTTCTTGTGAATTTTTGGTGGTCATGGGGGTTGGAAAGAACATGTCGGAACATATCAATGATACCTCTAAAATATTGGGGGCAACTTCATCTCAAGCAAACATCAACATAGGGAGCATGAAGAATCCTTATGATGAAACCAATGTCAATACTACAACCTGCCACGTCATGAATCTTCACCCACCCATCACCCCATGTACGAAGTGGGACCAACATCAAAGGAAAGATAGTTACAGATCTAGTGTTTTGATGCCATGTTGGAGTTGATAATAAACCCCACAGCTCCCAATGATCCTCTACAACCAAAATGTCTATCACAAACAAAAGATCAAAACAATTGATTTTCTATGCAACCAAGAAAAGGTTGAATCCACACGAGAATCACACAAGCTTTTGATATTGAGATTAACCTGCAATTGTAATTGAATTGAAAAAAGATTACATGGATTACAAGAATGTGCATGCTTATAAAAGCATTAAAAAAAACCCTAAATGAGGATAGCATTAGATTGTGGCAAGTGTCAATCTCATGCAATGAGACAACTTGGCCTAGATATTTAACCTAATCTATAATAAAAAAGTACTCATAAGTTTGGCTTAAGCAATTAAAGTAATAAAGGACTTAATAATTATTAATTAATTATCAAGTGATGTCTTAATTACTCTAACACTTACAACTTGTACTATTAGCCAAATTTTGAATCCCCAATTTCAACTATTAGTCGATGAATATTAGCCACTAAAAAAATCATTGGTCCATCTTTATAGGAATGAATGAGATTTTAACACGAATTTTAGTGTAAATTAAATGTTGGGCTTGGTGTGTCTATTTAATTTTATCTCCTTTCAAGTTTGTTAATATTCCAAATAGATGATGACCATGGATTATGGTGCTACGGGTCACAATCTAATCAATATTTGTAGATTTATAGGTCAAAGGCAAATGAATCTTTGACATCCACAAATCTATTGAATCTATTGATCTTGGGATCAAATGGCTATTGTTCACACTTAATGAGCAAAAGGAAGACACTCAAAGGAATGCAGATAGGTGTGGCTAGATCCTATTATCATTGGATTGTTGCAATGCACGCTTTGCCTATCTACAAATATCTCATAATTATTGATATTCGGAGGCAATTAATCTAGGTTGTTGATCAAGATTGAATTTCAAACTAGTTATCTGATAGGACAAAGTTTCAATTTTCAACAGAAATCGAATATTAATCATGCAAATTAATTGAGGGTTGAAGCATTGATTATCCAACCAAGAGAACCCTTTGTGGAGACTTAGGCAATGTTGTATAAGGTATCATGGCGAACATTTAAAGGAGCATGTATGTTTAGAAAGAGTTGCTTAGTTGAGTAAATGGAATGTTGAACTATGGCAAATTTGCCCCCGATGAGTATTTTATTTCTAAATATTTTTATGTTTTACATATCTCTGACATGTTTTAATTTAGATAAAATACTCGATTTGAGGCAATCTCATGCTCTGGGTTCATACTTTCAAGGCAATGGAGGCCCAACTCACAAGAGACCTGATCACCAAATGGCATGTATGAGATTAGTTCCACAATTTAAAAACTCACGCCAAACACAAAATTTTCAAAAACTTGGTACCAAAAAAAATTCAGCAAATTCCCGAACATTTAAAAACACAAATTTGCAAAATACCTTAAAATGTGACTAATAAGTTCACTAAACTTGATCAAATCCCAGTCTATATCACCTGCAAACAAATGTTCAATTCTCAAATATGTTGAAAAGGTCAAATGCTCAAAAAGAAAAATCCGAAAAATGACGATTTTGACTTTTTTAAGGGGCAAACCGAGATATTTTTACACCAGTTGAGTTTTTCTCAAACTTGCAAGTTATCGGCAAGTTTTTGGGTGTTAATTAGCCAGGCCTGTACTATTCACGACTACTCTCCCAAGTTTTTGAACTATGAATCAGATAATGTACATCTCAATAGATTACAGGGATGAGGCCTATTACACATCATACTTATCAATATCCTAAAAAAAGGAGATAATCCAGACATCGCACATCTCATCTGCACAAAAATGTTAGGAATTTGCCATTTTGACATAGCTTCACATTTTGGCCCCTTCACTTCCTATTATCTTGCTACTTTTCCTTCAGAGTTTTTGTACTTCATTCCATTTTTGCTCTACTTTGGTGATGCTCTTATTTCTTCCAAGTTTTGTATACAATATTAACCAAAGAAATAAAATTAATTACTTTCTGGTGTCAAATTTTGTGAAAAGATTCTGCCTTGTGAATCAAACCAAAAAATTACACATCTGAAAGAAAAGAATAACTGAATTAAATTGTCTTTGCAGGTGCACCATGATATCTAACAACGCCCACGACCAGAACCCCCATCAAAGAAGCTTAAATATTAAAGCAAAATGAAAAATGTCAACATTTTATCCACTTATACCAAGTGGAAAACAAGGAGAATCTAAACCAAAGCCCTTCCAACAGATTTGACGTGCTATATTACAGTAGTTTCTGCCAAGGACATCAAAAAACAATTGATAATAGACCACAGCTATTTCACGAAGTCTGACCTCTTCACGACAACTTAACCCCAGAGCTACAAGGTCATGACTTCTAATCTCTTTCAAGAAGTGGTTGTCGAGACGGACTGATTTTCTTAATTCTACTACACCTTTTTGCTCTCTCTTGCCATAATTTTTCAACTTCCTCAAAACTCAGGTTTTTTGTCTCAGGAACTAATGCCAGCACGTAAAAGAATGCAACAACTGTGATACCAGCAAATATCAAGAAAGTTTTTGAAGTACCCACAGCATTTATCAAGGAGAGGAAGGACTGTGCAACAATCAAGTTACATATCCAATTTGTAGTTGCAGCAATACCTCCACATGTGCCTCTATATTTCTCAGGATAAATTTCTGAATTGACTGCCCAAGGAACCATTCCCATACCAGGGGAAAAGAAAGCTATATACAAAACCAATCCAAGAATAGCAAACCATCCATAACTACTTGGACATGCATCAGTAAACCAATGATGAGAGCTCTGAAGACAGTAACTCTTAGCAGTAGTGTTTGCAACAAAGCAACTTCCCGGAAGCATCTGAAACAAATCAGATCCAAAGCAAAAGGTGGTTGATCATGGATACTACAAAAATGTAAAAAATCTAGGATTGATCATGTGAAATTCTAGTAAAACTTTTAATTATCCATTTGATAAGTAGAAATGTCATCCTTCTGAAAGAAATAGCACCGAGCTTACTCTAATCAATACAGACAGAAATTGATAGAAGCACGGAAATGTTCCTCTGCCAATGTGTATTTAGAAAAACATATTTCCACTGTAATAACCCTTGGCATTAGAATGACAAAGACATGAATTGTTTTATTCTTACCTGATTTCCAGATGCAGTGCAAAAGCCACATGCAGCATCTAAGCAACCCTTACAGTTCCAAAGAGGGTGGCTCAAATCAAGGAGTGCTGGACAGGCATAATCTGATCTCCGCAGAGACCCATGTATGTCAACAGCAGGAACATCAAGCGAAGTCAAGTAAAATGCACCCGACAGAATACCCAGTGATATAAAGACACCGAACAAACTTGTCAATGCTAGAAGTCTTCTTCCACATTTATCTACGAGATATATACCAAGAACTGTACCAATCGCATTCATTCCAGCAACCAGCAAGGATAGCAACAGGGCAGTTTTATTTGAAAAGAAACCAGCCAGCTCCACGATAGTGGGGCTATAATACATAACAGTATTAATGCCACATAACTGCTGAAATGCCTGCATAGCAGTCAAGACAAACAAAAGTATATAAGTCAATATTCTTCAAAGAATGCATGTCAGGTTACAAATCATGTTCAAACTTGCACATGAATCATCTACTCCAGAAGGCAAAATAAGATATATATGAAATTTGGTTAAGAGATTAGATGCATTTTTATTTTTCTTATACCTGAAGACCAACTCCAGCAAGCAAAGCAAGTCTTACTTCCTTTGTTTTAAACAGGTCAAAAAATCCTATTTTTGACTGACTCCGCTGAAGCTCTTCATTAACAGCAGCAGAAAGTTGCTCGATCTCACTCCTCAAACTGTCTGGATCATAGATTTTTTCAAGAACTGTAACAGCTTCAACTCGCTTGTTCTACATGCATGGTATTTATATACAGATATAAGCTACATATAGTAATTTTAAATCTTTATACTTGGCCCCAAGCAAAATGGAAATACCTTCATATAAAGCCATCGTGGAGATTCTGGCAAAAAATACATAAGTGTAAACTGGAAGATGGCAGGTAACCCTGCTACACCAAGCATCCAACGCCAAGTCCCTGGAACCTACAAAGTGAAATTTATGGCCACTGATCAGAAAACCAAACACTCGTTATAAACTATAATAAATTATCTTATTATTGATCTACTTATTCATTATACCCTTTATAATTTTTTATATAACTTGTATGATTCTATCCTTGTTTAAACTCCCTTTAGTTTCATAATTCTTAATATGATTAGCAAATATTATTTCATATATTTATTGTTAGAGATTAGTGTTCACATGCTTAAATTAGCATTATAAGTATGTGTAACAAATATTAAGTTGTTGAGAAACAACTTAATATTATTGTTAGTATGGTTTATTAAAATATTATTGTATTTGGTTATACCGGATTGCATTACAAGTTGTTAGAACAACTTGTCTAAGTAAAGGAGTGGTTATAGGAGATTATACTAGTTCTCCTTTAATTTAGGAGATAATACTCCTATAAATATGTATTGAACAAGAATGAGAGTAATATAATATTATTGGTGTGTAATATTTGCAGTTGTAACATAGCATTCTGTAAATCAGTATGGTTTCAAAGCGCTATAATCCTACACTGTGAAGTTAAGTCGATTGTGTGGAAGAGAGAAAAGAGGTGCAACGGAAGCAACAAAAGTTCTAATCCTGTTGGATGACGCCATCCTAAGCGTGAAGATTAGATTGTCTCAGATTTGGTGGTAGATTTGGAAAGAAATACTATATCTCAGGCGTCCAGATTAGCAACAAAGGGGGTGAAGAGTATGCTAGGTTGTCTGCTGACATAATGCTCTAAAGCAACTTCTCTCAAAGTTAAAAATGTCAGAAATAAGAGAGTGTTTTGAATAGGGGGAGCAAGATGAATTTTTGAACAAAGAATATTCCATGATATTATATCACCCAGGCAATTTCAGGTTTTCCATTGCTTGTGTGGAGGAATTAATGAGTTTTTGCTCCATATTGCATAGGCATCTGCTAGCAGCACTAATAGCGGTGACGAGCTAAGGTATGGTGCTGTTAAGGTCAGGAAGGTAGAGCAAATGCAAATGCTAGTATAGACGTGTTGCTGCGACCATCAATCTTTATTGACTATGGTTTCACAATAGTTGCACAAGTGAAAAAAAATTTAAGACACTAGAAGTCATAAGTTAGATTCTCTCAATATTTAACGACCCGGTTCTACGTAAAAAAAAATTTCTTAAACTACAACTTAGAACATAGATAACATGCATATAAGAAAGTATTTAAACTACTCTTTCTTTTTCATTTACAATAAATGAGATTCATGCTAACTAATAAAATGAAATCTTTTTCCTTTCATTTAAACAAGACAACATATTACAAAAGACTAAACTTTTCTTTTTCAATTGAACATCAGAGAAAATATATATATACGTGCACATACATAGCTCGATTGAGCTTTTGAACTAATAGTGGTAAGAAGGTCCAGGAATCCGCCTTTCAAATCTCGGTGCCTTAGTAGCCTGGTAAGGAGGAGAAACATCACTCGAGCGCTTTTCTGCCAACCACAAACTTATAATGCGGTCCCCCCGCACATCTATCGTTCGATAGATGGCCCTCCCTTCATCGAAGAGATTGGTTGGGTAACCGATATTGTAAACCGACTGAGTATAGTGGTGTGTCCTACATAGCTAGAACCTGTACATCCGGTAAACTCTCGATCTAGTATGCAATATGGGATCATGGTGGATATGACAGTGTATTCATCACTCAATCAAAAGGACGTTGTTCATCTACACTACTTTGGCCAAAGTGTTTTAATCAGTATCTCTACTGAGGGTCAACTGCCACATACACTAACCAAGGTTGATTTGACTTAGGGCTATCTTACACTACGCATAGGTCATTTGTCTTTTCGTGGTAATCCGTACCATGACATCCTACTTCAATTTAACCTACTAGGATGAATCTGCATCGCAAGTACTCTTGACACTTTTTCTCCTACACAAGAATGAACATTTCCTAGGAGTGTAGCTAGCTTACTGAGTTAACCTAATAACTTAGTTGAGCTATAAGGTACTTGAATCACACTCTCATCACAGTCCTATTAGTAGTAACTAAGGTAATGAATACTCTCCATTATACAGAGATCATACAAGTAAAGCAAACAATAACTAGATGCATTGTATATCTTTAAAAGGAATGCTGCTCTCTAATACAAACATGTATTACGTATACTTTGTTTACTTAATGTATCTTTTAGACAATCAAAATGCAAGCTTATATAACAGCAACATATTATGTTTGCCTAACATGTCTTTATAGGTTCTAACTATAAAAGCAGAATGATACTTCAAAGGTTTAGCATGATTTCTTATAAAAATCAAGAAGAAATGAGAACAAGATAATCATGCCTGTAAATTAAGCTTCCACAAATGATGATGATGGTCTTTCTGCAGTAACTCGGGTAGCAAAGTTTTCCCTGTTCTTTCTCACAGTAGAACACTCTTTCCAGATTTGGCTCACACACAGCAAATTGATGATTCTACTCAAATGATGGTTACTCACAGCAATGATGAATTCTTCTCAGAATATAGGTTACTCATAGCAATATGATACTTCTCAGAATATTGCACACTCACAGCGAATGATACTTTTCAGAATGTTGGACACTCACAGCAAATGATACTTTTCAGAATTCGTATGAACTAGTAAGGAATTGATAAGCTAAAGGGGCTCTATAATGAATGGTTCATAATACACAACACTTGCTGAAGGTTTTGCAAATGAGGTAGCAAGCTAAGTGGGCTTAACCTTGGGGGAAACTCCGTGGTTAAGCGCGCTTGAGCTGGAGCAGTACTGGGATGGGTGACCTCCCGGGACGGACCAATGCTTCACCTCTGTGAGCATCACCTTGATGCGATGAGTGCTAAGTGGACCATTCATTATCATGAGAGATGGGTTCTTGTGAACCACTACTCATGAATCATGGGTCAATGAGTTTGACTCAAAAAACTACACGGTTGAATCCTGATAGCAATATGGTAAGGAATTGGTAAATATTTGCAACAAATGAAAGTCTTTATATAGACTCAGGAAAGCAACGCATTTCCTTATGCAATTGACAACACATTCAAGCAGACTTATTCAAAAGGCACTTGGCAGGTTTCCAAGCCGTAACTAAGCAATTTCCTTAATGATTCAACTTGCCTTATTGACAGCATTATCAGAATTTTTCAACCATTCATTAAAATTCGCCACTTACAGGTGATTCCTAAAAAAATGACGCCAGCAAGAAGGTGATTCACCTTACTGGAAAAAGTCTTGGTTAATTAAGCAACAACAACTATCTCATGGCTGCGTCTCCCTGTAGATTCGTTCTCCCTGGTGAAGTGCTCTTTGCATTGTCGGGCAGTTCAGTTTCATCCGCCATTTTCTTTTCACGGGAAACTCACAAATATTTTCAAACTTGACTTTATAAGTCCAAAGTTATGCATTGATTATTTCTTTTTTTAAATTTAGAGAAGCCTCAGCTATTTCGAATTTATTCTATGATGGAAATAATTAGAGTCGATTTCCTTTATACTTGGCAATATTTGATTTCCAAATATACATGATGAGAAAAAAGTAACAATAATCTTTGTTAATAAAATGACATACATATATAAATTTATTAATATTTTATTTATTTATATACGTATTAAAGTAATTAAATAATTATATAAATATATATATATATATGTATTTTTATTACCTTAAGTAATATATATATATATTATTTTTACTTTAATATGTATATTTATAATATAATATTAATACGTATATATATGTATTTACATGTACATGTATACGTATATATATATATATATATGTATATGTATATGTGCATATATAACTCCTGCATAACATATCGTTAGCTAGTTTGTTATTTTCGATATGTCTATATATGTATCTATACATTTATACATATACGTGTAGATGTAAATCAACAGGCAATAATAAAATCATTTATTAATATCCCAAAATGAAACAGGTGGTGTATATACATATACTTATGTATACATATGTCCATATACATCTCGATACACATGCATGTATATGTATACCATATCGATGCAACTGTGTGAGCATATCCATTTGCCAGTTACACACTTGTATCGATATGTATATACATATGGATGCGTGTATATAATATTTATGTATATATATGTATATATATATATATATATATATTTTCCCTGCCTTACTTCATGCATTCAAATATGATCCATTGAAATGAACTAAATAACATGAGACAGTTAACAGACAAACATCTCCTACCAAAGATACAAAAGAAGACACGACTCCTAATGCCAGTCTATGACTATGGATGACTTATCTAATTCAACTGACTTAGATACTCAGCCTAAGGTGAAGTGTGTGTATACTCAAATAGTTCACATTACCGGTTAACCGACCAAGCCCCTCTCCCAAGTGATATTTCCCCTCTGCCTGGAGGAATGGTACCTATACCTCCATCCACTGACAAATGTCCATAGAAGTCAAATGCTCACAACATAACAGTATAGTTACAACATTTCACAAGTTTAGAATATTAACAATTCTATAACTTAATATGCATTATTTCATCAAGAGTTAATCCATTGAAATACATTGAAAATGAGAAAATCATTAATCATAACAATACTCAAATTTGACAACAAGATACACATTTTATTCAAGCATTGAGTTCAGATTACAATCTTTCAGCCCTATGCAATACTATTACGTAGTAGCTTACAATTCGGGGTATAACACAATATCTCACAATTTGTAGTGCTTATCTTGCTTGTTGGCAACAACTATGCTCTACGTTTTGCTAGCAAAAACAGATCTATTGAGGGACTGACCAATTTGGTTAAGCCTATGGTAAGTCAAATAATCAATGCCGAGAAAGATCTTTATGAATTTGGGCTTAAGGATTTTTTGGTGAGTAAATATGGCACTCAGGTCTCAGATAAATGCCAGCTATAATTTGTCTAGCATTGAGTTGAAATCATAGTTCCACGGAGTTTCCTAATGCGGAGATAGGGGAACGTGTTTCGAGGACAGGGGGATGGGGAGCCTAAGTTTGGGGGCGGCAAGGGTCGGTGCTGAAACACATAAAGTACTTGAAAAAATAGTTATAAAAAGATGTATAATTGTCAAATCCTACGGAATAAGTAAAGTTTAAATAGTGCTTGAAGTAAATAGCACACTTAGATATATAGTCAAAGACTCAAATGTATACAAAACTCATGGAATATGAAATCCATGACATCAAATGTTCCAAACAAATATGAAATATCAAAAAAATAACTAGAAGTCTATGGCTCAATAGAGCTTGCATCCTTCCTACGAATGCGTCTAAGATAGTTCTCGATTGATGCAACAACCATAATCTCAAGTTTGAGGGCAATTGCCCCAACGGGGTTGAGAGGCAGCATCCCATGCGAGGGTCAGGGGGTAGTGCCCCCAATAGGGTCGAGGGGCAACACCCCTCATGGGGGTCTGGGGCAATAACCCCAACGAGGTCAAGGGGCAGCACCCCTCATGGGGGTCTGGGGGCAATGCCCCCATCAAGGTCAAGGAATAGCACCCCTTGTGGGGATTTGGGGGCAACACCCCTCACGAGGTCTGGGGGCAACGCCCTTGGCGCTCTCCCTATCACAATACAAGGCGGGATTGAGGGGTGGAGCCCCCGCCACCAAGCCCAAATTAAGACCTCCAAAACCATACAAACCTTCATGGCCTACATCACTTTGCATTCACAATAAGTGAAAAAAAGAAGTTTTAACTTTAAATTTTTATATTTTTTTGCACTTTCCAAACTTGCGAGTCTTGTTACTATGGACTTTAAACACATTGCAATGATTTCATTGAACTAGTGAACATTGAAAATCAAAATATAGACATTGGGACGAGAACTAGAATTTTTTTTTAAAAATATCATTATTTTTTTCATTTTTGTGGGAAACACTTGGGAGTTTCTTGGGAGTCTCAAGGATGTCTGGGAGTCTTAGGGATGTCCCAGAGTCCCCTTTTGGCCAGAAATGCCGAGGAAACATCCCCTTGAAAGAGAAATGTTTAGGAGATGGTGGGGAAACACGGAGACAGCAGAGGGACGACGAAGGGATGTTTCCCAAACGTCCCCACATCTCGGGGATGTCCTCGTCTCGGGTGCGGCAGGATTTTCGGGCGAGACGCATCCTCGTGGAACACTGGTTGAAATGCTAGAAGAAGCAACAAATCAATGTCCTGCATTCATGTAGAAAAAGGGATGGAATTAGTCAAGTGTTGACTAAGAGTTGGGAGATCTATATGTTTAAATTTATAAGATTCAAATATAGTAGTGTTACAAATTAAAATTAAGGGTGAATTATCAATGGTATCCGATGGTATCCAACACCCTCATAACTTGTCTTGTCAAGGAGGGGAATTATTAAATTCTTTAGTAATAGCATCGAAAAGTAATAAAAAATCGCCTCAATTGTAAATGGATGCACTATTGCTTGTATGCGACAACCATCTTGTGGGGGTGCATTCTAAAATTGAAGCACAAAGAAAACTTGCTAAGTAGTAAACCAAGTGGAGGACATAGGCATAGGAGGTTGGAGGACACTCAATGTCCTCCCGTCAGTCACCAATGACAAGGCCGCTTATCAGCTTTGGTGGCATTTTGTTTTCTATTGTGTGTGTTGTTTCTTTATGTAAACTCCTAGTGTAAAATGTTGTAATGAACAAAAGCATTAGTGTAATGCAATTCATGGATCTTGAAAAGGTTAGTTGTAATCCAAATATCCATATGAGGTGAATAGATGAGTGTGTTCCTCATCGTGTCTAGGGTTGTGGTAAGCCTATGTAAAAACCATGAAAGGTTGATGAGAGGTACCTTTCATTTGAATCAAGATCATGAGCCACAAGAGTTGGCTTACTGCAATTGGAAGTGTTAAATTTGAAAGGAGGAGAATGTGGACATCATCGATATTGTAAACAGTTGTATAGGAGAGCAACGACTATAGAGATTCTCTGATTGCTAAACTTCATGGAAGTGTGGTCAGTCGGTGATGAGTTCACAAGAAGTGAAAGTGAGATAAGTTCTCGTATGTAGGTGATCATGTTTAACAAGATCCAATACCCAGTATGCAGACTTAAAAGTATGCATAGGCATATGATTTTGTTTTCAACTTGTGTGATGTTCTTTCTCCCCATGTTCACACTAAGGGGGGGTGTTAGAGATTGGTGTTCACATATTTAAATTAGCATTATAAGTATGTGTAACAAATATTAAGTTGTTGAGAAACAACTTAATATTATTGTTAGTATGGTTTATTAAAATATTATTGTATTTGGTTATATGGGATTGTATTACAAGTTGTTAGAACAACTTGTCTACATAAAGGAGTGGTTATAGGAGGTTATACTAGTTCTCCTATAATTTAGGAGATAATACTCCAATAAATTGAAAAGATAATTGATATTCATAATTGGATAATTACAAAAGGAGATGAAGGCTCCTTATAAAAAAATTAACAAGACGATGTTTCTAAAAAGAAACCATTGTTCACTGAAGCAAACTAACGCTAAAAATAGAAAGAAGCTAAAACGAACTAAAGTGCAAACAGAAGTTACTAAACGTTAACTGACGATTAACTAAAGCTAAGATGACCATTAATATTACATATAATATTTTAATACCCTCCCTTAATGGTCATCGTACAAACAAAAACTAAGTCTACCCATAATCTTTTGGAAACATATCATCGGTGATTGATAATTGGAGAAGCATAACCGCCTTGTGATTACTGGTCCTTTCTCGCAAAACAATCAAATCAAGACACCAGCACTTGAAAACAATGAGCTTCTGCTGCTTCCAAGTAGTAGAATTTTTCACAAAGACACCATTCCTCCCGTTTTCCAAAGCACAAAATATGAGATAACACTGTGATCAGCTAGAAAAACATTAGACAATCAGCTAGCATAACTCACAAACTGTAGGATTTTTTAGAAAAACCTTCAAAAACTCTGAAAAAGTAATATTTTTTCAGAAAAAATCCTCAAAAAACTTCTGAACTGCAAATTTTTTATAGAAAAAATTTCAAAAACTCTTTAAAAACTTCAGGTGCACGATTTTTTGTTGAGAAAAAAATCGTCTAAAAAACTGGTCTGCAAACCCTAGCAACAACCCACAATTTTTTAGATAGGGAAAAATCGTCAAAAAATTCTTCATAAAACACTAAGTAAATTTTTTCAGAAACAAAAACGAAAAACTCTTTGCAGAATTTTTATTTTTCCTTGAAAAATTATCAAAACTGGCTCAAATTTTTTTCATCTACAGAACCCTAGTTGGTTGACAAAATCTGCACGAAACCCTTCACGCCATCCATAGAAATGAGTACAAAACTATGGCCAAAAACCTCAGAAAACTCCACAAGTCTCAGTAAACCGCCCACAAACAATAGATGCCCGCACCAAAAAAACTTCAGCCATGATTTAGAAAGATCTACCCAGAAAATCTTGCAAAAAACCTTGCTACGCCCAAAAACAAAAAATACAGAAAGCCCTAGCAGCGCCTAACAACAACCACAAAACTAGAATCCTGTCACCAGAAAAACCATAAGATATTGGAAAAACGTCACAAATTCTGTCAAAAGAACCAGGGTTACAATTTTCCCAAGTGAAACCCTAGATAGCGCCAAACATCGACCATAAATTGCAGAAAATCACGATCAAAAATCGCCCACAAATGCCAAAGTTCACGCAGCAAAAAAGAGGACAAAAATCATGCAAAAATAAAAAACGAGGTTGCAGTTCTTGATGAAAGAAATCACTAGGTCACACGGCAAGAAAAATACATTTAAACAACTCCAAAAACGTGTGGAATATTCAAGACGTGGCCTGCAAAAACACACTTCTAGCAATGTCGTGCCAGAAAACCCACAAGCCCCACAAAAATCCAAACCAGAAAAAACGTGAGCTACAGGTCGTGCGCACCAGAAATGGACACGAAAAACCTTCATAAACCCTCATGAATTTTCTGCAACTTCAAAAAAAAAAATCACTAAAAAACCCTTAGAATTTTTTGAAACTAAAAAAAAAAATCGATTTTTTTGTAAATCAACTAACACTAATCTGGTTCGAGCTTGAGCTTTGATACCATGAACAGATAATTGATATTCATAATTGGATAATTACAAAAGGAGATGAAGGCTCCTTATAAAGAAATTTACAAGACGATATTTTTAAAAAGAAAACATTGTTCACTGAAGCAAACTAACACTAAAAACAGAAAGAAGCTAAAACAAACTAAAGTGCAAACGGAAGTTACTAAACGTTAACTGACGATTAACTAAAGTTAAGATGACCATTAATATTACATTTAATATTTTAATATAAATACATATTGAACAAGAATGAGAGTAATATATTATTTTTGGTGTGTAATATTTGCAGTTGTAACATAGCATTTTGAAAATCAATGTTTTTGTCTATCTTATAAATCTAATTCCTAGTTCATAATCTTACAATCTAAATTGTTAATATTAGTTGGTTTTTATTTCCTCCTTCCTTTTAATTCCTTTTCTTAATATTGATCCTCCAAAACTCCTACCTTTTATTTTAAAGTTCCAATAGCTTCATATATTATTTAACTTTATTAGCACTATTTTTTGCCAGCTTATTTTCATCTTCTATTTAATTTATTTTTCCCAATTTCTCTTTTATTTAACTTTAATAATTTTCCTTCTTATCAAAATTTTATGGTCCTTCTTTGGTCTTCTTAGTTGTGAGGCTCGTGTTGTTATATTTCCTCCTATCCCATTGTCTATGTAATAGCATCTTGTGTCTTGTTTCACGTGCAAACCTCCCCCCCTCCTCTCTCCCCCCTCTTTTTTCCTTTTTATGTAATTCTTGGTCTGCAAACTAATCATTTTTCTCCTTGAGCTCTCTACTTCATCTTGATGATGGATCACGGAGTGTGATCGAAACATTGATGCAAAAAAGCTTACACAATCAAATCCAGAAATAATTTTGCAATAAATATAATAAATTTACAAAAGATACCCACATGGATCCATCCCAGCAAATGCTCTTATAACTACATTTTTCATGTAAATGTAGATAGAATTTATTTGAAGTTTACAACAAAAGCGGCATAGAAAGGAGAGTATTCCATTATTAAAGACAATCTCCTCACCTCAGTAAATGCTAAATTCACAAGATAGGACAGAAACTGGCCTGCAGTTATCATCAACACATTTATACCCACTAAACCTCCTCTTATGTCAGATGGCGAAGCTTCTGCAATATAAACAGGAGCAGTGATTGATGCCAGGCCAACACCCAATCCTATCAAAAGCCTACCAATAATAAGAACATATGGGTCTGGTGCAGCCGCCATACAAACTGCTCCAATTGTGAAAATGATATCAGCTAAAAGAGTTGTTTTCCTCCGTCCATAAACATCATTAAGCCATCCACCTATTGCAGCTCCAACGATAGCCCCAGCCACTGCCATGCTAACAATAGTTTCCTGCAGAACAAAGGATTTTTATTAGCTGTAAACAGGTTACTTGCATAGAAACTAATGGGTTTGGTAGAAATCATAATTATCAAACCTGTAGAAATGTACTCTCAGCCACTTCTTTAAAATCATCACGAATGTACAGAAGGGCTCCTGATATGACACCTGCAAAGCCAAATTCTATAATTTGCCAACTACCCCTTTGTAAGCATTTGCACATGCAATTGCATGTTAAAAAGAGGGAGCAACAGGTGAAATCAATGTTACATGTACTAAATTGGGATATGAACACTGAAGCAGAAGTTGAAAAACAAAAAGAGATCAAATAGTAGCATACAGTTTCATGAAAATACAGTGATCAATGATGCTCATATCCAAGAATTCAGTCCAACATTCAAAATTGATGACATTAACTGTAGAAACAGCAATTAACAAGAGTTTTGTCTCCTTGTATAAGCTTTTGGGTTCATTGGGGTACTGCACTTAGAAGTTAGTACCATGCATATGGTCAACAAACAATTTTTAAGAGATAGTTTGGCTTAAAATATTCTTCTATCCTTCAAACCCCAAATACGAGAGACATGATGTGTAAAATTGATTACTGTTGGATTATTTTCCCTATTCTCATTTTGCCATATTCAAACTAGTTTGCTAGTCTTGTAAGGTGAATTTGTTGAGCAAGTTTTTCTGTAATCTTAACTCCTTTTGCTACTTTTCAGAATCAGATGTTCGATCTTCCTCATTAAGCATACTTGCCAAGGTATAAAATCTCAATTCCTTCTTCTATTTATTATTTATTTATTTGCTCTATAAATAGAATTGTCAAGGTTAGGAAAAGGGTCTGATTCATGGGAGGTCCATCCTTATCTACTTTCATTGTAATCAAGCACTAATCTCAGTAAAGCATTTATAATGTTATTCTCATACAATCAA
Source organism: Sequoiadendron giganteum (assembly GCA_007115665.2). Classification (NCBI taxonomy): domain Eukaryota; kingdom Viridiplantae; phylum Streptophyta; class Pinopsida; order Cupressales; family Cupressaceae; genus Sequoiadendron; species Sequoiadendron giganteum. Next base: position 393,029,032 of record CM021105.1, read on the forward strand.
TCTGGTATATGTTGTTCCTTCTTTGTATATTGTTGCAATTGATAGTGTAGCAATTAAGTAGTAAACAATGCACAGGAAATTGATAAGTGAAAATTTTGACTGTTAAAACATCCTACTCCATTCTATTTGAGAGAATGATCGAGAGGGGTGAAATCAGTGAGACATACTGAAGGTGGAGCAAGGGTTGATATGAGGCTTTTTTAGTCATAGAAGCAATTCCAAGGCACATTTTTAGGCATATCTGAATTGGAGGGAAAGGCATTTTTTAGAAGCTTGTAAGGTGTTTTTCTTTGGATTATTCAACCGCAGAAGAGGAGAGGGGAAGCTGAGCAAGTAAACATAGTCGTACTCATCCGCAACCAATCAAACATTATGTTGAGGGAGAAGGAAGTAGTGAAAAGCAACACTTTTTCATCAAAATCCAAATACATAAGCTTTGTCATATCCCCAATTTCATGGTGATCAGAAATGAGGACTCTCCATGGATAGAGACCCACTACTAGAGCGATAGGGAGACCATATGTACCGCAAAGCCCTATAATTCCCATTCAACCCGATGGAAGACATGGTTTCATTATGAGGGGTAGCCTATTGTTGGGGGAACTTGTAGTAACACTCCCAAGCTTGGGAAGATATATGAGTAAATATACGAGTGCATCAATAGCATGCTCAGCCAAATGAAGATTGTTGTTCAATAGAGAGACCCACCTTGCAGTTCTAAGATGAGCACATTCAACCAATATTTGAGTGGAGGTGGGAGAAACTCGATACTCCTATGCACATGACCACCTGTGCACTAAACCCAAAGTGGCATGCACAAACACATGGCAGACTTCTCCTTTAATGAAGGCCGTTAAGAAAATGTATATATAGAGGAAGTAACATTGATTCAATACAAGTGGACCAGATTTGCCAAAGTTGGGAGCTACATGAGTTTAGCAAAGATAGAAAGGGAGGGTTGGGTGAAGAGAACATAGTGAATTTTTTGGCAAGTGTATGGACCTTCATCCTTGATACCTACCCTAACCACTTGGTTCTCATCACATTTTTGCAAGTAAATGAATAAGGAGGTAGCTATTTTATATGCAAATGTAATCACTGGAAACATCAGGTATGGGGATGGGTACACAGTTTGTGTTCCTATAATGGAGTTTCCTGTCAACTTTCTCCATGTGTAACTAGTACCACCTAAATGTTGTAGGACCACCTTTACTTTGTCCTCTTATCTTTTCATTCTAAAGGCTAATTTAAGCTTGATCAAATGGCATGTTGACCTTCCTTGGACTTCCGAAGTCATATTGCAAAAATTTCATTTGCATTTTAAAGAAGGGGTGTTGAAAGCCTTCTTCTTCTTCCCCTTCATCGTCTGGGGGAACAAGATCAGGACAGCCCCAAGTATTGACATAATCTTTATCCATCCAAATTCCGAAGAGCTACTTTGATGTTTTAGATGCTTTGGACCTGACCCTTTCAATCATTTACCCATGGACTGAGTCTCTCTTTGAACCTCATCAACGAACTTAGTAAATAAACCCTTCAACTCACTCTTGGTCACAAACTGTGAATTCTTTATGAAATAAACTCCCCTTGGCATTTTTGTGATGGTGGCAAAAACTCAATTGAAGCCCTCACACCACTTACCACATTTCAAGAATAATAATGCTAAAACAGTTTGCAGAAATAAAGATTTAAATGCCAATAAATAATATGTGGTCACTTGCACACATAAGGTGGATTCACACCTACGAATCTGATTGTAAACACAAGGAGGGATAATGGAAGCTCTCTACATTAGATTTCAGAATTATAATTGGATACGAAGATTAAGGCTTTCCCATGATTTATAAGTAAAGAGGAAGAAAACCTTAAAGACACCCCATAACACATAATAAAACAAACATTAACTAACTCAGATATATCCTCCTAACTATATGTAGAACCTATATGAAGGACCTAAAGGCAAATAGATCATAACACACTACTAACACTCTGTTGTCAATAGGTAGAAAATACAAATTCATGTGGTGAAAGGGAGCAGCTGCAATCATTGTGTGGTACAACATGAACAGTCAGAAAAACTTTTAAGACTGAAAAAGCAAATTTCCGACGACTCTAATCATTTCAACACTGACACATGAATCTCTCTTCATTTCTAGAATTTCTCCAGGCTAGTACAATTCCTTACAATTACTACATATTCTCACCGCCAATGCAGGCATATTTGTTAATTTTTGGACCCCTCCAAGCTAGAAGAATTCTTGAATTTTATAAATCTACTGGAGGTAGAAGATTATCCAAAAGTGTAAAAGAACAAAAATTTCAAAGATGTTTGAGGAAATTTTTGAGTGTCCTTTGCTTGAAAAAGTCTTCTAGAAAATAGCATAAAAAGATAAAACCAAATCAACTTACCAACATTATCATCCTTCTTATGTTTGCTTTTTCATTTAATGGATTTTCTCACAATTTTTATGCTGAATATTGATTAAACCATATATATCAAAAGAAACTGGTCTCTGTGCTACAAGATTCAAGTTGGTGATCAGTAAGATCATGGAGACACTAATATGTTTATATGGAAGCAGGCAGTTTTTATCACCTTACTTCTTGACAGAAAGGAAACAGATCCCTTACATTGCCCATAAATGGGTGAACTATGTCTACAGATTTAGGTCACCATTTTAGATTTAATCTTCCTCTGTTAATTGGTCCTCAGTAAATAAACCCTTCATCTCAACCTTGGTCACAAAGTTTTAGGTTTTTCTCAAACAAACTCCCCTTGGCATTGTGCCAAGGGCAGTAGAAACTCCACTGAAGCTCTGATACCACTTGCAACATTCCTAGAAAAACAATAATAAAACAGTTTGCAAAAATAAAAAATTTACATGCAAATATGTAAAATGGGGGGCACCAAGAAGACTTCAACAACAATATATGAGCAATGGAGTTAAGGTGCAAAAGAGAGCAGAAGAAGGATTCCATGGGCAGACACAACAGGCTCAAAAGGATCAGCAGTAGCAGAAGACAAGATGTAGGAGAGAGTAACGTCAATTTCTGGATCATGTGACAGAGCTAGAACCCTATCATCCAGCTGAGCCCAAAAGAGGTCATGGGCATGAAAGGAAAAAATGTAGAACAAAGGAAAGCAAGGAGAGGGGCAGGAGTTATAGTCGGAAAAACTATTTCTGCCTAAAGTAGAGTTCCTCAGTTCCAAAGCCATAGAACAAAATGGAGCAGCAGAAATAGGCAGGGCTCACACACACTGGATAACAACCACAGCCAAAGTAAAGAGCAGGTCTGTAATTTGGAATTTTTTCTTCAAAGGCGGACTCTTTCTTTTGCACCCTTGACTAAAAACCACCCAGCGACTTCTGGAAGGTCATTCCAAGTGTCCAAGGCTGTGAGCAACATGGGAAAAATGGTTTGGGGCTAGCCACTAAAGAATATTCTGCTCCATTAAGGGTAGAAAAAATTGGAACAGAATTAAAAGGAAACAGAGAAAGTGATGTTGAAGTCTAACATATTAGGATTTCCATATAAGATGAAGCTTTGGAGAATTGCATAAGTCTTTAAAACAGGGAAACCCAGGGACACGTCCCTCGCCCCCTACCAAAATGCCCCGTACCTGTTCCCGGGACGTCCCGGGTACCAGGGGACAGCAAAGGGACGGCAGGGGACCGTCCCTTTTTGCCTCTCTAACCTCATTTTATGCATTTTGTTTGTTTGAGCAGCCAAGGGTTTGAGAGCAAAAGAAGTTGCAGCCATTGAAGGAGAAGGAGCAACAGCTTGAAGGAGGAGAGGAGGTTGAAATAGTGTTGAAGGGAGTGCAAATCCACCAAAGAGGTATGCATTTCCTTTCCCTTTTTTTTTTCATTTTTTTGCAAAATGTGAAGCATACATTATCTGATTTTTTAATTTATTTTTTTACATTTTCAGTTGAAACTTGCATTCTAAAAACAAAAAACATGAGCAGCAGTGAGGGTGGAAGTGATAGTGAAGTTGAAATGCAAACTAGAAGGGAAAGTGGTGGGGGTGGTAGTAGAACTAGAGAGCAAAGAACCCCAATCCAATGCCCTCCTTCATCAACCAATACCAAAACCATGGAAGACTATGCAAGACACCCATTAAACCCAAAAAAACCATTCCTTCGATATGTTACACCCGTGGGTGAAAGACAAAAAAATTCAAGGGGGAGGTAGTAGGGTTTGGTTTTGCCATGTTTGTGAAAAGGAATTTAGGGGCAGCTACACAAGAGTTAGGTCTCATTTTTTGGTGAGGTGGGCCATGGAGTTAGAGTGTGTCCTTCATTGACAGATGACCTATTTTAAGAGTGCCAAAACATTCAAATAGAGTGTGATGGTGGGGTTCAAAGTGGGTCTCCTTCTTTCCCAAGTTCACAATCATCTATGCCTACTCCTAGTCCTTCCACGGTTGGTAGTAGTGGAGTTGTCTTAAGAGCAAAGAGGAAGGTGAGTGGTAGTGAAAAGGCAACCTCAATTGAGTCCATGTTTAATAACCAAGCACGAGAAACCACTGAGTCCTCCATTGCCAAATTCTTTTTCGCACATGCCATTCCATTTCATGTGGCCCGTTCCTCTTATTTCAAACAAATGGTGAAAGACAGTCACTGTTGGTCCTTCATTCATACCCCCTGGAGATCATAAGCTACGCACCACCCTCCTAGACAAAGAGTACTCCAAAGTTAATGTGTTAATGGAGGAGATGAGAAAAATGTGGATGAGGACGGGGTGCTCTATAGTGATGGATGGGTGGACTGATTGTAGACGTCAGCCACTCATCAATGTCATAGTCACATGCCCTGTTGGTTCTTATTTTCTTAGAGCCGTAGATTGTTCGGGGAGACGTAAGGATGCAAAATTCCAGTTTTCCATTTTGAGAGATGCCATAGAGGAGGTTGGGGTTGCAAATGTGGTGCAAGTGATCACCGATTCAGCACGTGTGTGCAAATCGGTTGGGTTGATGGTGGAGGGTAAGTATAGGCACATATTTTGGACCCCATGTTGTGTTCATGCATTGAACAATGCATTGAAAGACATAGGAAAGTTGGATTGGGTGAAGCAAACGGTGGCAAAAGCTAGAGATATTCAAATGTTTATTTGCAATCACCACACCTCACTTGCTCTCTTCAGAACATTTTCAAAGGAGTTTCTCAAACCTGTTGAGACAAGGTATGCCACTTACTTCATTTTGTTTTACTTTCAATTTGTATTCATAATCTGATTTTGTTTTAAATTTTTAGTTTTTAATGAATCATTGAATCAATGAATGAACATTGAATGTAGATATGCCACATACTTCATCTTGTTAGAGAGGATGGTAGAGGTGTATGAGCCTCTACAAGCGATGATGGTCAATGCAGAGTGGGCTAGATGGCCTAATGCAAGTTCTGCTGAAGGAAAGACCATCAAACAAAAGATCCTTGATGACGATTGGTGGGCCAATGTGAGGTAAGACATCAAAATCTTAGATGGCTGATTTTCATATTAAATTTCTGATTTTAATATTTTAATTTTATTGTCCAATGTTCCAACTTTTGAAGTTTCTAACATGTCAATTAACTTGTCAACTAATAATTTTGAACTTTTTGTTTGCATTTTGTAGATATATTTGCTCCTTCATCTCCCCTATTGTAGATGTCATCAGATATGTTGATACAAACTCTCGTAGTCTTGGAGAGATTTATGAGACATTTGACACTATGCTTGGGAAGATCAAGCAGGTTATTTCAGCAAAGGACCCCACTTTGGATATATGAGCAACACATTAGGCCCATTGTGACGCGGAGGTGGAATACAATGAACACCCCGCTTCATATGGCTGCCTTTGCTCCAAATCCAAAATGGTATGCACCAAGGCCTGGTAGGGTGCCTCCATGTGATGATGGTGAGGTTTTAGATGGGTTCACACGGGCCATTGAAAAGATTTATCCAGCAGAGCAGGCTTCACTAATTCGGTCACAATTCCTAGACTTTGCAAATCTTACTGGCCCAAACTTGAGTAAACCACAGGCGAGGTTGGATAGAGCTATATTAACTCAATCGAACCCTATTGGATGGACCTATCATGGGAGGGATACACCACAGTTGAAGACACTTGCTACTCGCCTTCTTGCACAGGTTGCTAGTTCCTCTGTTGCAGAGAAGAATTGGTCCACGTATAGCTTTATCCACTCCCTCAAGAGGAATAGACTTACCTCTAGACGAGCGGAGAAGCTAGTGGCCGTTCATAGTGCTCTTCGGCTTCAAGATCGGCAAACTCCAAAGTATCGACAGACTCCAGCTCTATGGTGGGATATTGATCCCAAGGACGTGGCCCAGGTAGATGAGGAGACAGTTGAGGGTTTCGTTGGGGTTTCGTTGGTTGAGGAGGAGCATCACAGTGGCAGCGACTCAGAGGATGACTCTGATTTTGATGCGGTTATGAGGGATGATTAGGGGCAGTAGTGCTCTTTGACTTTGCTTATTATAGTGTTCCACGGGGACACATCCCCCCCAAAAGACCCCACGTTTCCTAGAGGGGGACGTCTCGGAGACTTGGGGACTTGGGGGGACGTCCCCCCACCAGCCCACCACTAGCACCACCATCCCACCACCAGTGTCGCTGTCTCCAAGACGTCGCTAGGACTTTGAGGATGCTAGGGTGTCCTCAAGACATCTAGGGGACTCCTAGTTGTCTCAAAGATGTATAATTCTTATACTTATACATCTTTTAATAACTATTTTTTCAAGTACTATATGTATTTCAGCACCTTGTCGCCCCCTCGCCGTCATCCCCCCGCCGTCCCCCTGCCGTCCCCAAACTTAGACCCCCTATCCCCGTGTCCCCAGAACTCGTCCCCTACCGTCCCTCCGTCCCTGTCCTCGAAACCTTGTGGAACACTGGTTTATTTTGTATTCATTATTGACATTGTATTTTGATTTTCATAGCAAACTTTAAAACTATATGGCAGCAATGTAGCCTTTGGGCATGTTGATATAAATTTATAAATTCTAACTTGGAGGTTGTTTCATGATTCGTGTATGTCAATTTTGAATGCGTATTGAGTATTGGCATCATGTTGAACACAAATGTTATATGTTAATGTTCTATAATGTGTATTATGCATGCCTTATCCATGTTATCATATGAATATTTAAAATTTCCCTATATTTTTATATAGCCATCCCTTGCCGTCCCTAATTTTGGCCTCAAAAATCGGAAACTTGGGGACTCATCTCGCCATTCCCTGCCGTCTCCGTCCCAGAAACTTGGGGTAACCTTGCTTTAAAACAAATGATGATCATTAGAAAATTTAAGGGCATTTGGCTGCCATGCTCATGGGTGGAAGGATGGATTGCTGAAAATTGGGGGAGAATCTACCACTTAAATTTCTTCCAAAAGGATTCTTCCTAGTGGAATGTGCAAGCAATGAAATCAAGATATTCTGAAAGGAGACCCTTGGGTGATGAATGGGGCAGGACTCTTCACAAGGATTGGATGCCTAGTTTCAACCCTCACTTGTCAAATTCAGGTAGTCTCGATATGGATCATACTCTACAATCTTCCAGAAGAATACTGGGAGCTCAAATTGAAAAAAGTTGGCAGTACTCTAGGATAATTTGACTGCTTAGATGAAACATAAATAAAAGGAGATTCAAGAATTTATGCCCATATTAAAAAATCCAAAACATCACTCTTGCCAGACCATATATTTCTTGACTCAACCCATGGGATTTGGCACAAGCCATATACAGAAAAATTATAACATTCACAACAGGAAATGGAATTTTCTTGGCCTCCCTTCCAATGACTGAGGAAAAAAATTCACCTCAAAAACAGATTTGGAAATGAACTAAAAAGAATCCACAACCAAAGGAATTACCTTCAAATCCAATCCAATATTAGTGATAAATCCTGCAATCATGGTGACTTCTACACTAGTTCCCCCAAGCTCTTCAAGTCTTCACAGAACGGAGCAGACCTCCATCAATCCAGTCATTGCAGCTGTTATGACAGAAGAGAGGATTCCCAAAGAAGTTTTCTAGTCCAAGAACCTAGAGGAAACTAGGTTCAATTCCTTTATGAAGCACTTGGTTGCTTACAAGAAGATATCCCCGCCCTCTCTTTTGGAAAAAAGCAATCCTCTGCCCCACTAAATCAAATAAGGATTTTCCATCAACAGAGAAAATTGAATTAATCATGGCCATAGACACTAAGGATGATGAATGAACTCCTTAGAATAAGAGGATGAAGACAAATAGTTGCATATGATCAGAGGTTTATCAATCAATCTGCATAAAAAATTATCAAAGCCAATTGTGGCTCCACATCAAAAAAAGAAGGAAACCTAACAAATTAAAAAGTGGAAAAAGTTGAGTCGAGCAAACAAAACAATTTACACCACACATTCTAAGGACTAGGAGGGAAGCAACCCCTCCTAGGGATCAATGAAGAACCTTTCTTGGAATGTTAGGGGCCTCAATGCCCTTGACAGATGACACTCTCTGAAGTGTCAAGTGAAGCTTGCTAATGCAGATATCTTTCTCATCCAAGAGACAAAATTAAGATCTTGAAGAAAAGTTCTTCAAATAGCTACACAAAATCATTGTAGAGAGATGGAACAAAATGACCACTCCGCTGCATCTTCTCACTTTTGCATTGAATCCCAAATACTATAGTGCTCAACCCCTTTTTGTGACAACAAGAGTTGCCCCATATAGAGATGCTAAAGTAGCTCAAGGGTACAAGGCAGCACTTCGTAGACTCTTCATTGATCGTGACCAACGTGATGTAGTGAGGGTTGAGTTCATGGGTTTTGCATGCTCTAGTGATTGTGGTCTTGATGATCTTCGAGACAAGTACATGGTTGATGCTCATAGTTGGTGGTACTTCCATGGCCAAGCATGCACATACCTACAACCTCTTGCAATCAAAATTTTATCCCAAGTAAGTTTTATAGTCAATCTTTTATCTTTTAAATTTAAGTTTTATATTTTATAATTTTATTTATATTTTAATTTTTTAATTTAATTAGTTAAATTTTGTAGCTCTTAGCTATTTAATTTGGTCTTAATAGGTTGCTATTTCATCTTCATCTAAGAGGAATTGGAGCACATAATCCTTCATCCACTCAATAAAGTGCAATAGACTACATTCAAAAAAGGTAAGACTTGGTGTATGTGCATTCAAACTTGTGGCTCCTTACACACAAACAAAGTGCCTCCAAAGGAGGAGACACAAGTCGGATATCGAGCCAGAGTGTCTTGACAGGGATGCTTCCACAAGCCACTTTGCTGCACTTGATGTTGATGATGACTATGAGCCAGCTAGTGAGCATGAGAGTGCTAGCGTCAATGCTAGTGGTGGTGCCAATGCCAGTGCCAGTGCTAGTGTGAGTGCCAATGCCACTCGCACTATTTGTGGTTCTTCTAATTTACCACTACATACATCATCTAATATGAATGGTGATAATGTTATTTTTTGATGACCCATATGATATTTGATCAATGATCAATGATGGTTGATTGTCGACACTTGACATTATTATGTCTGAACTTTAATCCATATCATGACATTCGAGTTTCACTAATATCTTATTATTTGACTATGAAATTGGTAGTGTATTTTGCTATGTTATTTGACTATTAATATATTTTGAACTAAATTTTTGTTGCAAATATGTATATATTTCTCATTTTTATATGTTTTTGTATCAACAAACCTGTAATGTCCCCTCTCTAGCCAGTGGTTTGGAGAGTTTGGGTTAGCCTATTTCTACAGTCCTCGTAGGCTAACGAAATGTTTAGGGCGCTCTTCGGAGGGAATTCAAGGTCTTCAGTAGGCTTGTGTATTCGCCTTTGCATATTCAGTTCTATGTTTAGTTGGTCGGTTGGCCTTGTGAGGCAGTTCAGGGCTTTTCATTGCTACTTGCTATTTATAGCCAGTAGTACTAGTTCAATGGTTTCATGTCTACAGTGGGAAATTCTGTTGGAGGCACTCTCAGGAGTCTATTGCCTGGTTATTGACGAGAGTTGGCTTTTAATGAAGTTATTGAGTCAAAATACTTTAATAATGTTATATTATTAAAGTGACTTTATAACTTTAATCAATTACTTTATAATATGCCGTTATAAGGGGTTGATAAAGTAACTTTAAGTGAAATGTTATATTTTTAAGTTACTTTATTAAATACTTAAGGGAGGCACGAATTTCAAAGTGAAATTGATTTAATGAATTAAAGACCAAATGTGGCATCCATCTTGAGGAGAAAGAGATATTTTGATATTTCTTAAAAAGTGTTTGCTTGGAGTTGGGCATAGGATTTGGAGGAGGTTAAAAGGGCAAATGAAGATTCATTTTCTCTATCCAAGTTATCATTTACAAACAAAAAGGCTGAGCATAAGGTAGCAAGTATGAAGTTTCAAGCTATTCAGAGGATGGAAACCCTCGAATAGGACGGAGTCTATAGGTGTGAAAGATCACCTAAGGTCTTCTTGTTTGGATGGTTTCACACAGAGATCATCATCTGAGCATTCACAAATTTAATTCAGTAGATTTAATCAGCAATTTTAGTATTTCATCAGCAAATTAGAAATAAGACAGAGGTCAAATCAACAGTTGCACATTTAGAGGTTTACAGAGTTTTCAGGGTACAAGGTTGAAGATTGTTGATACTCACAGCTACTAATCAAGCATTCCCAGATCTGAGATTTACGTTGTTGATTTCGGGTATGGATTTTATGTATTCCCTTAATCATTAATAAAAATTCTGGTTATTTGTCTCTTGCATTTGTTTGGAATTGTTCTTTTTGCAAAATTCTATATTATCTGTATTATTGGCGAAATTCAAATAACCCAGATCAAGGTGTGTTATTACAAAACCCAACCCCAAATAATTTTTTGCCCGAACCCACAAACCGAACCATCGAACCCAAACCCAAACCGGTAACTTGGTACAATACAATGGAATAAATTAAGTATTATATGATTCTAATAGTGTAAACATGTTCATTTTATTATAAAAATAATGTTATATTAGTATGATTGATGACAAATAGGTTATATTAGTTATAAAATACAATGAAATTGTGGGAAATAAAAAAGTACATCAATTAAAAAATTGTTCATCTGACATTAAACATCTAATGATCTGGTCCTTGAACAATGTTCTACGGTCTACCAATATGCAATAAATTAATAAAAAATTATAATTATTAGATTGAAATTAATATAGAATAGAAATATAAAAGGAAATCTCTAAACCTTCTCTTCTCATGTTTATATTTATTTCAAAATGCTCCCTTCCCCCCTAGTCGCATGCATATGGCTGAAAGAAGAAGAATGCCATATTTATTTTAAGCAAATTATTAGATTGCTCCTTCTTATTGAATTTACTATTGGAAAGAATATTGGATGTTTGAATATAATTATTAACCAATATATACTCTTCCCCCAACTCTTGGTTGTGGTAGAAAGATTAGCCTAGTCTTGTGATTGTATGAGCTTTCGATTTTGTATTATAATGGAAAAGAAATGTTAGTATACAATTATATATTATCAAGCTTAGTAAGACAGCTTTATCACACTATCATTTAATTGGATAAATTAAGCACCTCTATCTTTGTGTTATCATCTTGAAAGAGTGTAGAAGTTTATTTTCCATATAGAGTACCCTAGAGGTGTGGTCATCATGAAGATGCCACTTCCCTTCAGCATCACATGTGTTGATGCCATTTACATGTTAGGAAGCTTCCCAGATTGCAGGGTGTGCCATGTGGGGACACGTGCCACCTGTCCATCTGTTTATTTCTATTTTTCTATTCCGTGCATATTGCCAACACATATCTTCTATGCATGTTTGGTATCATTTGGCATTGCATATGGGGAGGGAACATGTGTGTGCATTGTGCACTACCTTCTTGTTTTAAAAAATATTGTTGGTCACAATTTTGTGTGTTCTGCTCAAGTCAGATTTTGGGCATTACATCATTATTAAACGTGATTAACTGTAAAAAAAAATTAAACAATCTCCACCAAATGTAGCCAACCCTGTTCTGAAATGTTACCAGCAGACAAAATCACATACTTGCTTCCTTAATCCATAATAGACAGCCCTAGAAAAAAGCTTGGTTTGGCAACAAAACTGTAAGACAGTAAGACAATTAGTTCCCTAACAGAAGTAACAACACAAATTCAAGTTCCACTGAAATTGCTTTCTTAGAACATAAAGGCTTCATACAAAGATCTACAGATCCAAGAAAGATCCATACCAAGACAAAACATCAGAAGCATAATAATGAAACCTACAAGGATAAGAGCAAAGAACATAGATCTTGTCTTGACTAGCATACCCATACACAATTCTAACACATTCAAACATGAACAAATAAAAAAGGATAACTAAAATTATTTAGCTGGACATATCAAGATACATGTGAACTTGATCGAGATAAGTCAAATAGAAGCATTAATAATTTCATTATTGTTTGGATCTCATAAAATTTTAAAAGGCATTGGATGGCGTTGGTAGCTACGGGCGGGAGAATTTTGCAGGCCTGCAGCCATTAGTGGCCGCGGTCTGCATGTCACCTGTGTTTCATTGCATACTTTCTCGGGTGCTTCCTTTGTCTTGTGTGAGTTGTGTGTTGCGCGGGGGTGGGTGTTTACTGTGGCTTGGGGTTCGGATTTTTATTTATCTGCTTTCTTTCCTATTGCTGGTGCGGTTGGAATAGTGTAGCGGGAGGTATAAGGCGGTGGTTTTTGGCTTCTTTCAGCTGTTCAGTGTTTGTTCAAGGCTCCCTTGTTAAGGGTTTGGTCCTGTCTTTTCCTCAGTAATGGATTGTGGGGAAGCTTCTGAGGCCATTGGTGCTTTGGATTTTAGAGCAGCAATTGAAGCGAAATCTTCATCTCTATCAATGAAGGTTTTTGACAACAATTTATTTTCTAGTGATTTGGGAAATGGAGGATTTGTTCTATCTAGAGGTCCCCGTATTCCGAAAATTAATGGGTGTCTGGAATGAAGCAAGGATAGGCCAGTGCTTGTGATTCAGCCTAAATCAATTGTGGAGGATATCGAGTATTTTTCAAAACACGCCCTGATTTGCAAATTCATGGGAATGAGGGTTTTGCTTTACTTTCTGGAGATGTGGGCTCAACGGACTTGGTCGCCGGAGGGGGAAATGGAAGTAATGTTGTTGGCAAGTAGTTATTTTATGGTGGTTTTCAATTGCATGGCTGATCGTAATAGAGTTTTCGAGGGTGGGCCTTATTTTCACAACCAAATTGGTTTATTTATTAAGCCATGGCACGCGGGCTTTAATCCTTCAGAGGAACTTCCAAATCGGTTGTCGGTCTAGGTGTGTCTTCCTCGATTTCCAGTTGAATGCTGGCATAATGATATTTTGCAAATGGTTGCTTCATTGTTGGGGAAACCAGTGGGTCCTTCTCAACAAATGCAAGATAGAAAGGTAATGACTTTTGCTTGCATTTGTGTTGAGATTGATTTGAGTAACCCTCTTCCAGATTCTTTGGAGATTCGTGCGAGGTCGTACTCTTGGGTGCAACAACTTGATTATGAGACGTTGCCTTTTCGTTGTCGTTTATGTCATTAATATGGCCATTTGCAGCGGCGATGCCCGAGGTCCAAATCTTATGAGACTTAGCCATCCCAGCCTCCTCGTAACCCCCTAAGGTGGACAAGGGTAAGGAGCCTATTCCTAGTGATGTTGCAGGAGCTAAGGAATTCACTAATGTCAAGGCCCATAATAGGAATCGTGGACAGAAGAGGTCTTTAAAGGAGCGACAAGAAGGGGACACCTTTAGCAGATTTGAAGTATTGGATGACCTTAGTCAGCAAGAGGTGAACCCAGGTTTAATGGCTATGGATCAAGGTGTTGTGGAGGAGGTTCAAGAGGGCAATCTTCTAGATAATGTTCAAAATTTGCAAGATGTTGGTGTGGTGCAAATGGACACTAATCTCAGCATGGTGGTTGTTGGGGGTCCTAAGGGCCGTGAGGATATGAAGCTGGGCAAGGGAGAGATCTCTCATCCATTGGTAAAATTGGGGTCTAATTTGGTAAAAGGCAACAAGGCACCTCCTTCTTTGGGGATTCTTCAGAAAGATTTGAAAAAAGGTGTTGTTGAGAAGTCTTCCAAGGTTGGGAGAAAGAAGGATTTAGAAAAAATCAAGATGATGGGGGAAATGTTGGTGGAGTCAAGATCTGTTAAGACTCTGGACTCTCATTTTTCTAGCCCTCTAAAATGATCATTCTCTCATAGAATGTAAGGGGCTTGAATAGTGGCCCTCAACAAAAAGCTATTCGTGATTTGGTGAGAAGTCATTCTCCTGATGTTCTGTTTATAGAGGAAACTAAATTGTCTATTGAAAGTATGGTTGGTTTGGTGCCGAAGCTTTGGGGGAGGGGTCAATGTCAGTGTGTTGGTGCTCATGGAAACGCGAGGGGTGTGGCTTGTTTTGTTGGCCCAACGGTTGTTGTTGCATCAAAAGATCAACCTGTTAATGCCAAATACAACTGCCAGAGTTAACGGATCCACGAGAGGTGGTCAGTCCATGTCACGAATCCCAAGGGGAGCGCTGACCATCTACCAACAATCTCCCCCTCAGCGTTACCCGAGGGGATTTGAACTCGGCACCTTTGGCTCTGATACCAATTGTTGGCCCAACGGTTGTCGTTGCACCAAAAGATTGACCTGTTAATGCCTGATACAACTGCTAGAGTTAACAGATCCACGGGAGGCGGTTAGTCCATGTCACAAATCCCGAGGGGAGCGCTGACCATCTACCAACATGTTTATGGAATCCGTTGAAGATTCGTCCTTTATGTTGGATGTCCTCTAAGTCTTCTATTTCGGTTGTGGCTTCTAGATTGGAAATAGGAGAAACTATTCTTCTTTCGAATATCTATGCGCCGACTGATTTTTCTAGTAAGCAGTGTTTTTGGTCTCATATTAAGTATATTCGGAGCTATGCTCCTCTCTTCCCCTAGGTTATTGCAGGTGATTTCAATGCCATTACTGATTTAGATGAAAAGAGGAGTGGAAATGTGAGGCTGGAGCCCTCTGCTTTCCTACTTCGTGATAAAATTTATGCTTTGAATCTTGTGGATATCAAGCCTTGGAATGGTCAGTTTACTTGGAATAATAGGAGATTGGGGGAGGATTGTATTGCTAAGAGGCTAGATTGGTTCTTGGTATCTTGCTTTTGGATAGGTGGTTCCTGGTCCTCTTCTTCTGAGATTTTGGATTGGAGGAGATCGGATCACTGGCCTATTAAATTGTCTATTGTTTTTGCTTGTGTTGCTAGATCTCCCTCTTTCAAGTTTCAACTTATGTGGTTATGAGACTCTTCTCTTTGAGATCGTGTTGCTGAATGGTGGTGTTTGGGGAGACCTACTTTTGGCACCGCTATGTACTCCTTTTCCAAACAGCTGCAGTATGTGAAGTACCAACTTAAAAAGTGGAACCGGTAGTGTTTTGGAAATATCTTCCATGCTAAGGTTGCTGCTCAAGATGAGTTGAATTCTATTACTCATGAGATTAGAAAGATGGGCCTTTCTGAGGATTCTCTCAAGGAGGAGGCGAGGGCTTTGAAAGTTTTGGAGAAGTGTGAGTTGAGGGGGGAGATCTTTTGGAAACAAAAGGCTCAGATTGATTGGTTATAGGAGGGGAAAAAAAACACTGCCTTCTTCTTCAACTCAGTTAAAGCCAGGAGACATGGTAATCTGATTCCCTATCTTGAGAATGACAAAGGTGAGCATTTAATTTCTTTGAGTGATATTTCTAGAGAAACTTTGCAATTCTTTGGCTCTTTATTCAGTGAGGAGTCTTAGGATGTGTTGGTGGAAGAGAACCAGGTGTTCTATATTCCTTCTCTTGTTACTAGGGAAATTAATGAGCACCTTTTGGGAGGCATATCCTTGGATGAGCTGGACGCAACCATCTTTCAGATGAAGAAGGGGCAAGCTCCTGGTCTTGATGGCTTCCCAATCGAATTCTTTCAAGAATTTTGGGAAATTATAAAAATGGACTTATTAGAGGTGGTTCGTGAATCTCAGAGGAACAAGCAGATGTTGAGGGCCTTGAACTCTACCTTCCTGGCTCTCATCCCCAAATGTGATGGTGCTAACCAGTTGAGTTTGTTTCGGCCTATCTCTCTTTGTAAGGTGGTTTACAAAATTCTTTCCAAATTGATTGCAGAGAGGTTGAAGCAGTGGCTTAGCAAGCTTATTTCTGAGGAGTAGGGTGGCTTTATGGTTGATAGGCAACTCTTGGATGGTGTGGTTATTGCCAGGAAAAATATTCACTCTATGGCTGTCTCCAAAGAAAAAGCGATGTTCATCAAGTTGGATATGGCCAAGGCATATGATAGATTTAAGTGGTCTTTCTTGCACAAAGTTCTTACGGCTTTTGGTTTTGTTGAGGAGTGGGTCATGTGGGTAATGAACTGTGTTACTACCACTTATTTTCCGGTGTTGATAAATGGTGAACCATCTCCCCTATTTGGGGCCTCCAGAGGTCTTTGTCAAGGGGATCCTCTATCTCCCTATTTATTCATTCTTCTTGTCGAGGGTTTGGGGAGATAGATGAAGAGCAATGTGGCACAGGGTAATATCGAGGGTTGGGTGTGAGGCAATGGCTTGCCTCCTCAGTCTCACCTACAATTTGTTGATGATACTGTTTTGATGGGTATGGCCAAGGTCGGAGAGGCTACTAATTTGCGTAAAATTTTGGATATTTATTTAATTGCTTCTAGTCAAATGATTAATGAGGATAAATCTTCCATTTTTTTCTTTAATACTCCGAGGCTCATTCAACAGAGGATTGCCAGTATTTTGAGATTTCAAATTGGTTCTCTACCTTTAATTTATCTTGGCATTCCTATCTCTATAGGGAACCTCCCTAGGGGTTCCTAGCATAACATTCTTGAAAAGTTTTGTGCGAAGGTTAATCATTGGACTCATCGATGGTTGTCCTTTGCTGGTTGGGTTCAGCTTCTTAAGTCAGTGGTGCAGGCTCTTCCCAACTACAAGTGTATGCTTTAGGTGGCTCTTGTTGGGTTTATTAAGGATTTGGACTCTCTGGCTAGAAAATTCCTTTGGGCTGGTAGTTTGTCTTCCTCTAAGTGGAGTCTAGTGAAGTGGGATATTGTTTGTAGTTCTAAGCAGTTTGGGGGCCTTGGTTTGCGGCAATCAACTCTGACTGGGTTGGCTTTGGCTGCCAAGCTTTATTGGAGATAGTGCGTGGAACAGGATCAAGTGTGGGCCAGAATTTTATCTAACAAGTACCTAAGGGGGATTCCGAAGGCAGAGATTCTCAGATACCCGTTGGTTGGGAAAGGTTCAATGGTTTGGGAAACACTTAAAAAAGGTGCTCAGCTAATTAAAGAGGGCTTGTTCTGGATTTGCAATAGGGGGGTTGAGGCTCTATTTTGGTTTGACTCTTGGGATGGGTTTTCTCCTATTATGAGCAAATATCCTAATCTTCAGGATCTTTGCCATTGCTTCTTGGAGGTGGGCTGGTCCAGGGTGATTGATTTTAAGACTCCTTTCCTCTGTGGAAGCATGGAAATGTCGAGGTGGAAGCTTTCTAGTGAATGGCATGTGGTTGGTTTTGAGGAGGACTATGCTATGCTCCAAAGTATTCTGGAAAGTAGACAATGTAGCTCTCTTCAGGATAGGGATATTTTGGCTTGGTGTTTGAATCCTAAGGGATTTTTCTCAATGGCTAGTGGGTATAAGGAGTTGATTGCTCAAAATTTGGAGGGTTGGAAGTTCCATGGTGGAAACATGTTTGGAACACGTTTTCTTGGCCTAAGTGTAACTGCTTTGTGTGGACCTTAGCTTGGAACAAATGTTTAACTTGGGAAAATCTTCGGAAGCGGGGATTCCAGGGCCCTTATGTTTGTGTTCTGTGTGGGTGTAGCGACGAAGATTCCCCTCACTTGTTTTTCCAGTGTCCTTTCTCTATGCTTATTTGGTATTGGTGGTGGGGTGTTTGGAAACATCTTGTGTTCATGCCTCTTCTCTTGTTGATTTCTGGAATAGTTTGGGAAGACCTCCTTTAGAGGCTTCTTTCCTTCAGATTGTGTGGGGCATTGGTCCTACCTTTATTCTTTGGTAAATTTGACTTGAAAGGAATCGTAGGATTTTTTAGGGAGAAAAGTTGTTGATTCAACAAGTTTGGCAAAGAATTATTGGTATGATTCAAGAAACAGTGGTTTCTAAGTGTGAGGTAGATTTCTCTTTAAATAAGAGTGATGATGAGATTGTGAAGAGATTTGGTCTGCAAGGTTTGTCCTCTGATTATGTTTGTGTTAGAACAAGTAGGCAAGCTAAAAAGAAAGTTCAGAGGACTATTAGGCGAACGACTCCGCCGCAGATGTCTTGAAGATTAACACTAGTGGTTCATTTAGGGGCAATCCTGGACCGGCGGGGATTGGTGGGGCTGGGAGAGACTGTTCTAGCTCTGTTATTTTCTTCTTCTCCATTCATAAGAGGTAGCAATCCAACAATCTTATGGAAGAGCTGGCTATTCTTGGGGCTTTGGAGCATGCTTATGCTCTGGGCTGGCGTAGGATCATTTGCGAATCTGACTCTCAAATCACGGTTGATCTGTTGAATGGTAAAAATCTGGTTAGGGTGAATTGGCAACTTGCTTTGATTGCTCATCATATTTTGCAGTTGTGTTCTATGTTGGAGGTGGTGTCCTTTACCCATATCCCTCGTGAGTGGAATAGGGTAGCTAATTGTTTGGCCAAGTGAGCTTCTGAGCATGCTGGGGATTGGCAGATTGAGGGATGGGAGCAGTTATCCCCTGATTACTGCCAAATTTCAGAGAAGATTATTTCTAAGGACATGGCTGGCTGAGGGGTTTGGTGGTGGTTTGGTGGTGGTTGTTTGTTTTTGCTGGGTGTTTTTCTGTTCCTTTTTTTTGGGGAGCCTCTTCGGTCCCTAACCTCTTTGTAATGGCAATTTCTGGTTATCCATAAAGTTTTTACCCTCTTTTATTAAAATTTTGGAAGGAATTACCCTAACAGGAACGATGCCAAGTTGTGCCTAAGCTTTGCCTCAAAATATTCTTTAGAAAGTAATGCCACTTTCAAAGCTTAACAAAAATGCATGTAAGAAGCCACAGTTGTGCGCCAGATGTAGAAGAATAAGAAATAACAAGATGGATATCTGTAATGTCTCTTTTTAAATTTTCCTTATTTTGCCTTAAATAAATAACCCCAACTCACAATAATAATCGCGTAGTTGATTATAAATATTAATTTATCCTAAAAAATATAATTCTGATTATATATACTTCAGATTTAAAGCTTATAACATAGTTTTGAAATTATAAAACTTATTCTCATGTCTCTACTGTAATATTCTTTTAATTTGCAGTTATCACTCTTTGTATAAATGACTTGAAATGTGTCCAAATTCTGCCAAGTTAGGGGTTTTCGTCCTTTAAACTTGACAAGAGAAATTGTGGGTTTCCGTCCTTCAATTTCTGCCATGAGGGGTTTTGTCCTCTTAAGTTAAATGAACTGCTGTTCCATGCTCTCTAGGAGTAATTATCAGATAGTAAAACATGAATTCTGTGTATGATGCTCCTTCTCCTTGTTTGGTGTCTCTTATATATCTTTTTTCCTTCAATAGTCTTTATTCTTCACATGCCCCTGGACTTTTGATTTTATATATATATATAATTTTAATTTATTATTATTATAATCTCATTCCCAAAAGCGGACATTACAATATCTCAATTCAAAAAGTTAGTTTTAAATTTAGCTCTAGCATTTGAATTCAATAAAGGAAACAATTGAAAGCCCTCCATTGAAAACTAACATTTAACTTGGTTCATTAAAATGAGCAAGTACCTGCTGGTCAAGCTCATTATGGCAAACCATACTCTACTGATGTAACCCAAACCAAGTTTAAGTATATGACATCAGGATGTGAACCAATCATATCCCAATTTTTATAATGCTTATCCAATTCAAGTAAGATTACTTGGGAACTCAACATTGCCAGGGAATGTTGTACACAGGAAATAGTAACTGAATTTAAATTGAGAGGATGGTAACAACTGAACAGCTGAAAGACTGAATTTAACAATGGCTATGGGTGAAAGAACATGCAAGAATCCCCTGGACAGTCTCTCATGTGGCAACCATAGTATCCTGATGATACCCAAATTAGAATCAAATATATAGGACATAAAGAACACAATTTGAGCCAATCATAATCCAATCCCTGCAATGTATTTCCAATTTGACTCAGATTAGTTGGAAACAGCATTGACAAGAAATGTACACCTGAGATTAGAAATGTGTTCCCCACTTCTTTTTAATACAATAAATAACTTAAAACTAACTAATGGCGGAATTATAAACAGGAAGATGATAAATTTAAACACCCAAAAATTTGAAATTTACTGTAACAAAAGGTAAATAAATGTGCTCCAGGACATCCTAATCATATGAACTAATCATACAACACAAGTGTATGTAACAGAAGGAACACATATGAACTAATCATAAAACAATTCATGAACACATAAGATTTTATTCGCTCAGAAAATAGTAATCTATCCTCCTTGCCTTCAAAGAGAATGAATGACTTGACTGACTAATAGATAAATTCAAATCAATAAGATAGCAATTATTGAACAGTCAAAAGAGAAGACTGAACAATAGACAGCAATAAATGAATGAGCCAAAAGAGAACAGCCAAGAGACTGAACTGAACAAAAGCAAAGTTATAACAATACCCAAAGGTAAAGGAGTGATTTAAGAAGTTAAAAACTGAGAGACTAAATTTAACACTAGTAGAGGCAAGATAATAGCCAGAGGTAAAGAAATGACTTCAGGAAACAAAAGCCAAAAGACTGAATTTTAAAATAGCAGAGGTAAAGAAATGAGTAAGAAAAACAGAAGTGCGTGCAATGAACCACAATGTTTCTGCATTTATCAAAACCCTGATAATCACAATAAATCTAAGAAGGTTCTGCTGAAGCATAAGCAATGCATAGTACATACCTGTGTCATATCCAAAAAGTAAGCCACCGATACCAGCAACAAAAGTCAAACCAATTATGTATCGATTTCCAAAGAAGGATGTCTTGTGCTGCTGTGAGACATTTGATCCTGATGTTCCTGGCAAATATCCTATCGTCATTTTTGAGAAATAACCAAGTGAGTTTGACCTTAGCAAACAAAAATGTTCTGTATTAAACAGACATAAATCTTCCTGCACGCCGGATTCTTGAAAATCTGCAAATGAAAAGAAACCTTCAGGAACTTTTCATCAAAATCTTTAAAAAAGAGGACCTTGACACCATAACTCTAAATCCCAGTAATAATGCCTTGCAGTTCTAAATTTAATCTCAATAAAGCATAATTTAAAAACAAAAAATGAAAACGATTTCAACTGCAAAGAAATCAGAAAAACAGAGCAGACACACCTTGTTTTGGATCTTGCTGCACTTAAATTTAATTTCACTTTTTGAACACAAAATGAATCTAATTCATCTGCAAACAGTTAAGGATAAGAAAAAGAAAAACATTGCTTTAAATTAATAACCGCTGCTTTAGCATGAGAAATAATCAAATAATATTTCAATCCTCAACCTCGAGTGAAATCCTTGAGTATGGACCATTTCAAAGCCCTAATGCCACAAAATCATAAAATATCACTCCAAGGTCTTCTACATCCACAAATTAAAATGTATAATGATAAAAAGAAACCCAAGCAGACGTACCCAATGCAGCAAGTTCTATACCATGGAAAGCACCAATTTTCTACAAATTTCACCATGCATAGAATAATCCTGAGAGAACTCGTTGATATTGCAAATCATAGTAAAAAAAAAAGCATCACAGAAAGTGTTAATCCCAGTGTAGCAATTTGACACAGATGCACAAAAGTCGGCATTGAAACTTTTAACTGAACAGATATTAACTACATGACCATTTGAATGACCTCTGAATGCACTTCATTAAAAAACAAAAATGTAAAAATAAGAAAATGATCACAAAATAATAAGAATGAGAAAATACCTCTGACAAGAAATAGACACCAAATGATAGTCAAACAGAACTATAATGCTACTCTAAATACAAGCATTTTATATAATAGTTGAAATGCCTTATAAATGTGCAAAATTTTACTCAAAAATGAAGAGTAGAAAGTAGAAATTCTGTCATAAGAAAGCAAAAATTTGATAGAGAAGCTTGAAATTAGCAGCAAAAACCTCTGACTAAACACAATACAACTTCACATGGTTTTAATGCTCTCTAAAAGCACAAAACATTATTAGAAATAAAAAATTACAAAAACAAAGGATCAAAAAAAACCACACATACACGCACACACAGAAACACTTCTTGTAGGAAAAAGTCACTAACAGTCAATTTCAAGAACCCAAAATATTTTGGAACTTTTTATATGTATTCCAAATGTGCAAAACTTTTTGAAAAATGAAAATTTAAGGAAAACACAAAAGATCAATAAAAAAACCAAAAAGTACTAAATAGCCTTTTACAAAAATGCTATAAATGACACTGAATAATTGTCCAGTTTCACTCACCCATCCCTAGAAGGATTTTGGAAATTGAACTTCAACAAGGTATCTCAAGGCAATCTTGGTCCAGCGAGGGCCGGTTCTGTCATTCACATTTCATCTAGAAAATTTATTAAAGGGTCCCTTTTGTTGGGCCATTAAAGCAACAATAAAGCAGAATGGGAGGCTATGATCATTGGGCTCTCTTTGGGTTGATGCTCAAATATCGTAGTCACTGGTTACAATGGCCAGGTGCACTCTATATCAGTGATATGTGTTCAACACACCAATGGAAAGATTTGCAAATGTGGGATGTAACCTGCAAATTGATCTCCAAGATTCCAAGGTCAGCTTCTTGTAAGATTTTCAATGGATCTCACTTGTCACTTGAAAGAAGAAAACGGGAAAGGAAGAACATGGGAAAGGAAGAACATGAAAATAAAACCTAATCTATGACAGCCATAAGCCAAGAGAAGGGGATCTTTCTATAGTGCCAAGGTTTATACACATGATCCAATAGTGTACAGGAACAAAGAGACACTTGAAATTATAGCGATGCAAGGCAAGAAGGAAGCATGCACAATCATCAACATGCCCAAGGTCAAAAACTGCTCCACGAAGATTAATCGATCCCTAACATAGATCAAGATAATCTGAACAACAATGAAAAGAAGGAAGAAAGAAGACTCTAGGCAAAGCAAATGAACATAGAAAGCAAGATCACCAAAGTGAACACAATGAACAACAATGTAAGAGGTAAAGGCAAAGTACATATTTGCATCAAAGGTTTGAGAATAACAGAGATACAATTGTTCTAAGGCTCAAAACTATGAAATAGTATGCTTCACCCAAAAAATATCCTCAAGACTCCCCTTAACTCGTAGGATCTCATTACGTTTGTAGCCCAAAAGAAGAGAGAAGAGAGAGAAGTGGGAAAGAATGTTGCAATCAATGTTGTGACCCACACCAAATCTTGCAAGTAAAGATCATTTTGCATATCATAGGACAAGTTGGGACTCAACCCTGCAATATCAAATTTTGTCAGAGTCCCTTTCCTTTTGTGTGTCTAACCCTAGTTTTGACCCAACACTTATAACTGATCTAATAAAAATTTTGTTGTGTGTTTCAAGTTGTTAAATTTCTTCTCCCATTCCCCACATGCCTACAGTATGTTGTGATTGCCAAATTTCCAAATAATGTCTAAGTGTTTAGGTTGTAGGTTGAAATGTCTAAGTTTGTACAAATTGTCAGAGTTGTTAGACTTTCCCTACCAAGCATACATTTCCACTTATCCCCACTTCCCTTTATTCCTTTTCCCTTTATTCCTTTTCAGCCTTTTAGACCTTTCCTTCCCATCATACCATCCACCTAAAGTCCAATTTTCTTTTATATCTATCGTCCAAACTTCCCCCTCCCCAAGTACCTATCATGAGGTAGTCCCCAAACCCCAAACCCAAACATTTTCCACTAGAATTCCACATCGGATTTCCTTGTTCGTACTTCCCTCCATTTCTAACCCTTAGCAATATCAGTTCCTTGTCATGCTTGATCATGATCCCCAATGCCCCTAGCAATGTATGAAGCATATGTCATTCCCAACCTTCGAAGTCCAAAACTCCTATGCTTTTTCATAGTAACTCCCACCTACCCCTTGGATGGCCCAAAAAACTAGTAATGAGGCTAGTAAGGCCCTAAAACTATCATAAGTGATTTCTAAGCATATAGAAACCATTTTTTATTCAAAAGGGTGTAGATTCAATGGGAATATTGAATAGCATGGCCTGTGCACTAATTTAATGCTACAACTAGGGTTTCGCAACTTGATGTCTACACACCATCTCATGGCCATGTCTTCAATAAAATTGGGGGTTTCTCTAGACCATATCACTTTAGATCTAGAGGTGTCGTTAATGAAAAGATATTTTTCCAATTTGAATGATGTTCCTCTACGTGCTTTCCACAATATTTTAACTCATTTCTCGACAGTTTTCATGCAATTTCATATGTGAATCATGACATGTGATGGCAGAGTAGGGGATGACAGGGTTTCTCACATCATCTAGGTTTTTATCATCTTGAGGATTCCTTAAGCAAGCTAGGTACCAAAACAGTGGATCTACATATACCAATGTGTTCCAAATTCAAATGGTTGGTCATCGTGCCAATTTAGGGCCTTGTTAAGTCTGCAGGTTGTTCTAGGGCATCAAACAATGCACATTTGAATTGTAAATGAAGGAATGTATCTTGTAGAGTATATAAAGGGTTTGTAAATGCACATCTCTACAATAGTATGTCTCCATGATGGTTTGCAATGATTCAAGGCATTGTATAGTCATAGCTATATAGTTGCTCTCATACTTGAAAAACTTTGCGAGTACTTGCAAGACTCACAAGTACTCGCGAATCAAACTCTACATCGAGTAAATCACAAAATAACTCACCAGCGATTTTTACTAAAACTCGCAGCAATTTTTACTAAAAAATCGTGAAAAACTCACAATTTAATCCCTAAAACTCAGCCAAAACTCGTCACAAACAGTATTAAACCAAAAATGTGCAATTTTTTTAGGGTTTTTGTTATGTTTTCTGGATGTGAAAAAGGCACGATGAAACAACCACTATGTGCGAGGGTTTTTGTTTTTTTACAATCGATTGTGGGTTTAAAGTTTAAACACAAGGCATCCTTTCTTCAACAATCAATGACTCAACACTAACAAACTCAACTGAAATTTGTAAACGTGAACATTGAAGATTATCTACTTTTTAATTGATTACAAATGAAATTCTCATGCTCAAGAACTTCTAAATCTGGAAGAATTTGAATGAACTCTATAAAGTTTGCCAAGTCACAAGTTACAACTTATTTGTTATAAATTATATTATTATAATGATAATGTGAAGTGCATTGAGCTATGGTTAAGATGGATTAGCATGGGGTAAGCCTTTATTTGTGTGGCTTGATCAATAAGTATGGATTAGAAAAGAGAAACCCATATACATTTTTCTTTTATAATCCATACTCACTAATCAGGCCACACAAATTAAGGTTGTCCCCATGGTGAGTTGGTCAGCCAGCAAAGGCAGTTTCCTCACATACACAGCTTGATCCTATCACTATGGATGAGGCACCCGTTGAGGATATTGCACCTATACCATTGACTTCAGCAACACCCACACAGCAGAAACAAAAGCTTTTGAGTTTTAGTTGTAGCTGAAATTTATTATTTATAATCTTCATTGATACGGAAACTTGAAGTTGATGTATACAAAAGTTGAACTTGTTCTTTGGTCTATGATATGAATTGAACTCATATTTTGATTTATATATGATGGAAATCAGTAATATGCTCTACAAATTCAATATATGTGTTTTTTTTTAAGATATTTTAAAAATTTATGTATTTTAAAATGTTCAATAAATTTGCCAAGTTTTTCCCCGAGTTTTTGCCAAGTCCGAGTTTTCAACTATGGTTGCTCTCACCACATTTGCTAGTTTGAATGTAACTCAAGTTTGGTGTGTATGTGTGGTGGTACTTAATGTATTGCAAACAATTCATAATAACCATTCCGTTGTTTCATGTGGGTCATTGTAGTTCAATAATGGATTATAAGTATGTCCATTGTATGAAATGTAATCTCTGATTTGTATATGAATACATATATAGTTTTGTTAATATTATACCAGACTACATTTCTTTCCTCTTTGCTATTATAACTTTGTTGCCCAATGAATCAAGCACCAATCTTTATTGGTTTAAGATCAAACATATTAATTTAAACAATTTTTCTATTATGGTTGGCTGTAGGTTTAGAGTAGGTTTTGCATATTGTTTATTATAAACCAAGGAAACATTCTAAGCAAACCAATATTGTATATCATCAAAGAACTTGAATATGCATGCCTACACCTTAACATTATGTAAGAGATGATAAATGAAACTATCTTAAGGGATTAGAAATGCTGATGTTCACACGTGCATGTGCAAGGTGTATGATCAACTATATAAAGGTCCTTTGCAGTCAATTACATTTGACCTAGTGATAGAAATTGAGGTCAAATGTATAGTTGGGTATGGCTATCCTTTATTGACCATAGCAGCAAACATCTTTTGGGGAAAAAATTGGCAAACCAAAAAGTATAAGAATTTTTTTTTAAAATCAGGAAAAAATCGGATTTAAAAAAATGTAAAAAATTGTAGAACAAGAGATAAAAACTATTTTTTTTGAAATTGAAAGGCATT